>CAMZMU010000034.1:95881130-96317213 GCA_947311845.1 Poa pratensis
ACCAGCACTGTTCGTCCTTAGCTCGTGTAGCCGGGGGCCCTCCATGGAAGCCGTTCCGGGGGCAGGGAGGAGAGCAGATGCTAGTGATGCTACAGCAAGAAAACGAGATGGGGTACGGCGGGGATTGGCGCAGCAGCTCGCCGGGAGGGTGCCGGAGTCGTCGTTCTTGCTCGGGGGAGACCGTGGTCGTCGAGGAAGAAGACGAGGTGTGCGTCGATCCCCGGCTCGATTCCTTGCGCGGAGAGGATGAAGACGAAGAGGCGGGTCGATTCCCGCGGCGCGGCGGCCTGAGGCCGCGAGCTTGAGCAGCGCTGGCGGCCGGCCGAGCGGCGCTTCTCGGCGATGGTCTTTTCTTTGTTACGAACTGTTATGTTGACTTGGCGGTGGCATACTCGGTAATTAGCCTATTAACATAAGGGCAAAATCGGAAATTAAAAAAAAGTATCAACACCTCCTCAGTCCATATTATATAGTAGAGATAGCTAGCTAGAGTATTACTAGTTTTTTTAATATCGATCCTTCTATGACGTCGCATCTTTAGTTTGCTACATATGCGCTGCTTTTTGTTCATGTAATTTGGCTATGCGGATATCATGTGGCAACATAGAACACCTTGGTACATGTGGACGTCGCCAAAGAAAGCTTGCACATGCGAAAGAGACACACAACAAGAGAAAACTTAGCTTTTCTTGGCGTACAACATGTGCAATCAAATATGATTGAGATTTCATCAGCGAACTGAAACTATATATACGAATATTGTGTATATAGAACTCGACTGGTACTGAATCGATCTTGACTTACCAGCTCAATGTCCAACCTATGCTGGGACAAAGCACTAAATTAGCTAGCCAACACAAACACACTTTAGACTAAATCTAGTCTAAAGTTGGTGATTGGTGATTACAATCAACGACTACTACTGCTTTGTACTTACCGTGAAAAGGCGGCGGGCCTTCTCCTTATCAACTGAAACATAAATCTCAACAACATTTGTTCGTAAAATGGGCAGTATATGACAAGAATTAGTTCTCATTTGCTACTCAAATGGACAGTTATTCTTCTGCCCAAACCTTCTTTGTCATACGCTTTTACCAGTATCAAATCCATAAGAATTTCACACTCCAAGGTCATGAGAGTCAGCGAAATCCGGAGCGCATGAGTATCCCTCAATACATACGGTAGAGCACCAAACTTAACTTCTGGCAATCATAGTCAAGAGACAAAAATGGACTTTTCCCACATTAATCAGAGTAGTACAAACTAAGAAGGCCTATCGCTACTGAATACCATTTACTTGACATTACCGCATACCATGGAATATATCTCTCAATCCCTAGCGTTCTGCTCGTAATATACACACGATGCACGCACACCCGCTAGAGTGCATACATGCCTGCCTAACGCTTTGGAAGTTGAGCACCTTGATGGAATAGGCAAACACAAAGAAAAAGGCGAGGACGTAGGCGAAGTGGCCTAGCACAAGGTAGCCAAGGAAATCATGCTTTATCCCCAAATTATCGTCCAGAAACTTCTTCACCGTAACAGGCTCTGCGGCGCCAAGGACGGAAATGGGACTGGTGTTGTCGCCGAACTGCGACGCGACGACGCCGTATATGGTCCAGGAAACCGGGTTGAGCCAGTAGTACCACCTCCACCAGATCGGTATCAACTGAAACAATAACATCACAACCATCATCAGTCAATCAATCACTGAACCCTAGTTGTTTCAACGTGCAACTCGGTCAATCTAAGCTCTGCTTACCGGTCTGAAGACGAGGAACCCAGCAAACAGATTCCAAAGAGGCATTGCAAAGGATATCAGTATGTTTGCGAGCAATGCGGATGGGGTCAGAGCCACCAACATCATGCCAAAGAATGTGAAGTAGTTAAAGCTCTGGATGATGAAGAACAGGAAATAGAAGAACTTGTCGGCTTTCCAGTCATATCCAATCATCGAATAGATGATGAGGGTGTATAGACACCCCTGCACGATGTTGTACATGATCTCCACGCTTGACTGCACAAATCACACAATGTTTAAATTTGCTCATAACTGAAATGTTTATTTATCAAACACCGCATCAAAAAAACTATTCCAATCTGAGCTAATGCATCCAAACAATGAAATTTCAATCAAAATGGGTACCAGATTAAGAAGAAATTACCTGAGCTAATGCATAGGCTAATGGAGAATACATCCCCGCCGCCTTTTCACGGTAGAAAACCGTTCGCTCGACTGCCACAACAGGCTGAACTGTGACGCAATTGGCAGCCCCAAGAAAGAAGACAGCAGCATAAGTGGCTCCAAGTAGATTGAAAAAATCTTGTGATGACCCTCTGCCCACACACACAAAAAAAGAATTAGTGCCTCAGTAAGAGCTAATATTAAATAATGTTTAAACAACACTGCCCTCAACTACATCAAGAAAATTGGAACATACAGTTTCGTTCCTTTCTGCCAAAACACTGTGCCAAATACAAGGCCATTGAGCAAAGTCATAAAGTAGCGCAAGGCGTTGTGGGGTGGATTCTTCCAATAAGATTTGTATTGCTTCCAGAGGTTTGCAACACACTGGTTATAGAAATTCTGAGAATACTTTGTAGGAAATGAGAGATCCTCATAGCCTGGCACAGGAACGCTCAATTCCTTAATAATTTCTTGGTTTTCCCTGGTCATATTTAACAAACAAGAACTCAGTATCTTTGCATTTTTTACGCTCGTTTCAAGAGAATATGTATTTACTGTAACGGAATTGACATCAACGACCGAGGTACTTACCTATAAAGAGAAGAATTAGCATAAATTTCAGCAAAATTTACTCCCAAACGAGCCTCGGCTAGAGGGGAGCTAATTTCCAACATCCATGTTGCAGGATTATATCCTTCTGTAATCTTTTCAACACCTGGAATTGCCTGCAATGCAATGATAAACCCATCGATTAGTTCCTTTTACTTTTGCTACACATGGAACAAGTTCAAGACCTGTTTGGTCTTTCATGGCTTTTCTAAGCCCACTGCTCAAATTTGTAAGCATGTGTTCAACTCAGAATAAGTGAAATCTTGGCTACCCCCACACCGAAAAATGTACCGAAGTAACTCACCTCGAAATATTCAACCAGTTTATGAGACTTGCGACCAAGGTCGCCGGCATAAATAATCTGCCCTCCTCTTTTCAAAAGTAGAAGCTGCAAAAAGAACCAGTTATGAGTTATTTACATTTCTGGAACTAAAGTAGTTTAAAAAAATAATATATGGGGACAGAGAGAGAGAGATAAATAAAATAGAGAGAGAGGGTACCTCATCGAAGGACTCGAATATATCGATGCTGGGTTGATGGATTGTGCAAACCACAGTACGACCAGTGTTGACTGTATTTCGCACCGCCCGCATGACAATTGCTGCTGCCCTAGCATCAAGACCAGAAGTTGGCTCATCCATGAATATGATTGAAGGATTTGATACCAGCTCCACGGCAATCGTAAGTCTCTTCCTTTGTTCAGTCGATAACCCGTCAACTCCAGGGAGACCAACCATAGCATTACGCAACGGATCAAGCTCTACAAGGGTCATGACTTCCTCCACAAACATCTGTGTAGGTGGAGATTTATTTTTGTGATCAGAAACAATTACAGTTTGAACTTTCGATAGATATAACACTGCTTCTATACTTAAGTCTGAAAGATTGCTTGAATATATACCTTTCTAGTTTTGTCGTCAACATCTGATGAAAGACGCAGCCAGGCAGAGAAGAGAATGGATTCGTATACAGTAACATTTGGTGAATGGATATCATTTTGTTCACAATAACCGCTAACGCGGGCAAAAGTTTCCTGTTTTTAGGGTAACCAGAGAGGGTGATACTTCCTTCAATATACCCACTAGTTTTCCTTCCTGCGAGTACATCCATTAGAGTGGTCTTTCCAGCTCCACTCGCACCAACTAATGCTGTCAGAACACCTGGCCTGAAAGCACCACTGATATCAGTGAGCAACTGGAGACGACTTTCCGCAAATCCTTGCTCCTTCATTTCCTGAAACACGATAATGAGGCATTTTAATGCTAGACCCAAAATAACATTTTATCCACATTGCAGATAATTAAGTTTATCATACAAGTGAAAAACTAATGTCCTAACACAATATGTGTGAGTAGGAGGTAGGTAGGCTTACCGCAGGCATGTCCACGTAATAGTTTACATGACTGAAAGAAAGTGAAAGAGGCTGGAAAGGCAAGACAATTCCTGACTGAGTTGGCCTATTTGTGGCTCCATTAGTACCTATAGAAACTGCAAGTGCAAGCATTGGCTAATTAGTACTATAATTAAGGCATCAATTGACCTGATAAATATTAAATGAACTTAAAAATATTATAAATGTTGCACTATTCTAACATAGATACTCACCCATAGGTATTGAAGATGTCGCAGTAGATGATGCATTGACTTCTGACTCGCTCTCTTCATCTGGAACTAGTGTGTTTGAGCTGCCGCTAGCTGGAAGAGAACATAATATATGTAGTGTAAGTACCTCGTTCTTAAAGCCACGAAAAACAAAAATCTCAGCAAAAAGAAAAAACAAGGGTACTCACGGCTCAAGTATGTAAGGGCCAAAATGTACAAGATGTTGAACAAAATAGCGAATGCTCCAACGGCTCCTACTGAAAGCCAGTAGCCCCCATTAGTAGTAAAAAGCCCTTTCGATTTAAGAAGATACTTGCCCACTGTTGTTGTTGCACCGGTAGAATTGTCGAGGTATGACTGTAATAACATTGAAAGATCCGCATAGTTGAGATGTTGTCACGTTTGCAACACTAGGATATAATGGTGTCCAAGTTTAGAGAAACTAAACCAAGAAAATATTGGGTCCTGTCCAAAAACTTACAGTGGACCACCTAGTGGCAAGGAATTCATTGACAGATATTGCATTCTGACTGTACATCATAGGAGATGACCAGTAAGCCCAGATCCACCATGGTCTGATGTCACCTGTCCACATCAAATTTAGGGATGGCAAAGGTTACTTCCATCCATGCAAATGAGGCGCATATAGCTGATTCAGGTGCCTAGCTAGCTAGATATAAATGATTTTGTTATGATAACATGCTTACCCCTAGGGATGAGAAATCCTCCAAATATGAAAACAAGAAGAATCACAAACAACCCAAAATTGTTTGCCACAACCGTTGTCTTCAAAACAGAACCCAAAAATCGGAACAAAGCTGTTGCCATTTGGTGCGTACCGAAGAAAGCTAAGAGCTGACGGAAGAACCTGTAATGAGCAGATAGATGAATAATGGAGTTATCAATTTGAATTCCTAAAATGCAAACGACTAGGATAATACACGAATGAATGCCTACCTTCCTGGAGCAGGTGCAAAACCCATCACATAGTACGTAAGGACGACCCATACCCCGGACTCCGCAAGAGAAACAGGAACTTTTAAGATTATGTCTACTAGTCCCACGGTCCATGGGGGGAAGAACAAGAAATCCCTTTGTTTGTAGAAGGTAGGAAGCTTCTTTATGGTCAGGTTTAGCTCAGCTAACCCGTTGAACAGGATGGTGATTAAACCGAAAGTCAGAGCTCCAAAGAATTTTACACCGTCAGAAATCTGCCCACTAGGCATCTTTGTTCGGAGGAACACAGTCATCGCCATGGCCCCAAGGATGATCAACTGGGTTATTTTGAATATGTAGATGAATGAGTTGCGCTTCATCAACAAGACTTCTCTCGCAAAAACTGCCTTGAGTGACTCCTTGCTGGATATGCCGTACTTCTGGGTGGTCAATGCGGCAGGATGGGTTTTTGATTTGTTAAAAGGGATTTGCATCTCCTTCAGCATCCGCTGGCCTACATGGAATGACTTGAAACGTTCAGCAAACTCTGGGACTGTGACGGGACGATACCGTTCCTGTTCACGGTACCAGTATTGTTGCTGGTCTCTCTTGGAAGTGACCTCCTGAAGGAAGTCAGCAACTCCTTTCCTGTCAGGGCACCGAAAACCAGAAGATTCGAAGAACTCCAATATATTTTCACGTGGCCCATGGTACACTATGTATCCCTCTGACAGCAGAATAATGTCATCAAACAGGTTGTATGTCTCGGGTGGTGGTTGTAGGAGGGAGATCATGACAGTCTCATTCATCACATGAACCAACTGCTTCACATATTTAACAATCTGGAATGTGCTAGAGCTATCCAAACCGGTGGAAATTTCATCCATGAACAGAGCCCTTGCGGGTCCTGTTAACATTTCCCCTAACATCAGCAAAAGTAAAAAAAAATATCAGATAGGCGTAACAAAGTTTCGAATAAGAAATTTCCTTTTTTCCACGAATTCTTGTGCTTATCCTATCTAGATGTTTATGCATACCAGTTGTGACACGCTTCTTCTGCCCACCGGAGATCCCTCTGATCATGTCATCACCGATCATGGTGTCAGCACAGACATCAAGGCCAAGGACCTGAAAGTTGTTGTCAGACTCACTCCAGTTCTGTAAGATAGCTCCGTGCAAACAATGAAGCAGATAGGTCAGAAATCACACCTTGAGAGTAAGATCCGTGACAATATTACTCTCCTGCCCCTGCACTGCTGTAGCCTTCATGTACGCGTCGATCTCAGGGTCCGGCTTGATGCCCGCGTCGCGCTCCCTCCTGGCGAGCTCCGCGAGCATGTCGTACCTGGCGCCGACGCCCAAGCATCGCCTGGAGAAATCGAGTGTCTCCCTCACGGTCATCTCCGCGTTGTGGAGGTCGTACTGGCTGACGTACGCGCTGGTCCTCTCGGGGTAGAACTCCGCAAACGTGTGGCCACAGTACGTGATCTTGCCAGTCACCTGCGATTTCAATGAGATGCATGGTGATTATGTTTCATGGAGATGTGCGGCCATGAAGCACAAGCCAGAAAATAAGATAGGAGGTCGAGTTAAAACCTTGAGGCTCTTGTCAAGCTTGCCGGCAAGGGCTCGCATGAGCGTGCTCTTTCCTGAAGAAGGGGGTCCAAGAAGAAGAGTCATCCTGAAACAATAACAGACATGTCGAATCAGTCACCTTTTCAGATTATTATACCCATGTAGAGGGAAGTAACCAGTGGGTTTTCTTAAGGGAATATAAGGTTGAGTGTGTGGGTAACAAGGAACCAGTAGTACTCTGCGGGAAGATGTGGGTTATACCTTGATGGCCTGATGATGCCGTTGACGTTCTTGAGTATGTGGATGGTCTTCTTGTTGGAGGCGGCGAGGCGTCCGATGAGGCTCTGCATGGGGGCATCGTGTAAGCAACTCGCAACATCGAATTCAGCCTCATATACACAAGAGAAGTATGTATAAACGGGTATGAAGCATGCATGCAAAAGCAGGGTGTTTTGTTTGTGCTGGACAATCGGTCGAACACCTCCAGGGCGTCGACTGGGGTGGACCAATCGGTGTGTGTGGGGATAATATAAGCGTAGACCTGGCTGTTGCCTCAAGCTGCATGGTGGAGCCATGCGTGGCACGATTTGGTTTCGGGCCGCTGACTGAACATGTGGCGTCTCCTTGCTTCCGCCGCCGGCGCCGCCGCTGGAATGGTGGACCATTGGCAGACCAATACGGCCGTTGGTGGCATAGGAGATCCTCCTTCATCGAACGGCCCCGCGACCGGCGGTGGAAGGAGTTATCCATGGTGGTGTATAGTGGTGTGGTGGTGTAGGAACAGAGTGGATAGAGTGGGAGGAGGAAGAAAGAAGAAGAAGCAGAGTGGGTGACGTGGCAGGCTGGCAGCGGCGGAGCAGCTCTATTGTCTACGTCACCAAGTGCCAGTGTAAAGTCTGTGAAGTGATCACACGGCACCGCACGTGAGAAGAAAAAGTTCCCGGGAATAAACTACCACTTTGTTGAATTTTGGTCAGCAAAGAAAGTTGAACATCAACATGTTTGTAGTTGAAACTCGTTTTCTTTTTAAAAAAATAAATAGCTAGACTCAACATGTTTGTAGGTGAGTTTGTTTTCATATTTGTGTGAAGAAATCTCAAAACGTGAATATAAATCGATCCGTTTTAGCGGGGACTGATGAGCCAGCCCATGAGAAAGAAGATGAAAAAGATGTGGTGACAAGTAGAAGGATGAAGCAGAGCGTGTGCATGGCGGCAGAGTAAGCGCCAAAGCAGAGCATGAGAGCATCCATCCATGGCTTGGCTCGAGACAGACAGACAGACAGACAGTAGGTACGTACCTTGAGCATGTTGGTGGAGGCGTTCCAGAGCGTGGGCAGCGCGGCGGACCCGACGAACGCGTCCACCTCGACGCACAAACCCTCATACCTGACCTCGATGGCCGGCATCTCGATGCCGACCCGGTCCACCCTATCCTTCAGGCTCCTCAGGAACCGCTCGCTATCGTCCCGGAACACGCGCTCCAGCAGCGCGCGGCCGCCGTCGCCGCTGGCCAGGTGCTCGATCTCCACCAGGCCCTCCTTTGTGTCGGCGAGGTCGTGGAGCTCGTGGTTGCTGAGGAGGATGGCGCGGCGCATGCGGTCGTAGGTGGGCAGCTTCTCGAGGGCCGCCCACCGCAGGTTCTCCTCGTCGTCGTCGTGGCGTTGGGAGGAGGTGGCGGAGCCGCGCCGGAACGGGTCGTCCGTGTCGGGCTGCCGGAGCGAGTGCGAGATGGTGCTGCCCCAGCTCCGGGCGCTCCGGCCGCTGCGGGACATCGCGCCGCCCGGGGGGGGTGGTGGTAGCTCCATGCCGATGCCGGCGTGTGTATGTTTGCGTTCTCTCTGACTGGCTGGCTAGCTTGGAGATTATGGTTCTTTTTCTGGCTACGAGATGGAGGAGGAGGAGGAGTATAAGTAAGTGCTCCAGCTTGGGTTTCCAGTATAAGTAGCTAGTCCCAAGCAAGTAGGATGGCTGGCGGCTTCCTCACATGACATGAGACGATGTGAGATGACCTTCTAGATGGATGGCTGCTGGTCAACGTGAAACCGAGCTTCCATGATCCCCCCTCCGTCGGACTTCTACTGGTCCAAGTCGCCATCCGCGCTACCCATGAATTATTCAACACATTAACATCGAGTTCGGCTAGTCAAACTTATACATTTCTTCTAGCTTCCCTCGCTTCAGGAAAAGTCATTGTTACGGACGGACGGCTTCCTATATACGATTTCAAAATATCTTTCGTTTCGTTTTTTACATATGTTTTCAAAATGTTTTACTGTTTTTTTAATCTGACACGAGCATGTAAGCACAGGAGACAAAACACAGCTCTCTTTTATTTCCTAGTTCCTCTGTCATATAATATAAGATGTTTTAGAAAGCTAAAACAACTTACCAAAACGTCTTATATTTTAAGACGGAGGTAGTAGTACTTAGTAGTAATGTTTGCTTTTTTCACATGAATATATATCACATAAATGACACAAGGTGGATTTTCTTGAATTTCAGAGGGTAGATTTTCTTGATTCAACGTGAGCTCAAAGTAAGGTGGAACGATGAAAAATCTTCCATACACGACCAGAAGACAGGACATTTTCTCTCCTCCTACGGCCGGTACCAAGTTTCTTCTAGAAGATCCATCAGGGGAAGCTGATGTGGCAGTGGCACATGCATGGATGTATTCACCGCATACCTCCACAGCGTAGACGGAAGGAGTAGTTTATTTAGATTATATAAGTACAAACGGCATATCCGTTAACTAATTAATTAACTAACTGATTTTTACCTTGTTTGCACGTGGAAACACACACTTAACTAACCCATCAACACAGCCATCGAGAAGGTACCGTATATCCGACGCCACCTAAATTGACCTGCTGCACCCGGCCGGGCTACCCACAGAGCAACGTACGGGTCGAAAATGCCAAGCAAGTACCATTCTCTACTCATCCTCTTTATATACAAGTGTGAGTAGAAAGGATTAATTAGAAGGCTGGGGGAAGATTTCTCATCTTCATCGTCGCCGACGGAGTGGGAGCTGCTGCTACTCTCGCTCTCTGCGCACATTCCACGCGACGGCCGTAGACGTTGAAGATCCTCACGAAGAGCGTCGCATCTCCGTCGAAGTTGAATGCCAGAAATTGCTCCCGGGACAAGCGACGGAGGCTGGCAAACGACTTCGATCCTTGCCCCAGGAGCATGGTCCCGACGGTGGCCGGTGTACTCGGCGGCAGCCCAGGAGGGGCAGTTGGGGCAGTCGTCCACTTGAAGCCACAATACTGGAAGCCTATTCTCCTCCACCGCTCTGGCAAAGGAGTCCGGAAGCTGAAGCCAGCTGCCAACCCCTTTGGCGACAAGAGGCCCACGCACAGGTGATAACCCTCTAGACGTGGCAACCATATCACTTATAGGAACCACATGTCCAGTGGACTCAGACGAGAGAAAGTTGCACCGTCCACAACACTACTCCCCTCAAAGTTTAGCGTCTCGCTCGGCCTTCAAGTCATAACTGAGATCTCAAGCGAGTCATCTTTCACTTGCTCGACAGAAAGAGGACTAACCGATTTTGCATCACTATTTTAATAATTTACTGCTATGCATTTAAATATTTTATATTAGAATGCAATACTTATGTTATTTTATCTTATTTTGCATGTTTGATAATTTGCGAGGAATTATCTGCCGGAGCCAGGAATCAGCTGTAAAAAGCACAGTCAAGATACTATATTTCCGGAATTCCATAAATTACGAGAAAATACAGAATTTCCTACTTCGTCAGATAAAGGGAGGAGCCAGAAGACGAAGCGGAGACGGGCTCCTGGGTGCCCAGACGACCCCCAGGCACGGCCCCACCTCTTGCCACGCCGGGGTGGCGTCTAGCGCCCCTGGCCCACATCAGGCGCCCCCCTCTCGCGTATATATTCCCCGTGACCTAAAACATCGAGGAGACGCTTCGAAGAAATATTCCCCTGCCGCTTCAGGGGCAAAAACCACAGAGAGAGAAAAGACTTTCCGGCAGGGAGAAAACTGCTGGAGATATTCCCTCTCGGAGGGGGAAATCGCTGCCATCGTCACCGTCATCACATCGGGCATCCTCAGGATCATCATCTACATCATATCCACCGCCAGCACCATCATCACCGCCGCTTCACTTCGTTCCGATTGGGTGCTAAGATCCAAAGTCGAGAGGGAAACAGTCCAGATCGTACGCTAAGGTCCCTAAGCAATCACTTAGTGGAAAAGGAAGTGATCGAGCGATGACAACCAGGAGGTGGGCTTGGAAGCAGCCATCCTGTGAAGAAAGCATAATAGCTCACTGCTCTAGCTCCATGGCACCGAAAATGTCTCAGGGCTCAAGTGATTCACCGAAGCGACGAGACCTTGAAAGCAGCTTTTTCAAGTGTCAGTAGTGGGACATTCTTTCAATCGGGGAAGGTTTTTGGTGACAAGACCTGGAGATATCAGAAGTGAGAATGCTGACATGAGTAACGAGAAATCCTATGAAAAACAGGATCGCCTGCCAGTGGAAGGCTTTCTGCGTTCAGTTAATCTACGCAGAGTGAATCAGTCCCTAAGGAACCCCCGAAAGGGCTGCCGATTCCTCCTTGTGTAGTTTATCGGGATAACTACCCTAGGGTTGATTACTTCATTGTAGTTGATGTTATTGAGTTTTATCGATGAATTATTTTTATGTCCAGAATGTTAATCATATTTATATCACCTCTGATCATTATCCATATGATTTCTCGTGAGTAGTTTGTTTAGTTCTTGAGTACATATATGGGACAAGTCTTGATGCTAGTAGTCACACTATGTTGAGTAAGATTTAATGGTTTGGTATTTAAATTGTGGTGTTATTCTTCTAGTGGTGTCATGCGAATGTCGACTTCATGACACTTCACTTTATGTGCCTAGGGGAATGCATGATGTATTTAGTTTACTTGTCGAGGGGTTGCCGGAGCGACAGAAACCTGAACCCCTGCCAGTATAAAAAACTTTAGGGAGTGTAGGATCTCATATTTTAAGTTTGTGGTTAGATTTATCTTAATTACTTTCTTGTTTTTCGCAGAAGCTTACAAGGGGGTAAAATCACAAGTGTGTACTGGTGCAAGTAAGGGCGGTGCACTAGGATAGGTTCACCCACACAACACTTATCTAAACATTAAAGATAATAGCGAAAGTGGCTTCACTAAATTCATGTGTGTTCTCAGGAACGTTTTAGTCATTATAAGTAACACCACCGGCTTGTCCTTTGTGCTAAAAATGATTGGGCCTCTCGCTGCAATTATTATTACTTGCTTTTACATTCTTGTTCTTTACTTATTCACTATTACAATAATCCCTAAAACTTGTCTTTTAGTATTTACACTGAAACCTTGCTCGAAACTATTTGTCAACACCTTCTGCTCCTCGTTGGGTTCGACACTCTTATTTATCGAAAGTACTACAACAGATCTCCTAAATTGTGGGACATCACCAAAAAAAAAAATACAATGGTCAACCGTATTTCGAGGCCAATCAAATGGGTAGATGACTTTGATAAAAGGGTTAGGTTTTCGGGCAAACGGAGCTTCGGAGGGTCGAACACCCTCCAAATCTTGCGTGGTGCCTCAACATATGCAGAAATTTTTGGCGGAATCTTGAAATAGCCAAAACCCAACTCCCAAGTCTCACCGCTTCTCAGACGGTACATACCCCGTAGGAAGGTTCTCAACTTAGAGTGCAGAACTCCCACCTCGGCTGCACGAGATGGAATATTGTGATAACTTGTGATAAAATTTGGTTTCCAAGTTCCTATGACCTGCGCAAACACACACAAAAAAGTCTACTGGTCGACCTCCCTACGAGGCCAGTCAAAGGGGTAGAAGTCGCCGGTCAAAGGGTTAGGGTGGGTCGAAATCGCGCTAAATCTTGTGTGGTGCCCTAAAATTTGTATAGACCCGCTTCACATACATCACGTGCCCCATACAAAAATTATGCACTCATAGCGCGAAACTCGCAATTCGGGTGCACCGGACGGAATCTTGTAATAATTTGTGCTCAAATTTGGTTACCATGTTACTATGACCTAACCAAGCACAAAAAAAAGTTCCATCTGTACATGAGCCTTCATTTCAGCCCCTAGCTACATGTCAATTTTGATCACATTTTGAAAACACCGTAAGAAATTTTAAAAATATAGAACATTCAAATTGTGTTATATGACCTTGTTGCTGGAAAAGTAATAACTTCAAATACGGAAATTATTGTAAAAAAATATTAGGATCTCCGAAACTTAGCAGTGCTAGGACGCAAGACCATCTCAAGCGTCCATCCAACCTCGCATCAAACGGACGCATGCACTTGGACAAAACGTGCATGAGGGTCGCATCGCCGCCTATGTGGTGTCATGCACTTGGACCATCTCAAGTCTTGATGCTAGTAGTCACACTATGTTGAGTAAGATTTAATGGTTTGGTATTTAAATTGTGGTGTTATTCTTCTAGTGGTGTCATGCGAATGTCGACTTCATGACACTTCACTTTTATGTGCCTAGGGGAATGCATGATGTATTTAGTTTACTTGTCGAGGGGTTGCCGGAGCGACAGAAACCTGAACCCCTGCCAGTATAAAAAATCTTTAGGGAGTGTAGGATCTCAGATTTTAAGTTTGTGGTTAGATTTATCTTAATTACTTTCTTGTTTTTCGCAGAAGCTTACAAGGGGGTAAAATCACAAGTGTGTACTGGTGCAAGTAAGGGCGGTGCACTAGGATAGGTTCACCCACACAACACTTATCTAAACATTAAAGATAATAGCGAAAGTGGCTTCACTAAATTCATGTGTGTTCTCAGGAACGTTTTAGTCATTATAAGTAACACCACCGGCTTGTCCTTTGTGCTAAAAATGATTGGGCCTCTCGCTGCAATTATTATTACTTGCTTTTACATTCTTGTTCTTTACTTATTCACTATTACAATAATCCCTAAAACTTGTCTTTTAGTATTTACACTGAAACCTTGCTCGAAACTATTTGTCAACACCTTCTGCTCCTCGTTGGGTTCGACACTCTTATTTATCGAAAGTACTACAACAGATCTCCTAAATTGTGGGACATCACCAAAAAAAAAATACAATGGTCAACCGTATTTCGAGGCCAATCAAATGGGTAGATGACTTTGATAAAAGGGTTAGGTTTTCGGGCAAACGGAGCTTCGGAGGGTCGAACACCCTCCAAATCTTGCGTGGTGCCTCAACATATGCAGAAATTTTTGGCGGAATCTTGAAATAGCCAAAACCCAACTCCCAAGTCTCACCGCTTATCAGACGGTACATACCCCGTAGGAAGGTTCTCAACTTAGAGTGCAGAACTCCCACCTCGGCTGCACGAGATGGAATATTGTGATAACTTGTGATAAAATTTGGTTTCCAAGTTCCTATGACCTGCGCAAACACACACAAAAAAGTCTACTGGTCGACCTCCCTACGAGGCCAGTCAAAGGGGTAGAAGTCGCCGGTCAAAGGGTTAGGGTGGGTCGAAATCGCGCTAAATCTTGTGTGGTGCCCTAAAATTTGTATAGACCCGCTTCACATACATCACGTGCCCCATACAAAAATTATGCACTCATAGCGCGAAACTCGCAATTCGGGTGCACCGGACGGAATCTTGTAATAATTTGTGCTCAAATTTGGTTACCATGTTACTATGACCTAACCAAGCACAAAAAAAAGTTCCATCTGTACATGAGCCTTCATTTCAGCCCCTAGCTACATGTCAATTTTGATCACATTTTGAAAACACCGTAAGAAATTTTAAAAATATAGAACATTCAAATTGTGTTATATGACCTTGTTGCTGGAAAAGTAATAACTTCAAATACGGAAATTATTGTAAAAAAATATTAGGATCTCCGAAACTTAGCAGTGCTAGGACGCAAGACCATCTCAAGCGTCCATCCAACCTCGCATCAAACGGACGCATGCACTTGGACAAAACGTGCATGAGGGTCGCATCGCCGCCTATCCCCTTAGAGCATCTCCAACAAACGCCTAAAATTTGGCGCACGCGCTAAATAACTGCTTTTTGCGCGTGCGGGAACAAAAACACCGCTCCAGCAGACGCTCTATAAGCCAGCGCGCTGTAAAAATCGTCGAGCGCGCTGGACGACGCTGAACTTTTTGCATCATATTTGGAGCCTCCAGCCGCGCGCGCTGGTCAAACGAGAGCTCACGCGCGAATAACAACTGCCACGGAAGTTTCCTTCCCCGCGCATCTCCCGTGCCATTTCTTTCTCTCTCCTGTGCAGATCGGGCGGCTTCTCCGTCTGGACGCCGCCGGCGACCGCGTCGGGTTGGGGGCGAGCTCTACACGAGCTGCCGGTGGAGCCGCGCCGCCGGGCGGTGGTCCTAGAGCTCGGCCGGCGGAAGAATCACGGCCGCCCTCAGAGTCTCGCCCGCCGCCGGAATCACGGCCGCCCTCGAGGTCTCGTGCTCCGTCCTTCTTCCCCGGCGAGCAGGCGCACAGCCAGGAACAGGCGCGTGGCCGGAGGTGAGCAGGCGCGCGGCCGGAGGAGAGCGGCCGGCGGTGAGTAGGCCCGCGTCTGGAGGCGAGCACCCGAGCGGCCGACGGCGAGCGCCGCGTGTGGAGCTTGCAATTCACACACGCACATAGCCGGAGGCGAGCAACGAGCGGCCGGCGGCGTGCTCGCGTGCGATGTGGTTTGCAAGCTAGCTTTCCAACGATTGGGGGCTTGGTTGTAATTTTTATTTTTATTTTTACGGTCTTGATTGTAAAGATAGTTGGACTTTTGATGCTGTATTTTAGTGCGTCTGTTGGAGATGTTTTTTGCTACGGCTGCGCGCTATATTTTAGTGCGTCTGTTGAAGACGTTTCGGCTGTGGCACGCTAAAACTGCCATTTCGGCGCTGTAAAACTTTTTTGGGGCGCGAAGTTATTGGGCGCCTGTTGGAAATGCTCTTACTCACTCACGACTTTCTCTCTAGCTCGCCATCGTCGCATTTTTTGTCCTTATTCATTTGGTTTGTCGAAGAGCGATGCATGATCCATCAGGGAAGCTGACGCGCGCGGCACATGCATGAATGTACTTACAAGCAAGGAAGGATACAAAAGTCATGACTTGCGCGGGAGAAAGAGGATATGCTGTAATTAATTTTGATCTTGTTTGCATCTAGAAGCAAATACATACGGTCACCGTCGTCCTCACTTAACTAACTAATGAACACAGCGATCCAGTCTGACGCCACCTAAATTGACCTGCTGCACCTGGCCGGGCCACGATAGAGCAAAGCACACATATACAAGCAAGTACTCACTCGGTTTTTAAATATATATATATATAAATTGTTGAGTATGCCAACTAATCGAGTGTGTGTTTTTTGCCGCACTCGGCAATCTTACCTATTCAGGTGCTGAGTAACACACGTATATATTTTTAAACAAAGGCGAACATTTGCATCATCCACTGATTAAGAAGAAGAGAGTTGTCCAATTAATGTGCGGGAAAAGGGACAAAAAAAATCGTTACAAACTTGGCATCAATATGCAACCAAGTCACAACCTCCAAAGACAAACGGGTTAGCTAGTCCCAAAAAAAGGACCACACAAAACGAACATATGGACGCTCCCAACACACCCTTACAACACACATGCAAAAGCATAAAGAGGAACCACATGCCGAATGGACTGAGACCACAGAGAGAGTTGCACCATCCACAACACCACTCCCCTTGAAGTCTAGCGTCTGGCTCGGCCTTCAAGAGATCTCGAGCGGGTCCTGTTTCACTTGCTCGACATAAAGAGGTTTAACTGATTTCCCACACAACTCCTGAAATATATATAGATCATCATGACGCGCGCACTCGTGGAGACATGCATGTTTAAATAATCACTACTATATGAAAGCTGAGCAAATCCGCGGGCTTTCAGCGGTCGCGCACTGTTCCTAGCAACAGTACGCACTGTAGCTAGGAACAGTGTTGAACGGTACCGCGATCTGCGCCGTCCAAATTCAATCCAACGGACAGAGAAGCATCTCCGCGACACAATTGCAAAAAGGCCCTCACAAATCCAGCACGTGCTCCGCGGTCCACGATTTCACGCGTACATGGACCTAAACGCAATTATCGAAAACTTCAGGGACCCACTGAAATAAGTCGCACACATTCCCCCACCTCCCTTTCTCTTTCACGCGCGGCGGTGACATCGCCGCGGCCGCCGACGCGGCGCGCCACCGCATTGCTACTCCACGTTCAAATCGAGGCATACGGGAACTTCGCCGTCGCCTGATCTTCCTCCTCACCAAAGATCCACTGCTGGGACGCCGGAGCTGCCGCGGAATCGCCGACGCCGTGCCCTGCTCACTCCGCCGCGAGTGCTCGCCGCCGGGGTCGCTCCGGCGACCAAACCGAAGCGGCGCCGCCACTTCCGGCTGCCCCGCGTCAGGCGCGTCCTGCACGGCCAGCCTCGCGTCCCAGATGGCCGTGGTTCGCCGCCGGCGAGCTCGCCGTGCCCGCGCCGTGCCATCTGCCGACGTCACGTCGACGTCGCGGTGACCCCACATTGTCAGCGACTCATTCTTTTCAGGAGGAAATTACAAAATTAACAAATCACTGACATGTGGTCCCAACTTTCTTATACAATTTACAGAAAAACTATTCATTTTGCAAATTCAATAGTTTAAAATCTATCCACCAAAAAAAAAATCAAAATGTGCACAAAAATACATGCTAACTACTTATACAAACATTTATTGAACATTTTAACTTGGCAAATATTTAAAGACAACCTAAGTAAATTCCCTACAATTAAATTGAGTTCAATTTAAAAATACTTACAGACTGTATTTCCACTGATTATGTAGCTTTATTAAATATGGCAAAATACAAAAAAAGACCTACATATTTTCGAACATTAAAATTGCTACTCCCTCCGATCCAGAAAAAGATTTGGAATATGTACGTAACGTTTGTACTACCCACGCTCGTTTCTGGCGAATGTTATAACGGATCCGAGGGAGTACAATTTTGCAGGAACTCCAAACGTCAAATTTCGACGCATTTTTACATTCCGAATCGAAATACAAGAGCAGCTTTTACTTAAAATTACGAATTTAATTTTCGAATGCCTTTCAAAACCGAGCATTCAAAAATCATATTTGAGTATTTTAAATTTTAAATCCTCTTCAAATAAAATTCATTACGTAAACGTTAAAAGCATTCAACATAACAACATGAACAAAAAAAATAAACATTGCTATTTATGTCATATAAACAAATTCCAAGTTCGAATATTTCAGAAACTTAAATACATTCCAAATCTTTAAATTTCTGACGAACTTACAAACCCAAACTATTTTAAAATTTTAACAAATTCAAATCCGAAAAAAAATCGAACGTGAATTTTCCGAATTTAAATTCTTCACGTTGCATTATTTACAAATACGACAAAAAAACAACAACATGACTACAAAAATAAGCACTGCCTATTTATGTCATATTACCAAAATTAAAATTTGAGAATTTAATTTTTTTAATGCCTTTCAAAACCGAGCAGTCAGTAAATGTAAAAATAAATTTAAAAAAACTTCCCAATTTAAACAAATTCTAAAATTTAAACAACTTATAATTAAAAAAACATATTTAAATCTAAACAAGTTTTAAATACGGACGTTTTCAAATTTAAATTTTACCACGCGGGCCGCCGCATCTGCCACGCTCAGCAAACATGATATATTTCCTCTAAATATGTTGGTAAATAATAAAATTATGCCAAAATGGAAGTATATTTTATCATTTCAATTTAGCTAACATATTTAGAGGTAATATAACTTAAATCTATTTGCCTACGTACTTACATTTAACAAAAAATGCTTGATTAGATGAATATATATAGAGAAAATGCAAATTCATTCCCTCCAATCACGGATTGATTTCAAATTGAATTTCAGCTAAATACATTACACAAATTAGAACTATCGCCTTTCCTTACAATATATATAACGCAACTAAAAAAACACAAATTATTACAAAATATTATCAGCAAGGGCGTATGAATAACTTCCCGATTCTAACAATTTTCGAAATTTGAACAACTTATAAGTACATTTTTTTTCCCAATTTCAACAAATTTAAATCCAAACAACTATCGAACGCGAACATTTACAATTCAATTTTTTACACCTCACTATTTCTTCTTCTAACAATTTTAAAACGTCAACATTTTCAAATCTGAATTTCACCAAACAGACGTGGCATTTAAAATGGTCACAAAAATAAATGCCACCTATTTATGACATACGATCAACTTTTAAAATTGTAATATTTTAATTTTTTAATGCATTTTCAAATATGAGCATTTAAAAAACACAAATAGAGTCCAAATATAACAAGTGTATCAACATAAGCAAAAAAACGATGGCTATTTATGACATTTGAACAAATTCCAGATTCGAATATTTCAAAATTTCAAATGCCTTCCAAATCTAAACATTCAATAAACGGGAAAAAACAAATATAAATAACTCCCCGATTCTAACAATTTTTGAAATTTGAACAATTGTGGATTTAAATTTGTTGAATATTTGTATGCAATATAAACGAACTTTCCCCAATTGTGGATTCGAATCCAACAAAAAATATATCACCACTAACTACGCACTTAAATTAAATATTATTTGGAAAATACAAGCATATTTGGATATTTCAAACTGCTAAAATATTGGAGATACTCCAAAATATATCGACGTGTCCAGAAAAATAAATGATACTTATTAATGCCAAAATACAAACATATTTAAACAATTCAAATTGGCTAATATTTGTATAAAATCTAAGTAGACTTCATCTAAATATGTAATCAACTTTAATAAATGTTAACAAAATTCAAATTCTCTGATTATGGAATTATTTTACAAATTTAAAAAATACAAACTAACAAAAGCGTGGCGTGACGCCGCGTGAAATTCCACTAGTACTACTATATAGCTACTCGATCTATTGGATTCATTTGAATTGGTAGTACTAGTAAACGATGGATGGATGGATGGAGATGGAAAAATCAAACGTCTAGCTGTGGATAATATCTCTTCTCTACTAGTATATGGAAATCAGGCTGTTACGGAGTAAATGGATCGAGGATGCTTCCTCATAGACATCAACGGCGTGAGAGCGATGGAGAGAGCGACTAGTAGTACTATTACCACCCTAACATCAACGGCGTTGTAGCTGTAGCTCACTCATCCATCATGGCGAGCGTATGAACAAAGAAGAAGAAGAAGAAGAAGAATGGTCAGGATATATGAGAATATGGCAAAGACTTCCACGCATGCATGCATATACGACTGGCAGAGGAAGCTTCCATTCAATCTTCGACTCCTCCTGGCCGGATATATAGGTCCTAGTACGAGACTTGATCAATTGGGATCCATATATGCATGTACTAGTACAAATCAACGGCCGAATTTTCAAACTACCTTGACGTACAAGTGCGGTGAATTGAAATATCGCCACCTATAGCACGATAGCTACGGTTTATATATGGACAAACGGAGAACGGAGAACGTTGAATTGAAATGTCGCCACCTATAGGACGATAGCTACGGTTTATATATGGACAAACGGAGAACGAGAATGCAGCTGCCTGCATGCTTCCATCCATGCCACATGCGCACGTGCGCCGTCCAACTTAGACGAAACAGCAGTCGCCGCGACCAGGCCGATGCGGACGAGTTGCGCGCGGCCTTGGGGACGCCACAACCTCGCGCCTTCGTTGTGGGGCCCTTCTTCCTGCTCTGCCCGCCGTGGAGGCGCAAACCCACCACGCCTAACACTGTCGGCAATGGCGGCAAAGGGGGAGGGGTCGCGTCGATGGCGGAAATGGTGTGAGGGACGGGCACGGCATGCATCGGCGTGTGGTAGAGCTGGTGTCGGATGGGTGGCGGGCAGCCAAACGCGGTCGAAGAGCCGCGATGTAGCTAGAAGGTTCCGATCGGCAGTTACCCTCGCGCGTGTCATTTTGAGTTTTTGGGCATGGCCCCAAGTGATCTATATTTGAATCACCACTGCCCTATTTTATTTCACAATGTAAAAGATTCGACAAAATTTATATCGAGAGCAGCAGTTGGAGGCCTGGTTTTGCCCCCTCGTGTTCTAGAAAACGGTTAAAAATAGATCACCTATTGGAGATTCTCTTAGTAATAATTGAGATGGAATCCGAAGCGGATCCAGGTCCACTGATTAATTTAGGTATTGTAGTATTGTCAATTTCTAATGTTGTAGCACTCCATCCGCTCCACATATACCTCGTGTTCTAGGTTTAGTCAAATTAAAATGTGAACCGTAATCAATCAAACGATTAGAAAAATTAGGGTGCCTAAGTTAATTCGGCCAAATTAATTCTGGACAAACAGGGATATGGTTGTACTTTCACTTCTACTCCGACGGTCAGGTCTAGCGGATCGTCAGTTTGGCAAACATAATATAAGTTATGAAAAATTATACCATTTGAAACTTTAGATATTATATTTCTAACGGTGTAATTTCGTGTTACACAAGTCATTATTATATTGGTCAAAGTGATGATTCTAGAAAATGACGATTCTAGAAACCCAAGCAGAGGGGGCCTAGCTAGCATTGAATATTCCCCTAAAAAACTGGCATTGAATATGGTAGTTGAGATGTAGCTAGCCGTTGGGGTCAAGGATGCTCAACTGGACCGGCTAGCTAGCTAGTAGACGACATTTGATTTTTTGGTAGATATAGGAAAGGTGCCCGTGCTTCGCTACGGGAGCTGGTGACAAAAAGGCGGCGGCGGACGGCGACGACCACGGCGGCCTGAGGGTACAGAGGACGGGGAGGACAGGGGAGAGGTCCTACGGGACCAGGAGCTCACCAGGAGCGCGATGGAGGGCTCAGCGAGGCAAGAGGAGGTCGGGGACGACCGAATCGAGGTCGACGGGGCGGCGGCCGGCCCGAGGAAGGCGACCACGGCGGCGACGATTCCGGCGCGCCTCGAGCGTCCCAGGACGCGTGAGTTGATGGAGATGGAGACGAGAAGGTGGCGGAGCTCCCCGTGGGCTTCGATTTATCGGGGGAGGAGCGTGGCGGCGGCGGCTCACGTCGACGACGGCGGCAGCTTCCTCTTACTCCCTTCGCGCCGTGCGACTGCCCGGAGGTTGAAGACATAAGGTTTTTTTTTATAAAAAAGGTCCGTGGGTTTTTTGAAAATTACAAATAAGTCACTCCAACGTTTGCACTGTGGACTGCGGGTTAATTTCTCTGTTTGTGGGGGGGGGGGGTTTGAAAAATGGAGCGACTACGGACGAAGGAAGCGTTGCTTCCTTTATTAGTAGGGAGATAGATTTAGCCTAGCTAGTTGAAGGATCAAGACTGTCTCATTTGGATGGGTAGCCCGTATCCGCTGCACATGAGATTTTTCACCGCCCGGCGCACTGCCCGGATCAAGAGAACACCTTCCATTTTCATGGGCGTTTTCAGTCAAAAAGGGTGGAAAAATTCACAGACTGTCAAAGCCCCGCTCAAACTTCCGGACGAGTGGGGCGTTAGAGATCTCTAGCAACTGTAAACCACGGAAACGAAAATACAAAAATAAGGTGTGCTATAACCCACGAAAATGGCAAAAAATAATCTAATGATGATTTTTTATAACTTCACGGTATTTCTGTTTCGGGGTCACGGGTCATTCAAATCGGCCACATACCCCATAACTGCGTGTTATTGCCCACGAAAATGACCTGAATTGTCTAAAATGACTAACAACCTAATGATTTTTTTGACGACGTTAAATGACGGTTTTTGACCTAATGATTTTTTTGACAACAAAAAGCCAGAAATGCACTAAATGACGGTTTTTGACGACATTACGTATTCGTGTACTCGGGTCACGGACCATCAAAATCATCGTCGTATCTCAAAACAGAGTGCTAAAGCCCATGAAAACAGTTAGAAATGCCGTAAAATGACGAGTTTTTGACGACATCATAATAGTCCTAGACAGGGGACACAAGCCATGAAAGTTGTGTCTAAGGACCCACAACAGTGTGCTATATATATAGCCCACGAAAACGATCAGAAATAACCGAAATGATGAGTTCTGATGACGTCACAATATTCATATACCGAGGTCATGGGCCATTGAAATCAGTCTTGGATCCAAAACAGTGTGCTATAGCCCACGTAAACGTTAGAAATGCGTGAAAAGACGCGTTTTAACAACGTCACAATATTCGTGTATTAGGGTCACGAGCCATTGAAATCGGCCTCATTCCCGGAAAGAGTGTGCTAAAGCCCTCAAAAAATCCAGAAAGGCCGCGAAATGACGAGTTTTGACGAGGTCACAATAGTTTTGTATAGGAGACACGAGCCATGAAAATTGTCTCGGGACCCAAATTAGTGTGCTATGGCCCGACCGAAATGACGAGTGTTGATGTTATCACAATATTCGTGTACTCAGGTCATGGGCCATTAAAATTGGTCTCGGATCCTAAAATAGTGCGCTATTATCCACGAAAACGGTCAAAGATGTATGAAATGAAGAGTTTTGACTATATCCAATAGTCTTGCACATGCTCATGATGAGAATGGCACAGACTTGCATGGACCGCCGTGCAGTGTGGAGGCAGCTTCCATTCACAACCCAAATCGTGTTGCCCGTTTACAGTATAAATTTGCCCTTCTATTTAGTTATCCATTAAATTATTTTCTAACTTGTATTTGTTGAAAATACAGTCGCCAAGTCTTTTCCATCATATAGGTATTTTGATCGAACTGGCTACACATGCGATTAAATAATATTAAAATAAATATTTACGGTCTCTCTTAAAGATTCGGCGATCCACGTCCAAGGCCGTGAGCATTGACACGCGTCTTGAAAAAAATATCCCCACAGGTCTAGGCGCGAGGGGTTGTTCAAACACAATCGCTTAGTCTCTTCCATCACATGTCAGCCTTTCTTGAACTGGCTAGACCACGCGATTCTACTATAAGCTCTAGCCACTTCAACTCTAATTCTTGTGCGCGCTTTAACTAATGCGGCTCTAATCGTATTTGTCCCGGTGTTGGCCCTGAAATCTTTACTATTAAATGGGAGTTGGTCGTTCGTACGTCGTCTTCCCGTGGTCCGCCAGACGATTTCTTCCTGCATCAATCGCGCACGCCGACATGTGGGCCTATCGATTGGATTTGGGCTGCCGTCCGCCCGTCTCACGCGCTGACTCGCCTCCCCTGTCGTGCGGAGCACTTGGCTAGGGTTACGGACTGAGCCACGCCCGCCGCCTGGAGACTGGAGTCATTCACGCCCTGAGCCCACGCACCGTCGACGAGATCCCCGCTCACGGCTGCTGCTTCAAAGTAGCGATTGACGTGCCCTGCGGGCGCAATCCCACCTACAACTCGATCCTCATCCATGGTCGTCGCCGCACAGTCGCCAGCGTGACCCCAATCTGGGTGAGCCGGTGCTAGGGCGAGCGAAGAGGAACGAGGAAGGAAGAGGAGCACGTGGCGGCGCGATTTCCAGGGGCTCGCAAGGGGCGAGGTCGGAGGAGGGGATTCCGGGGCGAGGACGTGAGTGTCCATGGACGTGGCGACACAAGATGGGGGACGTGCGACAAGAGGAAGGCGTGCACAGCTCCCCTGCCCCCCTCCTCTGCATCGTGCGGCTACGGCGGCGCGGCCCATCTTCATCCCGCCCGGCAACGACACTCCTCCCAATCCTTGGCCTTTCCGATACTTGATTTCCTAGCCCTATCTCTATCCTCCAGAGTCCACATAACCGATCTTGGTAATGGTAACCCCCTCCCATTCGATCCTCTGCAGGTTTTGTCTCTTGGCGTTCGTTCAGCTGCAGCACGAGTGCGATCCAGGAGGAGCTGCGATGATGAAGGACAGCGTGTACTACGGCGCCTTGGTGCGTTAGCACTGACGTCTCCGCAGCGTGTTCTGCCGATGTTTGCGGGTCTATAGGCCAAGTTGGTTCACCCGGACAAGAATCCCATGAACCCTGATGCCGCACGGAAGTTTCAGGTAGTATATTTTCCCGCTCCTGCTATTGCGTCATTGTGCTCCGGCCCTCCCACTCATGTTCGTTGATTCAAGAATGAAGTTAGAAAAATGTATCATAGACTTACGGCTGTAGAATCAAATTTCTATAGCAGCTGGCACAGTGCACATAATGGTTTTTAGATAACCGAACATATGAGCAGGAAGACATGTCTCACTGCTGCAGCCATTAGAGCTACCAGCCCACTACAAATACTAATTTAAACTGGTTACTTTTGCAAGGAATTAGGTGAGGCCTATCAAGTGCTGAGTGGTCCTATGATAAGCATGGAAAGGAAAGTCTTCCCCATTAAGTCATGAAGTTGTTGTAATAATATTTTTGTTGAAATATCTCGCTCTCACCTCTTTGGTATAACACAGAAGAAACTAAGTTCTTACGCGTAGGGAAGATTCAATTGCCACCAAAAGTGTGAGACTACGTAATGAGATATACTGAATACTGTTATCCCTTTTGTTCCCTCAAGTTGATGAAGCAACTGTGATTTTTTGCCGGCTGAGTGTAAGGAGTTTTGAAACAGGAAAATACTTCTCTCAGAGATGAAATGAACTGGATCATATAGGAGTTTGATGGACTTATCAAAGAGTAGCTCACTAAAGGTTTGTTTTCCATGTTTTTTCTCCCTTGCAATCCTGAATTATGCATGGTGACATATGAGTTATTTCCCTTTTTATTTCTGCGACAATCTCAAATAGATGTTTCCTATTTCTCAAGATTTTTTCATTGGTCAAGTAAAATATTGCTAGGCTCTTAATCGCAATACTACCAAATAAACTACAAAATCTCATTAGTCCTGCATTATTTCAGAAGTAATTGCTCATATTTTTCCCCACCGTGATTCATGAGATATGTTCTGTTACCAGGCAGAAGCTCTCGATTTTAACCATGCTGGACACTATGGATATGCTCTGTTACCAAGCAGAAGCTCTCGATTTTACGACGATGGTACGACGCGATGAATGTAACATGTGCAGGGACAGGCTTGAAATACGCCGATGCGATGGCGCCTTGTCTCCTCGAGATGGTGAGGCTACTAGGGCAAGGACGGCGTAGACACAAGAGCTAGAGAAGCCCGTCAGGATGGGCTGAGGTATTCTCAAGACGGCGCGGCCACCTGGGTGAGGATGCGGAGCTAGGTCAGTGTGTCGGGATGTGTCTAGGTGTCCTCAAGATGACGTGACCATCAGGGTGAGGATGGTGTGGACAGCATGTCGAGAAGTGTTTAAGCTATAATCTGACTACTCCCTCTGGTCCAAAAAAACGGTCGCAGGTTATACATGCAGCTTGTACGTGTGTGATACATAGTTTTTCTCTCGACAATTTTAACAGATGGGAGATAGTATTATTTTTGGTATTAACTCTTGAATATTGAAAATAAATGTATCCTCAATTCATTTAGAATGGTAAGATCTTTGTCGCAAGAAGGGCATTCCATGTCATTTTGACTAGGTTTTGCTTACCTCTTTTTGGAATACGGTTCATCTCCTTGGATAGAACATGTTGAACAAGATCTCATGGAAACTTCAATTTGGATACACATTTGATATGCCATGGCTTGAATTATACGACATGAAAAAAACTTGATGGGCCTGTGCGTTGGCCCGTAGCAACGCACGGGCATTCAACTAGTGAGTGTAATATTGGAGTACTAGTTACTCTCTCCATTCCAATTTAATTGACTTGATATGCATCACATGTGGATGTATCTAGACATGTTGTAAGTCTAGATACATCTACTTATGATGCATAGCAAGTCAATTAAATTAGAACGGAGGGAGTAGTAATTAATTTGAATTTGAATCATTTACTCAAGTACGTTGATATACATGTTCGAACCGGAAGTATACCTATACAACATGCGTGAATACAAACATGATAATCCGAAAAGGTTGATACTACTAATCGTTCTTCAAAAACCTATGTTCCGGTTGTCGAGCTTGTACAATGTATATGTATATACTTAACCATTAATTCTTGCTTGTATAATTCGACACGTACGATGGAAAACGCCGGCCGGCAGAATTAGGCTAGGAAGCTCCTTGGAGGATGCTGCCGTCGGCGGCGTGCCTCATCGTCAGCTTCCCGTTGCCGATGATCCCCTTCTTCATCATCGCCACGAACTCGCCGTAGTCGATCCGTCCATCCTACATAATTATTAATTTTCATCATCAAATAACATGAAATTAATTGTGGACATGAATTTTAGGGTCAAATTACAGTATGAACAAGTTAATATACGTACGTTGTCCTGGTCGACCTCGCTGATGATGTCGTCGATGCCGACGTCGGCCATGTTGTGGTCGCGGCAGGCCTCCTCCAGCTCGTCCACCGTGATGTACCCGCTGCCGTCCTTGTCGAAGTAGGCGAAGGCCGCCAACAGGTGCTCCTCCCGCTCGAGCTTGTTCATGTGCACGGTGGCGGCGATGAACTCGTCGTAGTCGATGGTGCCGGAGTTGTCCACGTCCGCCGCCTCCATCAGGTCCCTGATCTCCGACTCGCTGAGGTTGGAGCCGAGACGTTTCAGCCCTTCGTTGAGCTCGTCGAAGGTGATGGCGCCGCTGCCGTCGGCGTCCATGGCCTTGAACATCTCCTTGAGCCCCGCCAGCTCCTCCTCAGACAGGCTGCGCGCGATCACCCGCAGCGCCATCTTCTTCAGCCGGTTCATGGCCGAGAACTGCTTGAGCCGGGAGAGCACGGCCGGGTCGAGCGGAGCGTCGGGGGCCACCCCGTTCTCGATGATCCACGGGTGGCACAGCACCTGGTGCGCCGTCAGCCGGTCCACCGGCGGCGACCGCAGCATTTTCCTTATGAGGTCCTTGGCGGAGTCGGAGATGGTCGGCCACGGGTCGGACTCGAAGTCGAGTGCACCTTTCAGGACGGCGTCGAAGATGCCCTGCTGCGTCTCAGCCCAGAAGGGCGGCACGCCGGAGAGGAGGATGTACACGATGACCCCGGCGGTCCACACGTCCGCCTCCGGGCCGTAGTGCTTGCAGAGCACCTCGGGCGCCACGTAGTAGGGGCTGCCCACCACGTCGCTGAAGATCTGGCCCGGCTTGAAGAAGACCGAGAGCCCAAAGTCGATGGCCTTGAGGTTGATGCCGCCGCCGCCATCGTTGCTGTCGTCGTCGCCCTTGTCCTTCAATAAAAAGTTCTCGGGCTTGAGGTCGCGGTGCATGACGCCCAGGGAGTGGCATGCCTCGACGACGCCGACGATGTCGCGGGCGATCTCGGCCGCCCTGCGCTCGGAGAAGTAGCCGCGGTGGACGATGCGGTCGAAGAGCTCGCCGCCCTCGCAGAGCTCCATGACGATGTGGACGTAGAGCGCGTCCTCGTAGGCGCCCTTGATGGTGACCACGCTGGCGTGGCCGGCGAGGTGGTGCATGATCTGGATCTCGCGCCGCACGTCGTCCACGTCCTCGGGGGTCAGCAGCTTGCGCTTGGCGATGGACTTGCACGCGTACGGTGTGCCCGTGGCGAGGTCGGTGGCGAGGTAGGTGGTGCCGAACTGGCCCTGTCCCAGCTTGCGGCCGAGCGCGTAGAGGTCGCGCAGGGGTGGCGTGTGGTGGCCCAGCACTGCCGTGGGCGACGAGAGCTGGTGCTGGTGCCCGCCCCGCATCGTGTCTTGGTGCGGCGCGCGCTCGAGGGTCTCGATGATGGCGAGGTCGTCGCCGTCGTCGGAGCTGCTGGTGCGGTAATGGCCCGGGTAGCAGGAAAGGTCAGCGGCGGCAGGGTACGTGGTGGAGCCGCGGCAGGAGTTGCCCATGCATCGTCGATCTCGACGTCGTCAATGGCCGCCGGAAATGGATGCAGCTAGCTAGCGGTAGATGGATGGATGGAGGAAAGATCGATGGATGGAGCGGTGTGGAGCGATGGTAGGGACGACGGCGACCTGTGTGTGTTTCAAGGATGGGGCCGGGCGCCCTTTGACATCGCTCTCCCATCCATGTCGATCGATCGTGTCGGAGACGTGTGTTGATCGACGTGCAGTGCATGCTAGAGTATGTGCGTGCATGTCGCTCGATGAGAAACAACCTACTAGCTAAGAACTACGTGCAACACCACGATGTTAGGTTAGGTCGCATCATGTCGGCGACCCAACGCCACAAAAGACCAGGAAATAAAAGTTGAACGAAAATTCAGAATTTCTTGTGGATTTTCAAATATAATTTTATCGATACTTTTGGACTATATCCAGACCAAATCCAAATTCTGTTTGAATTTGATAATATTTGAACGAGAAAAGGCCGAAATATTTTTTGAAAACCAAAAGCTTCGGATCGATATTTCGGTTGGTCTTGACCATTTTATTCAAACCACTGCCAAAGGTTTAAAATATTAAAAATCGGGTTCATATCTATTTGGCGTATGTATGTCGGATGCCAGATATATATCGGACAATTAGTATGTACTTATGCAAGAGAAAACATATCTGTTCTTTTGTTCAAAACATGCCTTGTCGGTAAAAGAAAATAAAACAATGTTAGCGTTTGAGGATAACAAATATTTTAACTCATCAATTAAGAAATAAAATAAGAAAGGCTCACAAAAACCTTTCTCCAACATATAGAGTACATTTCATACATGTATCTTTTTTTTAGGTTCATTACATACATGTATCTAAACTACATTATTCATGATTTTAATGGGGTTCCAGATAGGACAGTCCGTGACAATGGAATCCCCTGTCCGGCCCGACCCAGTTTCTGTCCCATAAGCCCGATCAGGCCTCCAAACTTGGGGGCAGCCTGTGGGTGGTGGAAAACGCCCGGACAAGGCCATCCTACAGACAGGTCTCGCATGTCATACACACGCGTCGGGAGCCAAATTCTTCCTCGCCCGTGAGATCGAGCTCCGGCGCCCGCTCGCACCCCGCGCCGGCTGCACCACCAGCAGCGAAGCACGAACAACGAGCAGGGGCCTTGGCGCTCCCACACGGACGGATGTAGCCGCTGTCCTGGACGGCGACCTGGGCAGCTCCGGCTCCGGCGCTTCGCAGGACGACTAAATTGACGACACGCTCCTTCTGGACATAGGATTGGGTGGCGGCAGCACAATGGAGCGCGGCCACATGAGGTCGATGCTTCACTTGGGCGGCAACGCATATTCAGGGATCGGACGTAGGCCAGTGCACGCATGTTTTATTATTTCCCTGTGTAAAATACATGATGTACATCTCCTACCTTTCTCTGATTTTTCAAGTGTAAATCTTCAGTTCAAGTTTGTTATATATCGTTTTGATAATGCATTTTTCTTGCTATAAATTTTACCTGATCTTCTCACATATATTTTGGTTCTAATTTTTTTCAAATTCATGGGAAATTTTCATTCAAAATTTTCAAATTCCTGTTTTTGATTCTCGTCTTGAATTTTCTGAAATTCCAAATTGTACAGAATGCAAAACGAAATTCAAATCCTTGGATCACGGCCACCAACGGCTTTTCAACGACGACCGTCACCGGCCACCGTTAAAACGAGATCAGTGGGCACTAGCACACAAGACATTTTCTTTATAGAAGTAGCCCACCCGCACAGAAATCCGCTCCTGACGGGAGTCGAACCCTGGGCGCGTGGTGCACCACAGTGACCCTTGCCACTAGGCCACTGGCCAGTTCTAGGTTCGAGGAGTTTTGGTTTCCACATTCTCGACATGCCGGCCAGTGCTGTGATCGATTAGGTAGGGTACGGTTCAAGGCACCATTGTTAGCTGGTTATATACATACGGAGCACTCACATACGGGAGATTAGCTGGTGATAGATGGTGTTGAGTTTTTTAAGTTTATAAGCTATTGGTTATTGATCAATATGTTCTTACCAAATATAAGTTTGACGCGGGAGAAGTTTAATCAACATGTTCTTACACCATATTTATTTCCTTTACCATGATTGAACTCACAAAAGAGTGGTTTGTAGGGTAGCTCTTGCTTCCATCTTTCCAACAAATTGGTTTCACCTATTTCGGAGTTCGTACTAGAAAGTTATTGTTGTACTATTGTTTTTTTTCTGTGTGCAAAACCGGATTATCCCCCGTCCTCTCGGGCTATCAAGCAAACTTTTGATGTAATTTTTCCCGCCCGTTTTTTTGGTCGCGTTTAAGTCAACATAAAAACATGCGCGTTGACATTTTATGTGTTTTTTCATGGGCCGCCACTTGTGCATGCGAGATCCGATTGAGTCGTTCTTGGTGGCGTTCGAAAGCCCTCGAAAAGTTGGTGCACAAGTTCATCGAGAGGACGCCGAAATTAGCTCGTCGCGGCGTTCTCCCGCCCGTCCTCTAGGGCTATCAAGCATACTTTCGACGTACTTTATCCCGCCCGTTTTTTCATGACGTTTAAGTCAACATAAAAAACATGCGCGTTGACATTTTATGTGTTTTTTCACGGGCCGCAACTTGTGCATGCGAGCTTAGATGGAGTCGTTCTTGGTGGCGTTCGAAAGCCCTCGAAAAGTTGGTGCACAAGTTTATTGAGAGGACGCCGAAATTAGCTCCCGTGCACGTACAATTTGAGTCAAAACGCGCGTGTTCGATTTTGCGTCTGTCAGAATCAGCCGTGATAGGATGGTTAGGAGGGTGGTTGTACCCTCAGCACACGAGAGTTTAAACTCCAGATTTGACATTGTTGTTGCTCATTTATACGGTTTACTAGGTAATATGCCCGTGCATTGCAACGGGGACGTATATTATCTTTAAGAAACTTATTCATGTATATACATGAAATACTTAATCGTGTTATTGGCTCAAATAGCCTGTTCATGATACCAACAAACTGAAATAAAATATATTCCAAATAGGCATTTCTTTGCTGGTCAAATAACAACAGCCATCTCTTTAAAAAAATTAACAACAAATATAACTTCAATCTCTGATTCAGAATGACATAGTGATTCAAGTCAGTGTGCTTGTACAGGTACTTGGGAACAATAAATATTTTAAGTAAAATAAAACTCTATAGGTTACATCCATGTATAGGATCGAATGCACACTGAACTGGGAATCTGAGCTAATGGCAAGCTCACTTCTTTATCTTGGTGCCACAAAATGAATAAGATATCACTGGAGCAATCAAAGAATCATTGAAACGGATGATTCTTTAGGAAACATGATACAATTTCTTGGCGCTGAGTGATAACCCCAAATACTTGTTGCAACCTCTCAGCTGTACTGATGATATCCCCTGTACTTGCACTATATCTGCTCAATGCTTCCTCAATCCAAACATAATTGCAGAGAATAAAATTAAATTTAAATTGGCAACTCCTGGTAGAGACCTTTTACATTTACAGCTTAACATGATCTATTATTACTCACATGTCTTAGCTAGGACCAACAATACCAATTGCAAGTTCAACACTGAAACTCGTAGGGACTGGGACGTACAACGTACTAATTTCCCTACATTGTCATTAGTAGCTCGGCCTGCTTATTATCTATATCAAAACTTTGGCACGTTGAGCTCAAGCTGCAAAGCGGAGGGCTTGAGGTTGCGACGCACCTGCGGGGTGTTCTGCACACGAAGAAGGCAGAGAGCGCGCCAAAGGATCCGGGCTGTCCGTCCGCGTCTCGAGCACTTCTTCAGTTTCCTGGACACACCCCGCGCCAGCGTCGCCACCATACTGCCCCCGCCCATGGCTAAAAATATAGTGATTACCTAAAGGAAAGAAATCACCTATGAAAAGACCATAAGAACTGGTATAACCTGAATCTCCAATTACAGATGCAGATGCAGCAGACTGACAATGCAACACTAATACAGTTCTATCTTGGACTATTTTTATCTTTCAACATATAAAATAACTCTAAACTTGAAATGTGTCGATGTGACAGCATAGCCACGGGTTCATATAGTTGAATTTTAAAATCCTCATATTGCCCACCCTGTGCCATTCATACCTTTTACATTGTGAAACCTGATGAGCACCGTAATCATTAGGAGCAATGATCAGACCGTGGCATTCTCTGTGCAACAGTCAGGATGTAGACTACTCCATTAGGAAAATGAAGATAACGTTTGTTTTATTGTAAATAGGAATGCAAGCTGAATAGTACTATACCTTTGCAGCTTCAGTGCTGATATGAGTGATACCACGGCTGAAAGAATTAATCAGAAGTTGCATTTGCCGAAATGGGGGCAGTAATTTAATATTGAACTACCAAAATCTTGTAACAGTAATGACATACCTGTATCAAGTTAGAGCACCCTTTCTTTTCATATGTCTCCGTATTACAAGTGGTGAGAAGAAATATGAAAGATCCTAAAAATGAAAGACTTCAAATCAGGTAACAGATAAAAAACAACAAGTTACACTGAAGATGTTCTATGTTATCTCATTTCACACCTGAACTGCAATACACCGGCAGAAATCAAGAAAACAGAAAAGGATCAGCATTTAAGGAGATGAGCACATTCCACCGAAAAAGTATCAGTATTATGTACCTCATGTGCTTGAAATGACGATGTGCTTTTGGTGATGCCATAGTGACCTGATCACATATGTGCTTGGTTAAATAATCCTACAGTTTAAGAACGCTAATCAAGGTACTACATACAAAATAGCTAATAAGAAGCCTCAAATCAAAGTCAATAATTTTCCCTAGGTTTCCAAGGAGGAAGTTGGAGGCTGCAAACTTCTTCTCGGCTTATCATGGTTCCTTGGAAGAATACTGTCAATGGACAACCCTGAATGGCTGAATGCCACCTACAGTTTTTGGTTTTTTTGAAAAGAAAAACGTTAAATGGGTCAATATGGTAATTTTTTGTGGGGAATGTTTAGATAATTAAATTCACGTTCATATATTTTAAGGGTACAATGATAATCAGAGAAAACAAAATAATAACTCTTATAACAGACTGTTTTTTGGAGTGAAAAGAAAACAATGACAAAGCATACCTAGACTTTGTTGCAACAAGGACTGCTTCAGATTTCAGATGATCTTGTTTATCATCTATCAGGTACAGTTTGGATGTCAGGGTCAAAACTAAACCAGCCTAGAGTGCAGGATCAAAACTAAAGTCAGGATCAATACCTGGAGGACACGGGCTGTCTTGAACTGGATTTCGACCTGCTTCGTGGCGCTGTTCTCCTATTATAGGATATTTTTGACGTCCTTCCCCCATGAGGAACTCATCGCAGTTTCTGATTGCCGAGTCCTTCACTCCTTATACAATTGGGGAGCCGATCTGGTAAGAAACGATGGGTCAAATAATTCAGAGATAAAAACAGACTTAAACATATACAAAAAACAGATATAAGAAAAAACTGATGCGTCAAGAGACCAATTCCATCATCAGCCAATTCAAGATTTAGCTCATGGAAACCTGTCAAGCATCCAAAATTCACCCACATTGCAAACTATCCAACACAAGCAGATCAGAACCTACTATGAATCGCCATAGAGAGCCTACACGATTGGTCCAGTCCAAATCATCATAATAACAATTACTAAGCAGACCGAACGAGATCAAAGCGGTTGTCCTTGTCCAGGGCCCGTTAGATTCTTGATTCACCAAACATACAGAAACAAACTTAGAAACAGACCACATGAGACACATCCGAGGCCACGACCAGAGCGCGCAAAAATGGAGAACCCGAAGAAAAAACTCACCGTTCGCGGATCGGTGCGCCTCGGTAGGCTATAGTACTTGCCAAAGAGGCAAAGATTGCTCCCAGTCCTGGCTTCGCGAGGACCTAAGGATCTCGTCGTAGGCGATTTTGTTCGCTGCAGAACTGCAATACGAACAAGCAGATTCCACGAGAGAGAGAGAGAGAGAGAGAGAGAGAGAGAGAGAGAGAGAGAGAGATGCGACGCGATGATTGATGCCTGTTGAAGGTCGTGTTCCTCACAGGTGGAGATGAATCGGCACTCGAAGACGACGGCGGCGGAGGACGAGTAGCGTGTAGCGGCGCGGTGGCCGCCGAAGAGGCGACCTGCGAGGCCGGACGCGAAGGGCGACGCCCGACGCTGGCTCTGGCCGCGGGCGGAACAAGGATGCGCAGTGGAGGACGGGGATGGGCTCGCCTCCGCTTCGGTACGAGAGGCCAGAGGCGGAATGAGGGGAAATTTGGTTAGGATTCGAGGCGGGTCGTCAGGCGGCGAAATTTGGTTAGTAATAATTACGGGGAATAGGAGACCCGTGGAGGTTTATTTTTTCACTGCGTGTGTGACGGAGGTGCGACGAAGAGGTGGCAGAATGTGGAACCAAATTTTTCTTTTAGATAGGAGAGATTCTTCCATGGGAGGCGACATTTCCGTCAACAGCGAGTCACATGTGGTGACTTCGTCAATCTCACGACTCGACCGCCAGCTCAGTCTCTCGGAGGTGCTCATAAAGGTAGGGTGTGCGTGCGTGCGTTCATAGGGTGTGTGCACGTTTATGTGAACGTCTGCGTTGTACACGTGAGAGCCACATGAGCAACGAGAGCGGGATAATGACGCGGCATGCCAGCGGTGCGGCGGTGGCGGAATCAGCAAGTGCTGCCCACCGGCGAAGCAGCTAACACAGTTTGTTTTTATGATTTTCCGTGATGGGGGGCGGATTGTATCCGTGACACAATCTGTATATTGATTTGATTTAATCAGTAAAGTTGCTGAATTTTCAAAAAAAAAAAACACACCCAAATAGCTCGATGCTGGTGGAAACGCACGTATGTAAGAGTTTCACGACACAACCAATTGATGTCTCTTATTTTTCTGACCCATATCAACTGGTACATGTGTGGATGCTTCCTCCAGGTGCAGCCAAGCTAGGCAATTAATTTGTTTGACTACTACTACTAGACTGGTCATGGGGGAGACAGCGCCTGGCGACCCGGGGCAGCTGCCCTGAGCGGCTGTTTAATCGTATCGTTAATGACGTGATTTGGTCAGGCAATTTACTGTTGGGCGCTTCTCTATCTAGTGGAGTAGCCCAACTAGTGAACGCGGTAATTAAAATGGCGCAAAACCATCATAATTGGGGCAGACATTTCACGAAACCACTGGCGCGCGCGTGTGGTGGCCCAGCGCGCGTAACGTATGGTGTGGCCAATCCATATACCTCGATCGGCGTTCGCGCGTACTATCTTCTTTTTTTCGCCAACGCGCACGGAAGATCGATTAGTTCTTTCTATATGGTTCACCCATATTTTGCTTATATTAATTTTGGTTCCGTTTTAAGATGGTTGACCGAAATTTTGTTCATTTTAATTTTGGTTCCACAGCTACAAAAGAAATATAACAAACTGAATCCAAGACGATAGCTGGGCATGATCCATAAATCAGCTTATTCGATCTCTAAGCAAAGCTAACCAAACGGCCGGTCAGCTCATGGGAGAGAAGGGCCTGGATACACCGCCTGGATGCCGCCGACGCTGACGAGGGTGGCGGACACCCCCGTGAGGCGCCTCAGCCGCCGCCTGATCATCACCACGTCCATGTCGGCGTACCCGAACACCATCACGATGCCCGACAGCTGAAACACACCCGCATCTGCCACGCCTGCAACCAATGCATCTCAGATCCAATTAATCCATCGCCTACATCAACGAATCCATGCAATGGTACATACATAGTTGAAACTAACAGGGTTAGTACATACCGGGCAGGGCCCTGAGGCCTCTGCGGATCCTGTCGACGGAATGGCGGCCGCGGACGTCGGCGGACGTCTGGAACACAACGGTGATCGTCGACATCGATGTGCTGCCGGCACGACTTTGGGATGCTGGAAGAACCCTAGCTACCAACCTTTGAATTAGGTGACGCATTGCACAGCTATATATAGAGAGAGATGGACCGACATTGCTGGGAAGCAATGGAAACAAATCATCGTGGCTTCCTTGATTGATCCTCGTATATAATTAACCAAATCACGGCAGATCATTAGTTTCCCTGTTGTTGACCTTGAATCTCGGTTTGGTACTATTACCATACATGAATGCAGGTTTCACTAGGAATATAAATTATTTTATTGAATCATATCAGGCTCAGAAGATATACGGAAATATAATCGGAAATGAATCAATTAATATAATTATACAATCAGAGGATACAAAACCTCGTAAATCCTGGTTTTTTTTTGTTGAGGAAATAAACCCTAGTATTACAACTGCCAAAAAAACTATACTTGTACGTTTTCTACAGTGATACCTAAAAATGTCAACAACAAAAAATCATGAACATTCATGTCTGCTGAAAAACTGAAAATAGATTTATTTATCGAGCCCTAGCACACAATGTTCGATAAAGACGCTACTTTCTGTTTGTGGCGGTTTACATTATATGTCGTATGTTTTAGAAATCTCGAGGTACGGTTTTCTACAGTGGTACCATGTTTGCGAGTGTCAAAACATGGGCCACTCGGCAAACACACACTTTGCCTAGTATCCACGCAAAACACTAGGCAAACACACACTTTAGATTTGCCGCTTTTTTCCTGAAACCTTTCCACAGTGTGTAGGTGCGAGAAAATATGGTTTTTTATGAAGCAGGTACAAAAAATATGGTGTAAAATTGCACCAATCTAACTTTTACATGAAGTAGACCATAGTGAAAGCCGATTTCTGATGATGAACGGGGCCACCGTGGACACGTACGGATCTTTACCACAGTAAAAATTCGGTAATGCTACACCTACGGACGAATAACCTTACGGAGTCATTACGCGCTGACGAGGTTACGTACGTGGCGAGACAGCGTGGACAATTTGGTCGTCCGTTCGAAAGAAAATCAGCAAAGAAAACGTAACCCGCGATTCCATCCCCACATCACCTGAGCGGCAGCGCGGCGACCTACAGATCGGCAGGGAGGGCCCGGCGAGCTACTGCTCTTCGGCAGCGGACGGCGACTTACCCCTCACCATCGGCAGCACGGCGAGCTTGTCCTCGTCGGAAGCGGCGCGGTGAGCTACACCTTACCATCAGCGGCGCGGCGCCTGCTCCTCTTCGGCAGCTGGACGACGACCTCCCCGTCAACATAGGCGGGGCGGCGAGCTCGTCCTCATCGTGAGTGGCGCAGAGATCTCGCCCTTATAGGCTGCGCGGCGACGGACACTTCATGGCGGATGTTGACCTTAGCAAATGCATGCTACGCAACTTTCAGCTCGACAGATGTTCAGTTGCGCTGTGTGCCTCCAGCTTCTGCTACTGTTCGTTGCCAGGAGTCACAGTTGGCAGGTTCGTTTGCTTCTTGTCCCTGTTCCTCAACTTCTCCTTACACAAATCATAGCGTCTTTAGTTCTCTTGCTTGATGTCTCTCAAGCTTGTTTTCATCTATGCTACTTTTGCCTTTTGTTTAACAGCATGTGTTTTGCTTTCAGATTGACGAGCCTGGCTACATTGTTCCTCCGAGGAAACATCAAGATATACCTTCTGAAGAAACATAGAAGAAATAGGTCCCTAGTGTACAGAAGCAACAATAGGTCCCTGTGATTGATGTATCAAAAGTTCGGTTGTGCAAGAGTGTTCTTTGCAGCCCTGACATTACTGATCATGTGTATGTACTTGTTCAATATTAATGAAGAAAGTTTGCCCCGTTCTGCAAGTTTATAGCGAGCGTAAACCCTGTACATGTGGCTGGTATGTAGACAAAGAAATCAATATAGAAATATTTGTGTAGAGAGACAAATAAAATAGGTGAAAACCAAGCATAAATACTGCCAATGAAACAAATTGATAGATTGTCTCCTCTCTGATCAAGTACCCTGGTTCCTATCAGCTATTACATTAAAGTTTCAATATGCGTAAATAAAATCTGCATCCAACACTTTAAATTACACTGTCATGTCTAACGCTGATCCATAGTATCACCGAGCCTTCCAATTCCGTTAAAGTGTAATTCCTCGGAATTGGACAGAGCAGCAGAGCTTTGCTGAACTTGAAGTAACATACTTGTATATGTTCCTAAAACTGGAGGCATAACCATTGCCGATGAACTTCCATATGGTAATGATGTTGCCAAGGTTGGATTTATGTTGGTAATGCCAAAGTCGAACGAATCCTGCACAAAAGAAATCTATAAGGTGACTTGGATTTCAAAGTAATTATTACAAATAAGAGATGAAAAACAAAGATAACTGAATTGCTCCATATGTTGCTGCACCTATCATGGTTGGGTTCATGTGGCTAGTACTAATTTCATAAAATGAATGGATGTTGAAGTACTTATTAGAAAGAGATAGATTATATGAAAACATACTTGGACTGTGCCATATGGTGTTGCAGCTCATCCATCCAAATGAAGAGTTCGTTGAATCTGTTTTACAAGACATAATTTTTAACTTAGAAAGATGTATGTAAATCAGAAGAAACAAAAAGATGTATGGTTGACGATTTGACATACATGTCAGCCATGCTTCAAATAACCAAACAAATGTTTGAGTATCTTATTGATAATAAAGCACATCCTAGCAACACAGATTGTCCATGATGATTCACTCCAACAAAAGAAGCAAAAGGCATACAAAGAAAAACACAGATAATATGAAGCATTAAGCATGAAACTATTTTACATTGATATGAAGAGGGGTTTGGACGACAAAGTCTAACTGCAAGTCGAGAAAGATTGTGAGCTACCGGAGACAACATAGCCGTTGACGACAACGAAGACAGGATGGAGGCAGCTCGGCCTGCAGGTCGATCTAAAATTCTGGACGAGGGCAAACCTCCGTGTACTCCAGCCGCTCGGTTGTCGCGAGTGTCACGCACGCGCGTCCGTTCACGGCGAGCAGCTCGCCGGCGGCACGACGGCGAGGTCTAGCAGCAAGCTGAGGACGTCGATGAGTTACCGGCGCTATGCAAGTGGTGGCGCGGCCTGGCGGTTCACGACGGCGCTGGCCGATCTAAACGAAAGGAAAAACCTACGTAATGGTTGCATAATTAGCGGGATTGTCAGCGGGATGTCCCTCTTGTTTTTTTCTGGCCACGTCAGATTCCATCCATGTCATCGCGTAAAACGTCCGTAAGCCTCCGTAGGTGTAGCATTACCGGTAAAAATTATTTAAGTGGGTTAGTTTTTTTTTTTTTGAGAACACAGTACAACACAGACGCTCACAAATACGCACATACACTCACCCCTATGAACGCACGCACGCACACCCTACCCCTATGAGCACCTCTGAAGGACTGAGCCGGCAGATCTTGAGGTTGACGAAGTCACCACAGGCGCCTCGCTGTTGACGGGCACGTCACCTACCACTGAAAGAATAGCGCCGGATAATCCTGGAATAAATCCAGGTAAATGCAAACGCCCATGCCAAGTCTAGGACTTGAACCTGGGTGGGCTGGTTCCACCACAGGGAACCCAACCATCAGAGCCAAGCTCCGTTTGCTTTAAGTGGGTTAGTTTGCTTTGCCCGAAATGCAAGATCTCGACGAAGTTAAGTTGTTTTTCCAGGATACGTACGGACCATGCATATTCTGAAGGTATGCGCAAGCAAAGACATGTCGTGCTTAATTAGGCAGCGCTGTGTTAGTGTACCAGCCGGGCGCGGTTAATCTAGCCTAGCGAGAGCAGGAGGGCTGAGTTGGTGCGGCTTGGTTGATGTCAAAGAGTGCAGTGTTGTAGCGTGCGGGCGTGCACGCGGGTGAATGCCATATTCTCTTTGACATGTTACAACACTGTTAGCGACGTGCTGTGTCAAAGTGGAGGCCGGCACCTGCAGACAACATGTGCAAAGGCTACAAATGTTTTGCGTTATACAGGCTTTGGTTGAGGTAATTTCGAAATAACTTCTGGAACCCCGGAATCAGATAGCTGGAATCAATAAATCGCGATATATGTGTCTACTAATTTCGTGGTGAGTTAAAGGTAATAATATCTGTGGGTGCATGCAAAGAGAGAGACACAAGCCTGGGTTTTTGTAAGAGTAAAATATAGTTCAATTGGTTGAAGATAGAACAGTTTCCCCCGGCGACACCAACACCGTCGACCCATATCCGGCAAGCAAACTCGGGGATAAAACTTCTTCTTTGAATCTAGAGCAGGGACCAGCGAGGTAATCCCCACTTGTGTCCATTATCCGACACTCGCCTGAGCGGCCTATACATCAACCTGCACGGATTCCACCTGCTGCCCATGGTAGCCGCATCGGTTTCCGATGAGTGAAGCACGGGTTCGTCTACAAGCCAACCATACCAACCCTTAGTTTGGAATCACGCTCACACGACTATTGTTAAATCATTTATATTTGTTTTCCTTTGAAAGATTCATGTCATGCATCTGGTACAATACCACACATGACCCAACCCTCAAATAAACTTTTGGGGTTCACGAATATTTTTATTTGGATATCCTGGTTATAGAACCCTTTTAGAGCCACAAAACATTATTTCCTTCAAGGTATCCCCGCAGACTGACAAGGCGTTCATGCATGACGAGGCCATTGAGTATCTGAAGCTCCAAGTGAAGGTCCGTATATAGATGCATGCATGCCTGGATGATTTCTCACTGTAATGCACTCACGCTTGTAGCCGAATCAATGAATGAAGAATGGTGTGCTTGAAATGGTCATCTAAGGCAGTTGACCTAATGGCTGAATTATGTCAAATCAAGTTACATCTAACGTGGATCTTTGTTCATCTTTCAGTGATTGTGGGTATGTATACTTCTTTAAAAAGTGTTAAAGAAAAATCAGACGCACGGAATACAGCTTCAAACAGTGGGGATCCGAAGAAATTTATGTAGATTCAACCGGCAGAGTTATCATATATTCAGAATTTAACTCAACTTCAGGAGCAGATAAAGAGCACTATGAATGTCAAATATACACAAATTGATTTTTCTTAAGTCGGTTGTTTCGCCACATGGTTATATAGGTGATATCGGTGGAGATGCTCACATGATATCTGAAATGACGATCTCATAATCTGTAGTCCGCTAAATTTCTTGTTGTAAGAACGATGTTCAATAGACATTTAGTTTGGATCAATGCAACAAAATACGAAAATCAAGGTTAAAACTTTATATTCATTAAATATCAACCCGTAGCAACGTGCGGCCATATTCGGTCGATCATTAACTTCCGTCGCCCATTGCAGTGCACGGGCATTTTGCTAGTATAAATACATATATGATCGGTAATTATTTAGGCGACAGAGGATGGAGAGTTGTTCACGCTTTGTAACCAGCATCATCCTTTGTGGTTAGGGGTGTAGCCTGCTCGATAGACTTTCCACCTCCAGTGGAATCTGCTGCCGTAGGGGCAATGGTCGCGGCACCCTGGGAGGCGTATGCCAATGCAGAGGCCATCTCCTGAGCAGCAGCCTTTTTGGCAATAGCAGCCTTTTCGGGCGAGTCGGCCATCTGAGCCTCCTTAAAGTACTTTGCGGCTGCTTCTACGTGGGCCTTGGAAATGGGATTAGACATGATGGTGTGGGCCTTGGCTGCGCCATCTTCCCATATTCTTTGCTCAGTTGCATTACCACTTGTTGGTGCAACGACATGTTTCTTGGTAGCAGCATCATGGGAGGCGTATGCCAATGCAGAAGCCATCTCCTGAGTAGCAGCCTTTTTGTCAACAGCAGCCTTTTCGGGCGAGTCGGCCATCTGGGCCTCCTTAATGTACTTTCGGCTGCATCTACATGGGCCTTGGAGGCAGGATTAGACATGATGGTGTGAGCTTCCTTTGCTGCTGAAGCGCCAACATCGTATTTTCCTTCTTTTTTTTGATTTTCATCGTCTTTTCCTTCTTGGGCATGGAGCGGTGCCCCCTTGACATCATATGCATTGATCTCTTGCTTGCTCGATGCCGGCCGCGCTGCCACCGGGACGGCCGTAAGGGCGACGAAGATCAAAGCAACAAGGGCAATCCTTCCGGTAGCCATTGCGTAACTTATTTGTTGGGATACGGCGGGTTTTTGTATGTAAGTTTTGCAGATCAAAGTGCTCAAGATGGTGGGTGCTTTTCTATAGGGCGTTCATGTGCATGTAAACCCATGAGAGACTAATTATAGGTGCGTGTCTCTTCCATCCGTCAACAGACTTAATTTGTTGCCTAGCTATATATAGAGGGGTATATATTTAGTGCGCCCACGTGACTCCTTACGCTCGCTACCACACACATGATACATATGCAGCTATTTTTGTGAATGGTATTCAGTTAATTGGATCGAGAAACTTGAATCGTTGGTCATTCGTATGCATGCATGCACAAAATTACAAGGATCTACCACAATTGGGGCTCTGACAACAGGTCAGTACCATTCCTGGTGATTTTTTCAAGTCAGTACCAACTGTGGGGCTAATGACAACAGATTGCACAAATTCTGTTCTAATTGCATTTTAATACCCGCACTGACTAGTGGGACCCATTTGTAAGGCCTCGGTGGCAGCACACGTGGATGCAGAGCTGATGTGGACATGGGCCCACCTGTCAGGCCCATCTTCTCTCTCCAATTCCCCTCCTCTTCCTCTCTCTCTCCTCGTTGTCCTCTCTCGCCGCCGCCCACTTATCCCTGCTCCGGTCAACTCGCCCCCTCCCCCCATCCACGCCGGAGGTGGAGAAGGCGGCAATGTCGCAGCCTTTTTCCACCCTTGTGCCGGCTGCCCGGTCGCCGCTACCGGACCTCCTCCCTACCACCGGCCGGTCGATGCAGAGATCGTACGGGTGAGCAACACGTCCGCCCCGGTCGCGGTGTCAAAGAATTCCGCGACGCAGAGCTCGAGTTCCTCGCCGTCTCGAGGAAGATGGGGAGACGGTGCTCACCACCGAGCTAGGCCAGAGGAGGGTGGAGACCGGGCGCCGTGCTCCGTGGCGGCGCGGACCTCGGGCTCTGTGACGGTGCGACCCGCGGTTCCTTGCGCACGCACCTCCCCCACCCCAAATAGCTCCCCATCCGCGCACCACCCAAGCCAACCGTGCGAGCGGACCCCGGCGACCCTCCCCCGCCCCTCGTCTTCCTCCTGCGGCGCGCATCTGGGTGTCGGCTCAGCTCAGCAGCGTGTGGCGACGGGTGTGGGCGCTCGACTACGTGCCCAGGCGCGTCCATGGCGGCTTCCGGCTCCGACGACCGGATGACACACGTGTTTGACCCGCGCTGCGGCGGCGTCGTGGGCCAGGGCGCGGGCTGGCAGCGCGGTGATGTGCGTGTATTTCGACCCTGCCGGTGTCCGTGGGCTCGACGGACCGGCGCGCGGCCGTGTACGACGTGCGCGTGCTGGGGCGCGACGCGGTGGCGTCCATGGACCGCGCCACCTTCTCCCTCCTCCTCCACATATATGCCTCCCACCTGGGCCTCCCCTCCGCCGCTAATTCCTTGCTGAAGATAGATAAGAGGATGAAGAAGAGACGGGAGGAGAAAAAAATAATGTGGGGATGACAGGTGGGTCCCACGTCCACCTCACTTGCTCGTCCACGTGTGCTGCCACCGAGGCCTTACAAATGGGTCCCACTAGTCAGTGCGGGTATCAAAATGCAATTAGAACAGAATTTGTGCAATCTGTTGTCATTAGCCCCACAATTGGTACTGACTTGAAAAAATCACCAGGAATGGTACTGACCCGTTGTCAGAGCCCCAATTGTGGTAGATCCCTGTAATTTACTCGCATGCATGTGTGTATCTGCATCTCACAAGAATTAGCAGATAGGGTGCCCATGTGTGTGATGTGTCCAAGAATTAGCAGCATACAACCAGAAACAAATGCCAGTAAAGCAGCATGCATAGAGGCTGCACACTAATTGAACCATATTGGATTGGGTGCACCTCTTGCAACGGCCTAATTATTTTTTTCTTTTTCGAAACCGCCATCATAGGCACTTTATTCATCGTCTAGCCGACACAACTCTATATGTTCAATCAGAAACTCAGGAGTTTTCATCGGCCTTATTAAATCGGGATATACACGGAGCGGCAGCCAATTTGCGGATGCGCATCACGGCACAAGGAAACTACGGACATGCGGAAGCAAGAGACAAATGTTTGCTCATGTAGTCACACCTTGCTAAAATAGAGTGATTTTGCTTGAGATCAGCATATGTATAAGGATGTGCATTATATATCCTTCTAGATATATAGTACTCCCTCCGTTCGGAAAAGGATGTCACAAAAATGGTCTATCTATAGTTCATTTTTGTGACATCCTTTTCCGAACGGAGGTACGGCTAGCCTAGCCTAGCAAATAAAATATATTTTCTATAAATAGAATTTTTTTTAACTAAATGAATTGCTTGTTAGTTGTAGTCGCACAAACAAATACGCTCCAGAGTTTCCAAAATGTTTGGTCAAACTTAACAAAGTTTGACTTTAACTAAGTTCAGAACGCAAAGTAAATAAAAACAGAGGGAGCACGAGACCTGCAGGTAGCTACTTGTCTCTGAAAGTAGAACTAGTGGGTAAAGGAGCTCAAGATGTGGAGCATTGATCGCAGGGGCGGATCCAATGGGGGTGCCACTCCAAAATACAATTTTTCAATTACTTATTAGTATTTGGACTAATCCTATGTATATTTTTGACTAAATGTGAACTCCATAAGCCTAATAATAAGTTTGGCACCCCAACTGATTTGAGACTAGATCCGCCACTGATTGATCGTACATTATTATAGTAACAATTAATCAAAAGTGTCGGACCACGTACAAGCTACTACTAGGAGTTGTGTTCAGCTTATAGTACTAGTAGTACAAGCTAGGGAGTAGACGGTGATAACCATGGGTAGCTAGCCATGAAATAAGACTGCAAACCTAGCTCGATCATGTTGGTGCCAGTGTGGCTGGTCAAACACGTATTTTTGTGCAACTAGAATCACATCCCGGGGTGCGCCTACGCTTGGGCATGTCGTCGTCCCGGGGCTCTGTCTCCATTGTTGTTGGCCACGAGCGTCCGCTCCCAGTGAGGCCACGAGCCTTCCCAGTTGCATCATTAACCTCACGATGATCACCTCTTGTTTCCGGGACATCTTCTTCTGCATTAAGCACCGCAACTCCGGGAGCTGCCAACAGGTCGATCTCAGGTTAACAAGCCTATAAAGTTTCTATATTTTGATACGGAGTGAGTATCCAAACATATTGAAGAGGAGCTCACCATGCCAAGCAGCACCGGTGGGGAGGTGAAGCGCGAGCACCGAGGAGAAGAGCATGACGGCAACGACAAGGCTAATGGGGGCACTAGCCATTTTGCAGTTTTGTGTGTAGGATGATCCAATCACTCACGGGTTGATCGAGCAAGAGAGGCCGGTTGGCATTTTATAGAGGGCCTAGCTGGGTCGACGGAGGACTTTTGCATCTACCGAACGCGAGTCGTCGCTCGACAAGGCGCCATTAATCACTGAAGTTTCAAGCCTTGTTTATTATACGTTACGAATTGTTTATGGTCAACTAGGTACCTGACAGTATTAGTCAACCAAATGTATGCAGAAAGAGATGCGTAATGTCTAAGCAGCATCTAAATGGCATCTCTAGCATCAAAATAAACCATAATACGGATGAGCCCCACCGGTCTGCATCGCTGGTCTCCTCGAGCTAATATGCTCTAATATTTTGACACCGGAGGAAGTAGTGATTTCAAGTTTCAACTTGTACGATTATACAAACATCCAGAGTCATCCAGAGTTTGATGATCACGTTTGATGCTTCACTTTGCCTTCCAGCTTCGCAAATGCACAACAATTTTACCACGCCAGTTAGATATCCAAAGGGTGGTATGAACTTGAAACTTCAGTGCTTACAATGGATAATTATACATCGAAGCTGCTCGTCCATATTCGATTAAGGAATTGATATGAAATAGATAAGAGAGAAAGAAGTGGCAAGAACACCAAGGCAAGCAACAATACAAACGCAGCGCTTACGCAGCCGATCTAGCCGTCTGATCTGCAGACATGAGCTCCTGGACAGGGCCAGCCCCATATATAACAAGTAATTGTCCCATACCGCTAACGGACGGGCGTTTACACCGGCTTAATTAGGTAGCCTTGTGCCAGAAAATACATAGAAGAAACTGGCTATACCATATATCCTGATACTTGCCCAGACTATGAAAAAGAAAAAGATACAACAACCAACGGGACAAAAACTGTGACTGCAAGCAACAACTTTCAAGACACAATCACTAATGTGGCTCTAGGCGCAACAGCGCAAAATACATCGTCGTGTGTCGAGATAGCATGCTAAAGTCGTCTAACATCTATCTTCCTTGAAGCATGTTCATCACTACTCACAATACAGCCTGATCACTGAGTCGGCGCCAGCAGTGAACAACCACGGCTGTCTTGGGTGGAATTTGCAATCCAAAACCCCTGCGCACAAAAAAACCTGTCAATTCAGATAATGCCTTGCAGTGTCTACATGGCAACGTTTAGTTTGTGTGGTAATGCCAAAGAAAATATCATCATCGCGCTATAGGAAAAATATACTTCTTTTGACGGCACCAAAAGATAACTTTTCGCTATGGATTTCCTTCTATGCATAATTTTTTGTCCTGAATTTGCGGGAACGAATCTAACTTTCTTCCCTCTTAGCACCAAATACTAGGACTACTCGGTCCAATTGACTGAATCTAACTTTCTTCCTTATGAATTACATTTTATTATTTCAACTTAACAAGGCACAATTAGCCATCACACTTGCGCACCCAGCATGACCCTATTGCTGTGCCTCGTTCTCAAAATTTCCGAAGCACCAAATAGACCATCTTAATAGCAGGCACACCAAACAGACCACATGATGTATGACTACGTACCTCTTTTATCTGAGCTCAAGTGGCCACGGAGAATCTCCAGAGGTACAATAAGCGGGTTCTGGTTGAGATCAGCATAAACCATTCCGTGGAACACATAAGCCGTACAGTCCTCAGACGACGAGGCGAAAAGAGGGTATCTCCGGTGGAAAGTAACACTGGTTATATCCTTCGAGTGGTTCCTGATATGACGAAAATCAAGATATTAATTCATACAGAATTGTAAAACTAGCGAGTATTCTCCAAAAAAAAAACTTATCAAATCATTCCAAAAACAACGCAATACTAGAACCCCAAAATACACAGGAGCTTTCTTAACAGTACAAGCCCTTCAAAACATTAGAATAAAACACTGGAAATCATTGACCTTTAATAGAGAACAGTTCTTCACATACAGGTGCTATCGAGAAGGAAAAGTTCAGCATTACTTTGAAGGCAAAGGGTAAAGGAGTATTCGGCGGCCACGTCAGAAGCAAAGCATTTGGCCAGTATTGTCGATTGTTAATTGGTTATTCAAGTATTTAGTAGATGGTACATAAAAAATACTGTAACAATGACTATAACAATTAAGTTGGCAGAACTAAATTTGGACGCACAAAAGCTAAAATACTAGCAAAGAACTACCTACAACACTAACCTTGGCAACGTATCTTATACGAAAATAAAAATGCAGAAAGATAGAGACTTCAATCAAGGTAAGAGAAGTCGTACCTTAACATCTTGTATGGCTTGGTAGATAAATCAGTATCAAACCAGCACAATTTACCATCCTTGCTTCCCACGATAACGTTATCACCTGCATGAAAGAATTGCAAAGTAGTCGTTCGTAAGGAAATCCAACGAACAGTGTTTGTTTCACTACCATTAACTGAAACAACTGGTTTACAGATTATATAGAATACCAAGGGCAATATGAATCAACTCAAGATCTATCAATCAACTGGTAGATTAGTATAGCTGATTGATTTTAGACTTACCGCCAGGATGGATGGAAATGGATGAAATCTCACGGACACCCGACTCCAGTTTCTTGACTACCTCGGCCTTTTGGAGATCATAGACCTGAACGAATTTCTTAGTGGCAACAAAGAACATCTTCTGAGTTGGATGGAATACTGCTGCAACAGGGAGGCCCGGCAGTTTACGGAAAGGATGATGAGAATGCTTCTTCGAGAGCTGATGCAACAGTACAGCCCTTGATTCGCGTACAACGGAATTAAGGTAGACAATCGGAAGAATAAATCTTCATAATGTGAAAGAATATGTGTACTATGTTGGCACATGCATTTCTACATTACTCGACTGAAAGAACATGCTCCGATCAATACCCTGATACAAAGAAAATAGCCAATTTACTACGGCATATGATACAGAACTGTCACAAATTATTATCTTGATTTAGTTCGAATGTTTGATGACAGCTGAAAAATGTTCACAAGGAAATTATTATATAAAAAAAATTCCTTTTAAAGCATCTTTGTTATTGTGTCCGTGCATCACTTGGAAATTAAGGAAAGCAAACAAGATATGGATAATAAAAGGATATCAGTTGGCACAACCGTGGTGAAATAGTCTCCCTTTGAATGCCACTCCACAGTTGATGCGACCTTAACAGCAGCAAAACAGATGGTAAGCATGCATCCTAAGTTTTTAAAAGGAGAATGAATGAGAAGTGGCTCTTGAGTACTTATTTATACCTTATGATGAATCAATGTGATGCCGTCAAATTTGTCGTTCTTCACCCACGTCACAGCTGGCTTCTTACCATCTTCCATATAATAAAAATGTTTAAGAACATAATGAATAAGCTAGTGAGTGATACATGAGAAGAATTGTTTGGGTGACAACTACTCTTAATTACCAGCATCTTCTTCGGGGGCTGCTGATTCCTCCATATGGAGGAGCCGTTTTGTCCTCATTTGAGTTTCTTCATCCCCCACCTCGGCATTAAGAAGCAGAAGATCGTGGCCACTGCAAATAAGACGAATTGTAAGGATGCGTAATAAAGCCGGAAGAGACGATATACTTGGGAATAGCAAAGACGTACACAATAGCAGCCAGGATGGGCCTGTCGGGTGAAGGATTCCACGAAATGCGATGGACATCAGCGCCAACATTGAAAACCTTAAGACACCGACCAGTTTCAACCTCCCACACACGAATTGTTCCATCAGATGAACCTTCAGAAAGAAGATGTGTACACGTAAGACAATGCCATGCTAAAGATGATGAGGCCATTTCCTCATATGAAAATGGTTTGACCAAACATCAGATTTCAAGGAAAATTAACTAACAACAGTGAGTTGATTCGCATTTGAACCATGAGGACCTTGTCCACATATATATATCCAGGAATAACATCGAAAAAATATCAACAGTCCATACCTGATGCTATCCACTGCCCTGTTGCTTCAACTGACAGCGACTTCACTGGACCACTATGGCCCTTGAATTCAAGGTAACAGGTTTTGGGATATGGCCTCAGATCTTTTTTACTGGGTAATTTCGGCTTGAGTGACTCAGGATCAATGTTTATCTGTGGGATTATCAAATAATCATCATACATTAGAGACGGATATCACAATAAAATAATAAACTGGAGCCCAAGCAATGAAGACCCTTGTATACTCATAAAAAGAAGATAGGTCCTCCACATACACGCTTTTTGCGAGTTCTAGGGCATAGATAAAGATCTAGGCACCGATCAAATCCTTCCCTGAGTGCCTTCTCGTAGGCAGGTACACTTCTGAGAGATTCAAATCTGCATAATCCACAGGAAAAAATAAAGGGACCACAGAACTAAATTTCCTCAGACGAAACAGACCATATATAAGAGAAATCACAATGGTGTAAAAGAAACAATACCGTCGTGGGATGAACTTTGGCCTGTCCTCCTCATACATAAGCTGGTACGAATCTATCTCCTCTTGTGTGGGAACAAATTCAACAGAAGGATTATACGACTCTTCATGACCTGAATAGAAGAAATTAATGGTGTCATACAGGATGAATAGAACTTCAACCACTGAACAGACTAACCAGTGCAAGACTGTATCACATATTTTTAATATGCAACGGTTGGTCATCAGGTCAAATCATTGCCGAAAAGCTTTTCATGTAAGCACGGATGACAAATGATGGCATGGTACCTGGCAAATTTGGTTTAGGTGCAGGGATGTAACTCAAGCCTTGACGCTTATTGTCTGCTGTATCATTGTCATCTCCCCACAACAGATAATAGTCTGGCTCATCTGTTGGTTTATCAAACTTGATCCATCCTTTACGAATGGCTCTAACAAGTTTAACAACCTGCCAAAAAGAACAATGCAGTAAAAGGTAAAGTGATGCCAATGCTAACTAGTTATAAATAAATGGCAGCCAAGAAATGTTATAGCATTTGAAATGTGATTCCAGTGGAGTTTCAGAAAGAAACTGAAAAATAAGTCCTATGGTTATTTAGTCCAAGTGACCTGTACTCAGTGGCAAAGGTGAAGAAAAAAAGCATTGCGGTCAGCTCTTATTATTATAGTGTAGTATTCCACTAATTAACAGTATCACATGCTAATTTAATTACGGTTTTCCAAAACAGTTTTAGAGAGTACCTACAAAATTAGTCGCATGGCTATTGAGTCTGTTTAGATAGTACAGCATATCTGTTATTCAATGATTGCCCACAAAAGGCTAGGCAACCAAACACGAACAGCAGAAGTTAGACTAACATCAGTAATCCCATACCGCACCAAGCAATAAATTAGTACAGTGAAGTCAAGTCTAAACAGTTGTATACTCCAAGGTAAACAACCAAAATATGAAACTAGAAACATTTCAATGAATCATTAAAGCAGACAACTGTGACCACCCAACAATCATCGGTTTATTGTGTCACAAATTTCTTAGACCGTTCCATGTAAGATATAATTCAATGGGGGTATCTCAGATCTTGAAAGCACACAATAACAAGCCACCCATGCAATTAGTTAATTATGTCATTAGTTGAAATTAAAGAGCATGTAAATTTAATAAAAATAAATGCTCCAACATAACATAAAAGAGGAGAAAGCTGAGGATATACCTTCTGGTGCTCCCACTTTGAGGGCACAAATCGCCTCTTTGGCTCAGGAGCGTTAGAAAGTGGATGACCTTTGCCATCATATTGGAACCAATCAACATAATCCTGAGAAAAAAGTTTAGTCAGTCCGTGTTGAGAATTATAGTTAATCCTAGAGAAATGCCACCTAAGCTAGCATCAGACTAGCTACAGATTGTCTTTGAAAAGTTTATCATCATACAGATAAATGAGCATAATAACAGCTAGACTGGCCAACTGGGTCATATTTAAAAACAGAGCACCTGAAAGAAATGCGCGGTAGATTTGGCAGTCAGTGACACTTACTGGGTACGGATCAACACTGGCGTGCGGAGTCTTTCCCTTGAGCAGCCTAGCGATCGTCTTGGCTTCCTCCTTGGTGATCTGCACCTCCTCGTCATTATAGGCATCATAGATCTTTCTCCTGTGTTTTGGAAAGCAATGATGGGTCGTTGAATTAGTAACAAAACTAAGATCCACCTATGCTAGCAAGGCTTGGACAAAATCAGTTGAGCAAGCAGATGCTAAGACAAGAACTGTCTGCAACAGATAGTTTTCGAGTAGGGCATACGGATAAGTAATCCGATCCTAAATTCGGCGTGAAATCGAGCTCAAACACTAGATAGAACTCAGAGCCTTGTAATGTATGTACCAGTTGGTGTCGCTGTCGACGTTGCTGAGAAAGGAATCGATCCTGCCCTCCCTGTCGCGCTTCCTGATCTTGCGGCCGTCGATGTCGTACCCGACGTGCTCCTCGTCCTTGTACCACTCCTCCAGGGGCACGTCGCCCACGGTGTTCCTCGGGCCGGCCTGCATGGGAACAAGTAACAACGTGTTAAGAAGCTTCGAGTCCCTAAAATGGCACGCTGGTAACGCGTGGTGGTCGGAGCAGGGATGGTAATGTGTGACCTCGTCCTCGGAGGAGTCGCTCTCCCCTCCCGCCGCCGCGTCGGAGTCGTCCCCGCTGTCCTTGAACGAGAGCGAGTCCTGCAGCCGGAGCAAGAACCGTCAGGCTCTAATTCGAAGAGGAAGAAGGGGAGCGGGCGCACCTTGTCGTCGTCGGAGTCGTCTTCGGACCAGGCCGTGTCGCTCCAGGGGGAGTCGTCGGAGGAGAGGTCGGCGGTTTCGTCTCCGTCGGGGTGGCCCATTCCGTCCGGCGGAGGAGGAGTTCGCCGCCGCCGCCGCCGCTGGCTAGGGTTTAAGCAGGGGAGAGGAGAGGAAGAGGCTCACTCTCAGCCCAATACTCACGGAAGAAGAAGAAGAAGACAGCCATGCTCGGCCCATTACAACACGGCCCGGCCCGGCCCAGCATAGGCCTCTACTGGAAAATTCAAAATCACTTGAATTTCCCCTCCAAGAAAAAAACTTGAACGATTGAATCCAACCTAGTACTAGGAGTTTATATTTTGTTTGAACGAACTACTAATGAGTTTTTTCGGATTTGCTAAACTTCCACTGTTTTTTTTTTTTGCCAGTTCGTATTCAGTAGTGTTGAAGACGTGTAACGGATTTTAACCTCGATTCCACGTATGAATGGTGAAAACATACGGTTTATTTCTTTTTCGCAAATTTTCTTGAGTTATTTGTTCACGATTTCTTGGCCCGAGTTTGCATTGTAGATTGTGAACATGCATATGTAAATAGAGTTTGCTCATAAAGAGTTTAATCTCAATCATGGCGAACTGGCCTAGCTCAGCTGGTTTGGTTCCTTGTGGTGGAACCGGCCCACCCAGGTTCAAGTCCCAGACTTGGCATGGGTGTTCGCATTTTCCTGGATTTTCCAGGATTTAACCGGCGCTATGCTTTCAGTGGTAGGTGACGTGCCCGTCAACAGCGAGACGCCCGTGGTGACTTCGTCAACCTCAAGATCTGCCGGACCAGTCTCTCGAAGGTGCTCATAGGGGTAGGTTTGCGTGCGTGCGTTCATAGGGGTGTCTGTGCGTGCGTGTTTGTGAGCGTCTGCGTCTGTACTGTGTTTCTCAAAAAAGGTTTAATCTCAATCATGTGTCAATCTAAATATTCTAAACATATATAGGATAATCTATAAAGGAGCCCCCTAGTATCCTACACATGAGCTTCGAGCATCTCTACCTGATCCCCAAAAACAATGCCAGAAGAGAGTCCCCGGCCGGTGGAAAAGAGAAGGAACGACAACGATGCTGACCAAGGCCCGTGGCCCCACACGCCTGCGAGATAATGTAGGCAGATGACCTCGGAGGAGCCACGGGTCTCACGGCTTACAGAGTAGAGAAATTACTAATTCATACTAAACATTTTTTACCTTCTTATAATTTATCATATCATAAGTTGTTATCTAGGTTTACTTAGTGCATGTTTTACCATGCAATCTCAATATTTTCTCTTCCATTGAAAACTATAGTAGCCCCTCAGTTCACTAATGTAAGACATTTGAACTTTTCTTGATTCCTATGTATCTAGACGTATTTTGTACACAAATTCTCTCATTTTAGTATGTATGTAGTCAACATTGAAATAGGTAGAATGCACATGTTTTATGTTTATTACATACCAAAAGTTTATCGTCACCCAATTGAATGGTCTCCGTCAACTACACCATTGTTAAAATATACTATTATTTAGTCGACGAGATTAAATATGTATTGATTTTTAAATTTTGAATCTAGTCAAATACAAGAAAATCACATTATACCACTAATTAGAATCAACTATGATTTTTCCCACGACATCAGTTTGTTTCACTTCGTCCATAGGTTCATAATAGTTGGTTGTATCATATACTCCCTCCGCATCAAAATATAAGACTTTCTAGGTACTTTCTACACACATGTATCTAGACTGACGGGGACCCATACGAGACTAGAGATGTTCCAAAATGAGGAAAGTGGTTGGGAATGAGCCGAGCGGACAACTTAGACTTCCCCGCCATGAAAATGACGATCCAACACACAGTATATGGAAAGTGTATGATGTTGAGATCTTGCCTCCACATCACACACATGTAGGATAACAAACCTCACTAGATGAAGTTCTCTTTTCAAGCAGAAGATTATGTTTGCGCAAAGGAAGCCACATAGTTTTGTGGACAACAAAGAACATGTAAACTAAATATATCTAATATAATTATCAGAATATTGTGGGTCGTATCTAAGTATGAGTCATCGTCGAGTCATATGTTTGTTGATTTCAGACTTTATTTCTTTTTTCTATGCTCTAGATGGAGAATTTCAAAGATCTCGTTGTTATCGATCAGATATCTAGACTACTTATAGTATAAAGTAGCAGCAATATGCGATGGATATGGATGCACATCAATACAAGGCAGCTGCATATCCAAATTGGTGAATTAGCCATCCAAAAGATCTGGAAACATTATTTTCTTAAGAAATGATTTCACATATACAGAGAATAACACTACGGCCTATATCCATCCAAGCCCATCACGTTGGAAAAATTCTAAGGCATGCATGCTGACGACCGATTATAAATAATTGTCTTGTTTAGAATTTCATTGATGGATGAGATGAACATTTTGATTTGCCAATGATGACTCATCATCGTGTGTACAAAGATTGCCGGTTCAAGTAATGTGACCGAGGAACGGATAACAAATGGCGGTGTGTAACGAGGTAGAAGCAAGGGGCAAGCCTCTGATTATTATTTTTATTGGATATTTACAATTACATGTTTATAGAATTGCGCCTTTTGATCTGTGCATTTTCAGGCTAAATAACTAATATTTCTCAAGGCGAATTAGTAATTTTGTAAAATTAGCTGGCCGGATAAACTGAAATCGAATATTTAAATCCGGAGACATATCGAGCCTTTCACGAATAGCTGTCCTAATTGGCGCGAGAAAAAGAAAATAGCCGATCCTGTTGAAGAAGCTCGTATAAATGTGAATAAACAGCTGGAATGCAACTTATGCAAGATTTGATTTTGGGTCTGTTCACCACTGTCAAATGCAAAGAACGGAGTGGCAACAAAATACTACTACTAAGAAATAATCGGTGCCTCGGTGGAATGAACAAATGTATACATTGTCAGCTATGGATCACCGACAAAAGAAGAAAAAAAAGGTACTTGCATGGATGCAGGCATGCCGGCCGTAGATGACGCATGTACCACCATTGTGGCGATGCATGCTACATTCTGAATATTGAAATCCAGGTGGTAGCAAAAATGTTTTGAAATTTAAATCGAAGAGAAGAAGCTGTGCCTGCGTATATGCTAGTGACAGAGGTCAAGTGAAAGTAGTCGGTGAGCACCTTGCAGGAGCTAGCTCGCGAGCAAAGATGGACATGGCGACGACGACTTCGCTGCCTCGTCACTTCCACCTCCGATCGATCGATGAAGCTTATTATATAGAGTAAGTAGCCTGCCACTCTGCATCCATCAATTCATCTCCGATCGATCTCTTGTTTTTTCTTTTCTTTGCATTGCCGATCGATCGATCAGACGAGGATGAGGGGGGCGGCGCTGGTGGCGCTGGCGGCGGCGCTGGGCAACATGCTGCAGGGGTGGGACAACGCCACCATCGCCGGCTCGCTGCTCTACATCAAGCGCGAGTTCGGCCTGGACGCGCACCCGGCGCTGGAGGGCCTCGTCGTGGCCACCTCCCTCATCGGCGCCACCGTCGTCACCACCTTCTCCGGCCCGCTCTCCGACTCTGTCGGCCGCCGCCCCATGCTCATCGCCTCCTCGATCCTCTACGCCCTCGCCGGCCTCCTCATGCTCTGGTGGTCCCCCACCGTGCACGTCCTCCTCCTCGCCCGCCTCGTCGACGGCCTGGCCGTCGGGCTCGCCGTCACGCTCGTCCCCGTCTACATCTCCGAGACCGCGCCGCCCGAGATCAGGGGCACGCTCAACACGCTGCCGCAGTTCACCGGCTCCACGGGGATGTTCCTGTCCTACTGTATGGTCTTCGCCATGACGCTCGCGCCCAGCCCGGACTGGCGGGTCATGCTGGGTGTGCTGTTCCTGCCGTCACTCATCTACATCGCCGTCGCGGTGCTGTACCTGCCGGAGTCGCCGCGCTGGCTGGTGAGCAAGGGCAGGATGAGCGAAGCCAGGGCCGTGCTGCAGATGCTCAGGGACCGGGAGGACGTCGACGGCGAGATGGCGCTCCTCGCCGAGGGTCTGGGCTCCGGCGGCGTCACCGCCATCGAGGAGTACATCGTCGGCCCCGCGCCTGTCGACGGCGACAAGTCTGGCAGCGGTGTCACGCTGTTCGGGCCGGAGCACGGGATGTCGTGGGTGGCGCAGCCTGTGCCGCTGGGTGGACAGGGCAGCATGCTCGGCAGCGCCATGGGGCAGTCGCGGCACGGAAGCCTGCTCGGCAGCGCCATGGGGCTGTCGCGGATGGGCAGCATGCTCGACAACCTCCAGGACCCCGTCGTCGCGCTCCTCGGCGGCCTCCACGACATGAACAGGCTCCCCAATAACAGTAACGCCGACGGCGGCGTCACCGGCACCACGCTCTTCACCAACTTCGGCAGCGTGCTCGGCGACCACCCCATCGACTGGGACGACCACCACGGCGCGCACACCGACGACGACGACGATCAGGACAAGTTTGAAAATGACGCCGAGAAAGGCGCCGGCAACCTTCGTGCGCCGCTGCTGGACATGCGGCGACAGAGCAGCCTGACCGGCGGCGGTGAGCCGATGGCGACCACGATGGGCATCGGCGGCGGGTGGCAGCTCGCGTGGAAGTGGATAGAGGGCGCAGTCCGCGCGGACGGGACGCGGCAGAGCACCGTGCAGCGGATGTACCTGCACGAGGAGGGTGGCGCCACCGATGGCCAGTACGTGCACGCGGCGGCGCTTGTCAGCCAGTCCGCGCTCTACACCACCACAACCACCACAAATAACGACGAGGAGAATCATCCGATCATGGGCCCGGCGCTGGTGCACCCCGCGACAACGGCAGATGCGGCGGCGAAGCCTTCAGCACGGTGGCAGGAGCTGCTGGAGCCGGGCGTCCGGCATGCTCTGCTCTGCGGCGTGACGCTGCAGATCCTGCAGCAGTTCTCGGGCATCAACGGCGTGCTCTACTACACGCCCCAGATCCTCGACCAGGCCGGCGTCAGCGTGCTCCTGGAGGGCCTCGGCCTGAGCTCCGACTCCACCTCCATCCTCATCTCGGGCCTCACCACGCTCCTCATGCTGCCCACCATCGTCGTCGCCATGCGGCTCATGGACGTGTCCGGCCGCCGCAGCCTCCTCCTCTGGACCATCCCGGTGCTCATCGCCTCCCTCGTCGCCCTCGTCGCGGCCGACATCATGCCCATGGCCACCACCGCCCACGCCGCCATCTCCACCGGCTCCGTGATCGTCTACTTCTGCACCTTCGTCATGGGCTTCGGCCCCATCCCCAACATCCTCTGCTCCGAGATCTTCCCGACCAGGGTGCGCGGCCTCTGCATCGCCATCTGCTCCCTCACCTTCTGGCTCTGCGACATCATCGTGACATACAGCCTGCCCGTGATGCTCAACTCCGTCGGGCTCGCCGGCGTGTTCTCCATGTACGCCGTCGTGTGCTGCGTCGCGCTCGTGTTCGTCGCGCTCAGGGTGCCCGAGACCAAGGGGCTGCCGCTCGAGGTCATCACCGAGTTCTTCAACGTCGGAGCCAAGGGCCTGCCTAAGATCGACGAAGACTGAATCAAAACATCCGAGGACAGCAATAACATTTGTTTAAATTTGTGCAGTGTGCAAATCCAATTTTTTGTGTCGTTTGAATTTTATGATCTACGAGTCACGGTTACAGGGAGGACGTCTTCGGCACCCGCTAAAAGTCGTAGAATGATGAAATATATATTATGATTGTAATAGATCAAATTAAGCAATGATATGAACATATTTTTTTTGAAAGCCCACGTATATTCAACATAGTACCATATACATCGTACACAGTACAAACAGAGAACAGAAATACATACGCAGGGGAACAGAACTCGAGCAGACGCCAGCAACATCACCGGCGGCGACGACGAAGACCACCGACCCCCTTCTCACCACTGCCCCAGGGTGCCTCCAACGTTGAAGAAAGCCGCCGAGCCCACCCGCCGCGCAGCGACGGAGATTAAGCCGATGAACATATTTATTAACATTCACCAAACAATGGTAATTTTGTTTCTCGAGCTGTAGTTCATTTTTTAGATTTAGAGTTGAATTATATGACATTACATATTGGAATATAAGCAACGAAATCAAGACAACATGTGTTAGCCGGTAAGACAGCCACCATAGCGTCACCAATCGTGCGTCGGAAGAAGGAGTGTGCATCCCTAGTTGGTGCAGAGGCCGGGGAAGTGAATTCTCCCCCAAATTTTAATGAGTTTCGACGTGAACGGGATCGAGACCTGATACGTCTCAAACGTATCTATAATTTTTGATATTCCATGTTGATATTATGTCAATTGTTACATGTTTTGCACACACTTCATATCATTTTTATACATTTTCTAGGACTAACCTATTAACAAGATGTCACAGTGCCAGTTCCTGTTTTCTGCTGTTTTTATATTTCAGAAAAGCTGTTCTGGAAATATTCTCAGAATTGGACGAAAATCAACGGAGGTCCCTATTTCACCGACACGTACACGGAGTCCAAAGAGAGACGGAGCCGAGCCACGAGTGGCCACACAAGGGATCGGCGCGGCAGATGCCATAGGTATGGCTAAGATGGGGCCGAAAGAGCGTTGGGGGAACCGGGGAGGGTTTATGCACTCAAGAAGTGCACAAGCAAGAACACGCAAGAAACCGCAAGAACATGAACAAGAAACCAAGAAACCAAAAACACAAAGCACACCGCGATGTACCCTGCTTCGGGGCCCTCTTGTGGAGGTAACACCCCTACTGCAGCACTAGCCTAGTCTCTTTATATCTCAATGGTGACAAGTACAAAGTGCTCCTCGAGCTGTATGAAGCAACAATGGTGAGAGCTCACAATGAAGAAGAAGCTACCAAGGGGGAAAATGAGCTCTGGGGTTCGTGTCCCCCACACAGGAGGTGGTGGTGCTGTATATAAAGGCTTGTCGAGTTACTTCTTTGCCCCTGGCTCCATGAGATAATGGCACTGCCAAGAGGAAAAGGACAAGCTTCTGCCCCCTGTCAATCCAACGGCCGGACTGTCAGGCCTAGCAGGCCTATCTTGCCTCTTCGGGCAATGGCAGGTGTAGCCCACCGGGTCTAGGTCACATCCTCTTTCCCGAATTGGCCGAGTCAGCTCCTAGGTTGCTGCGCTCCCAGGAATCCCGTGTCTTGACCTGGCTGTCAGGCCCTAGCAGGCCTATCTTGCCACTTCGGGCAATGGCAGGTGTAGCCCACCGGGTCTAGGTCATAGTCCCTTTCCCGAATTGGCCGAGTCAGCTCCTAGGTTGCTGCGCTCCCAGGAATCCCGTGTCTTCTGAGCCTCGGGCAGGAGGCCTGCAGGACCGTGAACTTACTGACATTACTCGGCCCTTGTGCATTGTCCGACATTGCTGGTAAGCCGGGTTCTTCCAGGCAACCCGGCTAGCTGAGCCGGATCTCTTCCCAGGCAACCCGGCTAGCTGAGCCGGATCTCTTCCTAGGCAACCCGGCTAGGCGAGCCGGATCTCTTCCTGAACCGGCTAGACTTTGCCTGATGCCTCTTGGTCTCTCCCTGTATTTAAACATGATCCGGTCCGAGTGATCCGGTTTGTGAGACCCGGATTGACCTTCCTTTCCACTTCATAGCTCCCAACACTACCTCTTTGCCCTACCCGGGGGCAACCCCCGACAGTAGTCCCCGAAGCTGGTGCGGTCCTACAGCCTCGGATGGAGGGCCGTAGCAGGTTAAAAACCAACGCCTTTAACCGAATCCCATATCACCCAATCTTGTCTCAGGATTTCCTGGGACACTTGGCAGGGAATCTCTGCGCAAAGCCTCATAATCCGGGTCTCTGATTTGACATGTCACTGACAGCACATTATCCGGATCCATCAGGTACTTGAGTGTATTTGACTAAACGATCACGCCTCCTCGGTTTCTCCGTTGACCGGCACTGGATCCGCACACCGCTTCCAATTCTATGACCCACCATGTGCTTGAAATACACGGCCACATCAGCGACCGCAGAGTTTCAGGGCACTTTCATCCGCCCACGCCCCGAAAACCGCGCGGTAGTGCGCCAGTTACCAGCTAGGGGCTATATATAGGGGTGCGGGGTTCCTCTTCTTCTTCCCCGCACCTCCCACTTCGAGAACTCCAACCGCGCCATTGACGCCGCTGCGATCTCGCCCTTGCGACCTCGCCGCGCCGGAGACCTCGACAACGCCGGAGAAAACTCGCCGGAGCCGCGCACCGCGCCCTGCGCCGCCGTTTCTTCGCCGGGCCTCTTCCTCGCCGTACTGCAACCGTGAGTTCTTCATCCCCTGCCATGATTCCCTCGAACGAGTTCATCTTCCGCCATGAACTTGCGCTTGCTTTCCCTAGATTCACTAGCAAACGAGTTCATTGCCGCGCCTTAGTGCATTCCCTAGATCTCCTTTCTAGGTTTTGCACTAGATTGCCCCAGTTTGGCTTGCCACTGCATGAACAGTTCCGCCATATTTTTACTCGGGATTTCTTCTCTATTTTACTGCTGCGGTAGATCTTGCGTAACCCTAGATTCTCACGAAAAGGTGTTTGTAGTTACTAGCCGAATCACTTTTCCGCAGTAATTAGACCACTTTATCCGGGTTAGCCTCTACCGAATCCTTTAACAGCTGATTCGGTTCACCTTTATTCGATTCGTTCTGGATTAGAGATTCCGCATCTCCTAACTCGGCTATATCCGACCTTTTGCAGGACTGATTCGGATATGCCGAAGCTGCCCCCCGGCAGTTGGGAGGGTTCCGACGTTACAAATGATGATCTGGAATGGCTGCTGAGCACCCGGCGTATAACACCTAAAGTTATATGCCGAAAACCGGGGAAAAACTCGAACCGGTCACCCAACCGGGTGAGCGCGTTGTATTTCTAGCGCACTTCGAGCGCGGATTCGGACTCCCAGCGAGTGACTTCTTCCGGAGATTCCTAGATTTCTTCGGCCTGCAGCCTCACCACCTTCCGGCTAACTCCTTTGTCTCCCTGTCGGCTTTTACCTCCTTTATGGAGGGATATCTCGGTCTCTGGCCGACTGTCGAAACCTGGGCGAAGTACTTCCACCTCCGGAAACATACGATCCCGGGTAGTGACCCGAAGGTGATGACCGCCTGTGGTGCGTCCAGCATTACCCCGAGGACGGGCTCCATCTTTCCCCGGATCACTGGCCTGGATACTTGCAAGAAATGGCAAAGGTCCTTCTTCTACGTGAAGAGCGTTGAAGGCCATGATGCTCTCAACTTGCCCGAGTTCAGGATCGAGCCCCCCACAGCCGAACTGAACTTCAGATATGATCCGGCTGACACTCTTGCGGAGCTTCAAATCATACATCAAACTTTGGAGGATTTTCTGGAGAAAGGCCTGCTCGCGGATGATCTCCTCCGGACCTTCGTCTGTCGCCGGGTCAGTCCTCTTCAACAACGCAAGCACAAGATTTGCCACATGGGTGGTCTGCTAGATCCTACCCGGATCAGCAAACATGACCTCACCAGAGTTTCCGTCAAGAGACGGGTAAACGCCATTGCCTACACCGAGATGTTGGACAAGTGGCGGTGGGGCGTGGAGCCGTTCCACCGAGATGCACTTCCACCACAGGTTAGTTCACCATTCTCCGAATCAATCCATACTTCATCAAAATGACATCGGACTAATCCAGATTTGCCTTGACTCTATTGCAGCTGTTCGACCGCCAAATCACCGAAGATGGAGATCTCTCCACCAAAGTGTGGGGACCGGATCGCAGCCCGCTGCGCGAGGGCGAAGAGGATGCGGATACGGACGATTATTTGCCGATTCCGCGCGCCAAGCCCATCCGCAAGGGTAAGCAACCGACTATTCACAACCTTTCCGAGGATGAAGATGATGATTGCTGGATCCTAGATCCTATTGATGCCATTCCGATTTCATGGTCACAACCTTGTGTTCCAGCCAAACCGGATGCTCAAGGGACATCTCGGAAACGCCCTGATGCGTCCGGATCAGATGCCCCTCCAGCCAAGAAATGAAGAAAACTGCCTCCAAACCGAATCGGCTCAAGGCCATGCCTACTACCAAGGGTAATGCCAATTTCATTTGCTTTCTTCCTTTATTAACCGAGTCATCTATCCGAATTAACTGTTTACTTTGCTCTATGCAGTGACGTCTCGTCACCGAGCAAACTCATTCATCCATTCTTTCTCCCATTCCTCCACTGGATACGGCCATGGAGCACCAGTCTCCTAAAAAGGCTGCCACCTCTCCCGCGCGTGCCACACGCCAAAACTCCTCCGCCGACTCTCGTTCCAGAGTCGGTTATTGACTTGGAGAATGAGGAAATCTCGGGTCCTACCCGAGATTCAACTTGGCCACGTCCTCTTAGAAGGCTAAGTCTTTGCTAAGCCGGATCCTCGCCCTACCGCCAAGGCTCTGAATCAAGAGCAGCAGAAGAAGAAGAAGCAGCAGCAGCAACCTCTCGAGAAGCAGCAGAAGCAGCAACAGGAAGTATCTAAACCACCACAGCAAGCGTCGCAGAACCAACCGAAGCAGCCAGATCCAGCCAGACCCGGGCGCATCGCCTCTGCCTAAGCCGACTCAGGTCTCCTTTGGCACAACTCCAACAACCTCGGATAAGCAGATGGTTGCTAGCAAGCCGGTTTCCGCCGCTCCATCAGCGACTCGGGTGCATGATCAACTCTCTGAGGCGATCACTCGCGCCCGCCTTAGTGGCCAGGTTCTGCCGAATCTCCGCACTCCGAGCGGCGACAACCTCGGCTCCGCAGAGCAATTTGTTAAAGCTTGGAATGCTGCGGACCTTGCCGAAGGCTCGACCACTTCAGCGTCGCCACATCCGGCTGGTCCTAGCCGGATGTTTCAATCTCTACATTCTGTGCAGGCCTCGGTCACTGAAGCTAACCGGGTCTTCGAGGTAACATTGCCGAATCCTGTTTTTATTTCACCATGATCAATCTACACTATCCCCAGTCCCCGAGATTCGGGTCGAACGACTGATACTCCTCCGAGTAAGAAAGTCATTCGGCTTGAATCTCTAACACTTGATCATAAATTTTGTCTTAGCTGAACAAAAATCGTGGGACTCCCAGTCCCCGAGTCTCTTTCAAATTGATTCGGTCAACTTTCTTTTTTATTAATCTCGGGCCTCCAGTCCCCGAGATTCGTTTTGGCTCCATGCTGCTAGTCTCGGGTGCCAGTCCCCGAGACTCTTTTTACACCATTAACCCTTTTTCTTTCAGGAAACCACGACTGCTCGCAGCCGGATCTTTAAGCAGCTAGTCCTGCAGCACCAGGCCCTCCAAGCTTCCTTCGATGCGCAAGGTGCGGAGATGAAAAAGAAAGATCAGGAGCACAAGCGCGCTTTATCGGAGGAAAAGTCAGAAGTGACCCGGCTCCTGCGGGAGCTTGACCGGGTTGAAAAGTGAAGGAGAAGGTCAAGAAAGACCGGGACACGCTGCAGAGGGAGAAAGACTCGATCCAGAAGGAGCGAGACACTTTCAAAGCCGGGCTTGAGAAGCGGGCTGAATTGGACAAGAAAATCCAAACGCACGTTGCAGACGCTGAAGCCGAAGCTAAAGCGGCAAAAGATGATCTGGCTGCTCACAAGGCGATCAGCGCGAAATGGCTTGCTGATCTTGCTAGCCTAATGAAGACATGGATCGTAAGTTTGCCGAATCTCCTCTTCCTCCTCTGCTCTTATCCGACACATCATTTCGTGTTACTCGTTTAACTCGGTGTTAGCTTATCTGAATGTAGGAGAGTTTACCAGCATCCGGCTTCAAGCCGCCAAAGCTGTGAGGGATGCCCGAGCTGAGAGAGCTAAGTTAACTGGAGCTCCCCTACCAGAGACGTGGGATGTCGAAGATCACATTACTGCACTCAGAGCTCGGATTGCTCCTTTGAAGGATTCCCATATTGATCTGTTTAATGCAAGCCTCAAAGCTCACCGAGTCTTGTTTCCTGAAGCTCGGCAAGTCCGGTCTGCGGACGAGCTAATCAAAGACCTGGATCAGGCAGAGACCCGGCTAAAGCAGTGGAGATCTTCGTCCGCCCGCGCTGGTGCTGACGCAGGTTTGCTATTCATCATGTCTTGGTATGAGCTGATTGATCTCGCCAAAGTGCGCTCCCTTCGCGAGGGTTCTTCATGGGCTTCAGATCCGGACCGGATCAAGATCCGCGAGGAAGCTGCCAACTTTATGGCCGAATTTGCAAACACCAAGCATCTTGATCTGAAGCTCCGGTCTACTCGGATGGGGAAGAATCTGAAGAGAGGAATCAGATGATGCCTCACTTGACGAATACGCCGAGTCTGAGGGCGATCTGGTGATTCGGCTGACTCCGCCGAACAACCTGCAGCTTGTGACTCGGCCAAGACCTCCAAGATGCCAGCCACTGACTCGGCTGAACTGCCGAACAAGCTGTAATCCGAACTTCCAAGACGCCAGCCACTGATTCGGCTAAGGCCACAGAGCAAATCACCGCCAAGACGTCAGTTGATCCGGATGCTTCCGAATCTGCCAAGCCCTCAAGCTCTCCGTCCAAGGTCATTCCTGCAAGTGAGGGCCCTATTTCAACCGAGGTTCCTCCATCATCCGAGTCCATCCCTGCAACCGAGTCTCCTGCAGCCTAGGCTCCTTCCTGAATTATCTTAATGAAAAACATTAAATCCCCGGTATGCCGGGAGCAGATGTAATATACAATTTAAGTTCCTTCGAGACTACTTTTATTTTGCTTAATGTGATCCGGACTAAGTTTATGTTGGATCATCTTAAACCGAGTCCCCGAGTCTGTTTTCTTGTTTACTATTTTTGCCGAATCTCTGCTCTTGTCTACCTTTTAGGTGTTTGACAGTCGAGTCACAAGATAGGAATCATAGCATACAATACTTGAAACATGCGAGTTGTGGTTTAGAATCATCTAACATAAACAAAAAAGAAATAACAGGGTTAGTAAACGACATGTGCCGAATCGGTTTTGGACCGAGTCCCCGAGTCCATTTTCATGTTTCCCATATTTCCACCTCTGCTCTTGACTACCATTTTGGTGTTTGTCAGTCGAGTCACGAGATCAACAACACAGCATACATTACTTGAATTTTGGGACGAGGTTCAAAACAATCCGACACATGAACGGTATGGACAAAACAGTAGTAAAAAACACATGCATAAGGACGAGGCAGTCCCCGAGTCCAGACTCGGATTGCCGAAATTTCATTTATGATAAACTGAGATACATACATTGCGCCCTTAAGAGTAAAAGGGTCGAAGCAGAGCTACATTCCAGGGTCGCTTGGTTTCTTCTCCGGGTCTGTCCAGGCCATCCTTCCTTTGTTCCTGTGCGTCTACAAGGTAGTACGAGTCATTGTGCATAGCCTTGCTCACAATGAATGGTCCCTCCCATGGAGGTGATAACTTATGTCGGCCTTGCTACGCTGCACCAGCCTTAGTACTAGATCTCCTTCATGAAACACTCGAGGGCTGATCTTCCGACTATGATAACGTCGGAGACCCTGCTGATATACTGCTGTCCGAGACAGGGCCAATTCCCTTGCTTCCTCTAGCAGATCCACTGCATCTTCCCGGGCCTCTTTTGCCTCGGTTTCCGTATACATTGTCACCCTTGGTGCATCATATTCTATGTCAGTGGGTAGCACTGCTTCTGCCCCATATACCAGAAAAAATGGCGTATAGCCAGTTGACCGATTCGGCGTGGTCCTTAGACCCCATAGTACTGATGGTATTTCATCTATCCAGCACCCCGGAGTCTTTACCAGGGTTCTATTAACCGGGCTTTTATCCCAGCTAATACCAAAGCATTTGATCTTTCCACCTGTCCATTGGACTCTGGGTGTGCCACTGAGGCTATATCTAACCGGATCCCCTTATTCATGCAGAATCGGGCAAACTCTCCCACAGCAAAGTTCGTGCCATTATCCGAGATGATGCTATGGGGGTAACCGTATCTCAAAATGATTTCTTTCAGGAAAGTTACAGCCGAATGACCATCCACTTTCCGGATCGGTTTCACCTCTATCCACTTGGTGAACTTATCCACCATCACCAGCATATGTGTCATGTTGCCCCTAGCCGGCTTGAATTCTCCACCATATCCAAACACCACACAGCAAACGGCCAAGTGATAGGAATTGTTTTGAGCGCCGATGCGGGTAGGTGTGTCTGCTTGGCAAACCTTTGGCATCCTTCACATTTTCGGACTATGTCCTCTGCATCTGCATGAGCAGTGGGCCAGTAAAACCCATGCCGGAATACTTTAGCCACCAGGGCTCTTGTACTGCAATGATGCCCACATTCTCCTTGATGTATCTCCAGGAGCATCTCCTTGCCCTCGGCTGGCTCCACGCAACGTTGTAGCACCTCGGTTGCACTCCTTTTGTATAACTCCTTATTTATGATGGTGTAACCCTTGGACCTCCTCTGCACTCGCCTAGCTTCGGTTTCATCATTTGGCAAACTCCCCTCCGACATGAACTTCATGATTTCTTCAGCCCATTCCGGTACTGGATGCAAAGGGAATAAGTGCTCATCTATTTCCACTGGTTCGGCCGCCATTATCTCTTCTATCAGCCTCTGTCCATTCCCTAAGATTCGGTTAGCACCATCTTCCTCTCTTCCCCTCTTCCCTAAGATTTGGGTAGCATTCCCGAGTCTCGGTGCGCAGTCCCCGAGTCTCGCCATGCAGTCCCCGGGTCCTCCCAAATGTACCCGACATCAACATTCATAGGAACAGCTTCAGATTCTTGCTTTGGGATAAAAATCGACTCGGAATCAGGTGAAGGTTTGATTGAAGGGATCCTTAGGTGATTCAAGGATATCCCGGGTGGGATTGCATCCCTAGACGACCCGAGTTTTGACAAGATATCAGCAGCTTCGTTCTCCAGCCGAGGTATGTGCTTGTACTCGCAGCCTTCAAAAAATCCTGAAATTTTCTGGACATGAAATCGATATAGTGCCATATTGGCATCAAGGGCATCCCAATTTCCAGAAGACTGCTGCACCACTAAATCTGAATCACCAAAACATTCTATCCGGCGGATGCCGATGTCCTTAGCCACATTAAGCCCATGGATCAGTGCCTCATATTCGGCCACATTGTTTGATGCTGAGAAATGAATCTGCAACACATATCGCAACTGATCTTGCTTCGGTGATGTGAGTACTATCCCAGCACCCAGTCCGATTTTGGTTTTGGAGCCATCAAAGTGCAACTTCCAGTAATTGTAATCTGGCCTTGGTGGCTCATACTGCATCTCGGCCCAGTCACAAAGGAAATCCGGTAAAGCCTGTGACTTGATAGCATCTCTTCTCTCATAATGCGGGGTGTAAGGAGACACTTCAATTGCCCATTTGGCAACTCGGCCAGTCGCATCTTTGCACCCAATGATCTCCGAGATTGGAGCTTCACATACTACGGTGATCGGGTGCTCCTGGAAGTAATGTTTCAACTTCTTGACCGCCAGGTATACACCATATGTCATCTTCTGGTAGTGAGGATAATTCTGCTTCGAGGTTGAGATCACCTCGCTTAAATAGTACACCGGTCTCTGCACGGATTTACCCTCCTCTTCTCGCTCTACCACAACCACCACACTCACGACCCGGTTAGTGGCCGCAATGTAAAGTAGCATTGGCTCATTGGCAAAGGTGATGCCAAAATTGGTGCAGTGGACAACATCTTTTTTAATTCATTGAAAGCCGAGTCTGCCTGCGGGGTCCATGTGAACCCGGTGCTCTTTTTCATCATTGATACAAGGGCAAGCTTTTTCTCCTAGCCGACTCACAAACCGACTCAACGAGGCTAGACACCCGGTGAACTTTTGTACATCTTTTAGACATTTAGGCAATTTCATTTTTCTATGGCTCGGATCTTAGCCGGATTCACCTCAATACCTCGGCTCGATACAAGGAAACCGAGCAACTTTCCAGCCGGGACACCAAAGGTACATTTATCCGGATTCAATTTTAACCGATACTTTCTTAAGTTCACAAATGTTTCCTCGAGATCCTCGAGGAGAGTGCGTTTTTCTTTAGTTTTGATGACGATATCATCGACATACACTTGCACATTTTTGCCCATTTGGAGTGTAAGCATTTCTGCATACATCTCTGATAAGTTGCACCGGCATTTCTCAAACCGAAACACATGACACGATAGCAATACGCCCCATACGGGGTAATAAAAGCAGTCTTTATTTGATCTTTGGGGTTCAGTGGTATCTGGTGAAAACCAGAGTACGCATCAATAAAAGACAACAACTCACACCCAGCAGTAGAATCGATCACTTGATCAATCCGAGGTAAAGGAAAGGGATCCTTCGGGCACGCCTTGTTCAGGTTGGTGAAGTCGATGCACATACGCCACACCTTGACCACCGCTGGTTCGTCCTTCTTCTTCTCTACCAGAACCGGATTGGATATCCAGTCTGGATGCAACACCTCCATAATGAATCCGGCTGCAAGTAGCTTAGCCAGCTCATCAAGCACCACTTTCTTCGATCGTCTGAAAGACGCCGAGTCGGTTGCCTCACCGGCTTCACATCCGGCCTGACAAATAAAGAGTGCTCTGCCAACTCCCTCGGAACACCAGGCAGGTCCTTAGCCGACCATGCAAAGATATCCCGATTCTCACGGAGGAAGTGACAGAGCGCGCTTTCCTATTTCTCGCCCAACCCGGCACCAATGATGGCCATGCGCTCCGGATTCTCCGGGTCAATGGGGATCTTCTTTGTCTCCTTGGGCACCTCAAATGTTGCACCTGCATCCGGATTGGTCATGGCCAGCAGCCGAGCTGAGCTGACTTCGCCATCGCCACTACTTCATGCATCTTGCTCTTCTCCGCTTGGATCACCAACGACTCGGCTAAGGTGGAACCAACCGTGGCACACTGTATGGCCTTCTTGTAATCTCCCACAACGGTGATGATACCATTTGGGCCAGGCATCTTCATCTTGAGGTAGGCAACATGAGTGGATATCATGAACTTGGCTAATGCCGGCCTGCCGAGCAGAGCATGGTATGGGCTCTCCAGGTCTACCACCTCGAATTCGAGACTCTCAGTCTGTGATTGTCCTTGGTACCAAACAGCACATCCACCCAGATCTTACCCATTGGGGAACAAGACACCCCGGGTACTATACCATGGAAGGTGCAACTGCTCTGCTGCAGCTGATTCGGCGAATAACCCAACTTGACCATTGTGTCCCGATACATGATGTTTATAGCACTGCCATTGTCAACCAAGACTCGAGTGAATTTCACATTAATCTTTGGTCCAACCAAAGTCGGATCCACCACCAGTGCGTAGTTTCCTGGGCTTGGCATAACCCTGGGATTATCAGCCCTGCTCCAAGTGATCTCCTGCTCGGACCAGTTCAGGTATTTTGGTACTGCTGGTGTGACTGCATTCACCTCCTTCGCCCTTCGCAGCTGACTTTTCTTGTCAGTTGGCTCGGTCACAAAAACCACATAACTTTGATGAGCTTCCTTGTAATCATTTCCGGGGTATCCACCTTGCCGACTCGGACCAGCATTGTTGTTGCCTCCCATATTTACCAGGTTAACCGGCTTTGTGGCTGCCGGCCTTGGAGCTCCTTCGTTCACCGGGGTTGCATTGGCTCCGGATAAAGGCGTATTTGGCCTGAAATTCGGTCTAGGAGCACCTCTCTGAGGTGGCCCTCTCTGACCTTCCGCCTGGATGCGATGATGCCAGCTACAATTCCGAGTTGAATGATTGGCCGGCTTGCGTGGGTCTGTTGTGTGATAACGGCAAGGCCCATCTATCATTGCCTCAAAAGTTAGAGGTGGACTCGGTCCATCCCACACTTTCTTTGCCCAGGCACCTTGATTCGGCCTCCAAGCTGGACCCTCATTTTTTGGTCTCTGGCTATCAGGATGATCCATATTTACTGCAGCAACCTGGTCTGAGCCGTATCTGTAATCCGGATCTCTCCTTTTATAACCGAACTCATGTCGGTCACTGGGCCTCAATGGTCCAGTTCGGTTATTAACCGGTTGCCTCCTGCTTGTTCCCACCACATCCAACGCTGGCTGCGTCGGATCGCCAAGAGCATATGTATCTGCTATCCGGATCATTTCCGCCAGGGTCTTTGGCATATCCCTCTGGAGCTTCTGCCAAAGCGGGGTGCCATGTCGGCAACCCTGCGCAAACCAAGAAATGGCCTGCTCCTCCACGACACCTTCACAAGAATTGCGAATGTTGCTCCACCGAGTCAAAAATTCTCGGTCTGTCTCCCGCTCTTCCTGCCTGCACGCAGACAAGAGCTGAGGTCGGTTTGGCCTCTTGTACGTGCTGGAGAAGTTGCTGTAAAATGCCTGTTCCAAATCCATCCAAGAGTTGATACTACCCTCTGGTAAGTTATTCAGCCAAATCCGGGCTGGCCCTTCCAACATATGCGGGAGATACCGGACCGCCCATCGGCGATTGCCCCCCGCAATGTGCACCGAGGATACATAGTCTATCAGCCAATCCTGCGGCTTAGTGCTGCCGTTATACGGCTTTGTGATTCGGCCAAGCTGAAACAACGGCACATTCGGCTCGTTCATGATCCTAGGCCCAAAGCAGGGAGGACCTGGTGGGCCTTGCTCTTCCAGCCTCTCGGACTGGTAAATCCTATCCAACCTGAGACGCTGATCATCCGGAGCCAATGTCCGAGGTCCCAGCCTGGACGCAAGTGCATTATCATACGTTTGGTATCCGGCTCGCGCCATAGCCGAATTACCATCATCATAGTGGTAGCCCGCCTGGCCACCACCTTGCTGCTGCGCTTGCACCATCACTTGCTGCTCCTGCCGGGGTTGATTCTGCCCAGGAGGGCGAGGTGGTTGACCTCGGCCAGCCGAATTACCCCTTCCGGCTCCCGGATTGCCTTGACCGCCATTGTTTCTGCTCTGGCCACCTCTTCCTTGTGCCGCTAGCTGCTTGCCGGCATACTCGGCATCATAGGCCTGCAGCTGTTTGCTCTTGCCCGAATTCACGCTCTGGGCCCGGTCAGCTCCGACATGCGGAGATGACGCTTGCCCCTTGGATCTCTGGCTAACAGCCTTAGCCGACACTACCACTCGAGAACCACCAGCGTCCGGATTAGCTTTCCGGAAAGCCTCATTCTGCCGGTTACACACATCAACCAGCTCATTGACTCTTTCTGCCTGCTTGCGCCAAGCATCCCCGGTTAAAGTGGTCAACTCGGCTCGCGCTGCCGCTGCAGCCCTAAGATTTTTGGCCGGGGAGCTATACACCGGCTTGCCTGTACCCGATCTATGACTAGTAGCCTTACTCGAGCTTGACCTTGCAGCTCTAGCTAATTCATCATTGAGGTCCTTACCCCTGTTGCGCAAATCTGCTCTTTTGCGTGGGTGAGACACTACCGGAGTGAAACCATCGGTGATACCATTGGCAGCATTATATTCTCTCATGTCTCTATCAAATGCTTGCCTAGACTCCACCACTAACCGGGCTTCTCTTTGCAACCTCAGGCGCTCTGCCTCTAACTGAGCTATAGTAAGCTCTACATTTGCCCCAGGTGCCACTGGCCGAGCTAACTTTTCCAGGACATCCTCTAAGGGAGCCTCCCTACTTGACATGCCAAGTGGACCAACCGGATCTGGTTTCTCCTTTGGGAACTTTGCCGTCCGAGTCGGCTTGTCAACCGGATCGGTTGGCGTGATCAGCTCCTCGGGTATGCTATTGCCGGCATCTCCTTTGCCAGCTCCAGCACTTGCTCCGGTCATCATCACTTCCACGCTACTCCCGGGGCGAGCGCTACGCCGTCCGAGAGCTGCGCGGAAAGAAGGAGGGTCCTTGGCCACGAGCACCTGCGCCGGGTACTCGCGAACAGCCTCGACAGCAACGTAGGTGACGAAGCTACCAAGCATCATCAGGAAGCCATGCTCGGGGAAGGGCTTGCCGGCGAAACACCCTGCATTGTCGCTGACGAAGGTGAACTCGCCGATCTTGGCGATAAGCCCAGAAAGAACACGCTCGCCTGAGCCCGTCCGGATGTAAACTCCCTCCAACGCCTCAATCTGCCCCACGGTGGGCGCCAACTGTCGTGGTGGGATCACGGCAGATGCCATAGGTATGGCTAAGATGGGGCCGAAAGTGCGTTGGGGGAACCGGGGAGGGTTTATGCACTCAAGAAGTGCACAAGCAAGAACACGCAAGAAACCGCAAGAACATGAACAAGAAACCAAGAAACCAAAAACACAAAGCACACCGCGATGTACCCTGCTTCGGGGCCCTCTTGTGGAGGTAACACCCCTACTGCAGCACTAGCCTAGTCTCTTTATATCTCAATGGTGACAAGTACAAAGTGCTCCTCGAGCTGTATGAAGCAACAATGGTGAGAGCTCACGATGAAGAAGAAGCTACCAAGGGGGAAAATGAGCTCTGGGGTTCGTGTCCCCCACACAGGAGGTGGTGGTGCTGTATATAAAGGCTTGCCGAGTTACTTCTTTGCCCCTGGCTCCATGAGATAATGGCACTGCCAAGAGGAAAAGGACAAGCTCTGCCCCCTGTCAATCCAACGGCCGGACTGTCAGGCCTAGCAGGCCTATCTTGCCTCTTCGGGCAATGGCAGGTGTAGCCCACCGGGTCTAGGTCACATCCTCTTTCCCGAATTGGCCGAGTCAGCTCCTAGGTTGCTGCGCTCCCAGGAATCCCGTGTCTTGACCTGGCTGTCAGGCCCTAGCAGGCCTATCTTGCCACTTCGGGCAATGGCAGGTGTAGCCCACCGGGTCTAGGTCATAGTCCCTTTCCCGAATTGGCCGAGTCAGCTCCTAGGTTGCTGCGCTCCCAGGAATCCCGTGTCTTCTGAGCCTCGGGCAGGAGGCCTGCAGGAGCCGTGAACTTACTGACATTACTCGGCCCTTGTGCATTGTCCGACATTGCTGGTAAGCCGGGTTCTTCCAGGCAACCCGGCTAGCTGAGCCGGATCTCTTCCCAGGCAACCCGGCTAGCTGAGCCGGATCTCTTCCTAGGCAACCCGGCTAGGCGAGCCGGATCTCTTCCTAGGCAACCCGGCTAGACTTTGCCTGATGCCTCTTGGTCTCTCCCTGTATTTAAACATGATCCGGTCCGAGTGATCCGGTTTGTGAGACCCGGATTGACCTTCCTTTCCACTTCATAGCTCCCAACACTACCTCTTTGCCCTACCCGGGGGCAACCCCCCGACAATATGCATTGTCATGCGTTCAATATTTTGTCAATTGCCCAGCTGTAATTTGTTTACCCAACATATTATTTATCTTTATGGAGAGACGCCACTAGTGAACTGTGGATCTCGATCCATTCTTTTACACTGATAAAACCACCAACCGCAATCATTGTTCTCTTTTACTTTCTGCAATTAAACACTGTTTTTCACACCATACGTTTAATCCTTTGTTACAGCAAGCCGGGAAGATTGACAACCTTCCTGTTTTGTTGAGGCAAACTAGTTTGATTGTATTGTGTGCAGATTCCACGTCGGTCGCCGGATTCCCTGGTGTTGCGCCGTGCCATATTCCGCCACCAACAACCTTCTGAAGCGCTTCTACTTCTACTGGATCTGACAACCTTGGTTTCTTACTGAGGGAAAACTAGCTGCTAAACTTCATTATACCTTCCTCTTGTGGTCTCCCAACGAACGTGTGTTTCACGTCATCAAGCTATTTTTCTGTTGCCGTTGTCGGGGAGTGGAAGTACTTCGGTTCAGCAGTCTCCTAACTTCCCCTTCAACACGCCTATTTTTCTGGCGCCGTTGCCGGGAGTAAGAAGACTTCTGCAAAGGGAGTCTCACGCTTCCAATCTCTTTACTTTGTTATTTGTCCTGCTTAGTTTATTTTTATTTTATCTTGTTTGTTTTTAATTATCAAAAACACAAAAAAATTAGTTACTTGCATCTAGTTTATTTCCAAGTTGTTATTTTTTGTCTTGTTTTAATCTTGCTAAAATGAGTACTATGCTGATGGTATCTTATGGGGGAATTTTGGAATACTTGATGACTTGATCCTGACCTCCTGGGTGCTTGCTTTTTTCCTCGGGTGGAGATTTTGCAAAGTCCGATGATGTGGTTCATTCTGTTGCTGTCAGTTTTTCTGAAGGGAAAACAACATTGCAACGTGGTGATGAGATCGCACAGGTACTGAGCTAACTGATACCCAAACGGCTATCTCTGACGGAACTGAATCTACAAACCAAACTGACAGCTAGTTTATTTTAACATATGGTTCCGATGACATTTCATGACTGACAAATTAAGCCAACTTGTTGATACAGGACCTGTGTATGATGACTGACTAATCAAGCAAAGTTGTGGAATGATGACTGAATGTATGAGGTGGAGAATGGCGGTCGGTGCTCGAATTCGTGCATTCAACCTGAAGATGCACAAGTCTTTTCCTTGTCTTGGACCTGCATGCCTTTTATTTTCTTCTGCTACTCACCTGTTTTAGCTGGTGCATGCTGTGAAATATATATAGACGTGGTGATTTAGCATGTGGACATTTTCAATCTAACTCCGACTATGAAAATGATTACTATTAAGTAGCTCCACATTTTTTTATATTTGATAATCACATTTCTATCTTTGCATCACACCTGAATGTACCTCCTTCTGTAATTACGGATTTGAAATCAATTTTCTTTTGACTGGACGACTGCCATTTATCCACGGAAGGTTTCGATTCGTCCGGATCATAGAAGTGCTTCATGATCTCCCTAATAAACGTTCTTCGCACAACAACGGTCGCTTGCTTGACTGACCACCAGCACTCACACCGATCATTCCTTCGTAACCTAGTTGCCTTTTTAGTTTTTGAACGTATCCAAAATACAAAATAAAACAAGTGATGTTCAGCCAGTATATCTCTGCAAAATTAGCACATTGATGAACTAGTCAGAATTAGTGCAGCAATGATGCTCTTGTCATCTTGTGACTGTGTGCTCCATGCAGGGGCGGGCCTAGATTTTTAAATTGAGAATTGGTAACATTGAGAATTTTTACCCCTTTGATGAAGGAGGATTGGTATAATTTAGAGCAAATCAGTAGAAGTACTTCGCTCTCTGAAGAAACAGATGCTTTGATTTGGCAATTAGAAAGTAAAGGGATTTATACCTCTAGTTCGCTTTACCATGTTATCAACTTCCGAGGGGTATGTCCAGTGTACATTCCCTCTATCTGGAATTTGTGTGTGCCGCCGAAAATACATATTTTTCTCTGGCTAATGGCGCATAACAAAATCATGACTAGGGATAACTTAAAAAAGAGAAATATTATCAAGCCGGAAGACTGCGTCTTCTGCAAAGAACCAGAGTCAGTTCACCATCTGATGTTTGGATGCATTGTAGCTGTTAACACTTGGAAAATAGTTTCAGAATTCTTTAGTAGAGAAGTAGGACAAGACTATGAATCTGTAGCTAGATTTTGGGTCTCCAATAATAAGAATTCTGCCTTAAATATTATTACATCAGCTACTTTATGATGCATTTGGAAGAGTAGAAACAACCTAGTGTTTAATGATGCTACTTGGATCGATCTTAAGCAGGTGTGGTCCTTATTGCTGAGAACGGTGAGGAACTGGAGTATCCTCTGCAAGGAAGAGGTGCTGGACAGAGTGAAGAACTTCTGTCAGTTCCTGTCACTGAAGCTGAGAAAGCCTCTCGCTATCTGTGGCTGAGCAAGCCGCAGATCGACCTCGGCGCAGATGACCTCTCAGCGGGGAGCTGGGCTGCTAGCTTTCTGCTGGGCTCTCTGAAGCTCTCCGATCCCTCGGAACCACCTGTCTCTCCAGACAGAGGCACGAATACTGGAGCCAAGAAACAACTGTTGCTGAGCCCATCGTCGCCTCTCGATCAGGAGTGTTGGTCTCCGACGCTGGGGAACACTCCACTCAAGAAACTGAAGCCAACAGAGCTGGTGATCAAGGTCGCTGGGGACATGTTGGCCTGAAGACGGGAGTGGAGATCCCAGGCTGCCAACGTTCGCACTAATCTTTAAAGTGCATCAGTTCGCACTAAACTGAAAGTGCTGTAATAAGAGTAGAAAACCTCTAGTACTTTGTTCCTTTTAGACTTTCCCTTTCCGTTTCAGGCTGAGGCCGGTTTTAGCTGTAATGGTTGTTTGAATTTGAACCTCACACCGAACTGGGCTGTGGTTTCATATTAATGGAACCGGGGAGTCCATCCCTGTTTATCTAAAAAAAGGATTTTTAAATTTGGTATGCGAAATTGCAGAGTGATAATTATTGGTTCTACGTGTAAAAAGGAAGCTACCAAACAGATACATGTATATAAGGACATATATACCAGAAGTAATTTGCAAAAAATAATGGGTATGCATTGCATACTCATGAATAGTTCTAGCTACGCCCCTGGCTCCTTGGGTGTCATCAACACCGACCCTATGTTAAGAAGTGAAGAAACTGGCCTATATTTCAGTTTGCTCTAACATCTCGTAATTACTAAACTTTAGACTAGATCTAATTTTGCATGTTTGTTTTGGTTAATTTAAAAAAAATCGTGCCGGATATAAGGGGTGAAGTTTTGACTTTTGTTTTTTTAAACTTTGCAGCCTCTGTGCTACTTTCTTCTTTAGAAACCCCCCTTTCATTCATCAGAATGAAACAGCGCACAACACCGCCATTAAGCTTTACAGCATCCGAGTCCAGCAGAATTACAGGAGCTAGGTATCCGGCTCACCTTTTGTTACAGAGAGTAGTAGAAACAACGGACGAAGCGCAAAATAGCTTCCTTCACTCTCCCGAAGTAATCAATTTCTCTAGTCAAAAGTTGACTAGCAACTCCGTCGAAATTTTACCCGAGTGCTACTCCCAAAGCATGTCTAGATACCTGTGTGTTAAAAGTTGGAATAGTTTTTTTTTGTTTTTTGGTACGGAGGGAGTATTTAGCAATTCCGTAAATAATAATAATACATGGACAGATTTATGGAGTGGTGTATACTTTTATCTTGTTTTCCCCCGGAGCTTCAAGTAGACCAACACCCGTGAGAGACTCATAAGCATCTCCTCCCACATCCCACATAATTGATTCACCCTTCTTGTATGAATCTGATCTTCTTGAGAGCAATCTCAAATTAGAATGGGTGAAAACCAAGTCTTGTGCACGCTCAGGAGTTAAGGCATTTCTGCTGACACTATGAATGAAGCTATATGTGCTCCAATTTCTCTCACAACAAGAAGATGAGGCTGGTTGGCTGATCAACTTAATAGCCAAGCTCTGCAATAAAGGAATTGATGAACCATGATTGGTCCACCAAGCCATTGGAGTACTCATCCATCTATCATTGATGGACTCATGATCGTTAAATTCTCCGGAGGATGTGGAAAACCTGGTGTACTCTTCTTTCACTTTTGCCAAATCTTCTTCAATTGGAAAGAACTTCCTGAAACACTTCAACCTCATCCTAGACACCTCCTCATCCTTGTGGGGGGGCTCACGGTTTTTATCTTGTGCAAGCCACTTGGCACTATAGTATCTACAAGAGAGAATAAGCATAAGTTAAAATAATCATCATGTAGAGAATGATCAAAATTCAAACATGTAAAGCAAGAAAATGGAGTACCTTGGATTGAGTGAATGGGCCATGCAATGGAGAGGGTTATTTCCTTTCGCCCACCTTGAGAGCAATATTTCCTTAATAATATTGAAGAAATAACAATCAGTTGCCTCTAAATCCTTTCCTTCATATAGATACACTTGTTTCTTCACATTTTCAATCATTGAATCCCACATCTCATAAATAAGATGAAGGCATGGGTTGTCTGTGTCCGCCACACGTATCATCTCAAAGATAGGAGCGGTAAACTTGAGAATGTAGTTCACCCTACCCCACCACACATCACTAAGTATCTTTTCCTTGACACTAGCTGCAACTTGAACTTCCTCCTTGTAAACATCCCACTCGGGACAAATGACCATGTTTTGGAGAGCACTCTTCACTTGAACAAACCGGTTCAACATCACCACAATTGAGGCAAATCTTGTTTCAGCAATAGCAAGCAACTTCAAAGCACTAAAGTGGTTAAACATATGTAGACACATCTGGTGGTTCATGATGAAATTCTTTATCATCATAGCATCATTCTTGACTTCGGTAATCCATATTAGTGCTTCATAGGCTGAATGAATCAAATGATCATCATGTTCTTTAGGTTTCTTTGGCTCACAAATATTTTTCATAGCAAGGTTAAGAGTGTGTACAACACACGGTGTCCAATATATTGTGCTATATTCACTCTCCACAAGCAAACCTGCGCCTCTACAATTTTTGGCATTGTCCGTTATCACTTGGACAACATTGTGAGGCCCTATTTCTTCAATAACAGATTTCAGCTTCTCGAAAATGTAATTTGCTGTCTTCTTGGCGCCTTCACAATTATCAGCCCTATAAAATACCGGTGCTTTCTCAGAAATAGCAACAAAATTGATGAGTGGACTGTGGATCTGACCAACCATCGGCACAAATTGTAACTCCCCTCTCACCCCATGTGCTCTTTACATGGGCCAACAATCTGTCAATATGAAGTTTCTCTTGTTTCAGAAGTGTAGTTCTAAGCTTATTGTATCCAGGGGGTTTATAACCTGGAATGTTGTGGGTTGCAGCAAAGTTGAATGCTTCTTGATAGTATGGGTTTCTTGCAAAGTTGAAAGGCAACCCTGTGAATTCAATAGAAAAATAATCAGCATACCTGAAAAGTAATGGAATTGATGCTAAAGATGAAAAAAACTGATTGCACATTTATCACATACCTCCGGAATAGAAAGATCTTGCAATCTTTGCATCCAATTGGTTGCGGAGATCATTAGCCCAAGCTTTCTCTAACTCAGTACTAGGTCCATCTCCCCTCCTCTTCTTACTAGATGTACTACTGTTGGGATTGTGTGCAGTAGATGAAGTAGATCCAACACTACATGACACAGGTTTAGCCTTTGTTTGTGCCAATGCTCTTTTAGCCATCTCAACCTCACTTCTAAGTTCGGTCAGAATTTCTATTGTGACCTTCTTACATGCAGATGTTTGATATGATAGGTGCAACAAATGGGCTTGCACTCTAGAGTAGCTAGAAGTGGCAACATGATCACAGAAGTTACATTTCCATTTGGTATTGCCCCCACCGATTTGTTTCTCTAAAATAGTGACATGCCTCCATAGTGGAGCCCTAAGATTTGGAGCTTGCTCTGCCATCTACAATCACTCAATAGAATCAAGAATCAGTAGAGCACAAGGATGGAGGAAGAAGAGCACGAGGATCAGAGGAGGAAGGAGCTGGTACCTGCTAGGCTGCTACGGCTGCTGGAGAGGAGGACCCGAGGAGGCGAGGAAGCCAGGAAGGAGACGACGAGCTGCTGGCCTGCTGCTGGCTTCCGCCCGGCTCCGGCTGCCTGCTGGGTCGTCGCCGGCGGCGTACCTGCTCCGGCTGCTGGAGAGGAGGACACGAGGAGGCGAAGAAGCCAGGAAGGAGACGACGAGCTGCTGGCCTGCTGCTGGCTTCCGCCCGGCTCCGGCTGCCTGCTGGAGTGCTGGGTCGTCGCCGCCGGCTAGGTCACCGCCGGCCGCTGGATGTGGATCGCTGCCCAGGAGGGACGGATACGGCTGCTGGAGAGGAGGACACGAGGAGGCGAAGAACCAAGGAAGGTGGCCGGTCGCCGCCGCCGGCTGGCTGCAGATCTGGCGGCGCCGCCCAAGACCAAGAGGGAGGCGGCTGCTTCGTCTCGTTGGGGACAGGGAAGGGGCGGGTGTGAGGAAGTGATACGAGGGGTTGCATCGGGTAGGGTTAGGCACATATGGGCTGGGCCGTATCCGATCTGTGTCCAAAACGTATCGAACAGGTATCCGAATTAATCAACAATTGTTTTAATTCATTAATCCGGCCGATACGTCTAGAACCGTATCGATACAGTATCGGAGCAGTATCCGTATCGGATACTGTATCCGACACGGACACGAGACCTCAGCACCGTATCCGTGCTCCGTAGCTTAGCAGTGTGCAAACACCGTAGGTTCATCAATTAACCATAGCTCCACCAAGTAATCTGTGTGTTATTAACTGAAACAGATGCAACCTGAAACTTCTTTCTCACCAAAGTTTATATATCTCTTTGCTCACTGGACAGTATTGCAAACCGCCCCGTCTAGCAATTGTTGGTGACCAACGAGACGCACTCTGATTCCTTCTTGGGAGAAGTGAGGGCGGCGCAGCTTTGTCTGGTTCAAGTGTGGGTTAGCAAGCGAGAGGTGACCAGGTATGCCTCATTCAGCTCATCCGTCTCAGCTCTGAATCTTGACACGTGAATGGTGACTCGATTTTTGGATCCTCGCACAGATTTCGTCATGTCATCTATCATCACCGGTGTATCTATCATCACCGACGGCAAGAATTGCACCACGACGGCAGTCGACACCGACACGGACAGCGGGTACCACCTGCTTGTGGTCAAAGATTACTCACGTACCGTGCAAGAGTTTCCCAATGGCAAAGGCATCTGCGCTGGGGATAATCCATGATAACCCCCCCAGGTACAATTATGTTTGCTCACAGGCCCCTTTCATGTGTCACTGACATGTGGGGTTTAAGTGGCTTGGGGGGTTATCATCAAATGCCCTGCTAAAATTCTACTTCAAGATAAGTTGGGTTCGGATGTCACATTTGAGGTTGGCAGCGAGTTGTTGCCTGCACATCGGTGCGTGCTTGCAGCCCAATCTAAAGTTTTCAAGGCACAGCTCTTTGGCCCCATGGAGGAGGGCATTACATCCAATGCCATACAGATCAAAGACATGAAGCCAAAAGTGTTTGCAGCTTTGCTTAGCTTCATCTACACGGATTTATTCCCTAAGATGGACAAGGACAACAGCATGCAGGAGGAAGATGCACAAGATGGGCTGGAAGAAGGACAAAATGATGAGGAAGAAGGACAAGATGTGGAGGAAGAAGGACAAGATGAGGGGGAAGCAGTGGAGGTTGAAACACCAGAAGTTGAGGAAGAAGGACAAGAAGAGGAAGCACAAGAGCCTGTTAGAGCATCTCTAGTGGAACGTGTATATTTGGACGTGTATATCTTCATATACACGTCCATATACACGTTGGTAAATTTTACACCTCCCAGTTTTTCAGTGGAACGTGTATCCGGACGTGTAAATCCAGACGTGTATATTCCAACGGCTATATTTTCGAACGGCTATATTTCAACGGCTATATTTCCAACGGCTATATTTTCAACGGCCAGATACCAGAAAGTATAAAACTTTTGCCAAGAAGCAAGAGGGGGCTAGGAAAGATGTGGAACGAGCCTTCATGAGGTGGAGTCTCTTCTCCGGTGGTTCGAGGTACGGCGATGGCGACTCCGGCTAGGTTTCTCGGGAGCGTCGGTGGTGGACCTGATTGCGTTCTTTCCTGGAGGCTCGGGGTGCTCGGTGCTTTTTGCAGGGACTCCGTTGTAATTTCGTTTTCTTTGGCGGATCGCCTTGTAATCTGTACTCTGCTTCCTTCTTTATAAATCAGGTCTTTTCAAAAAAAAAAAAAGATTGCACAACGTAGCAAACTAGCAACCCAGGAAAATGCAAAAAAAAAATGCTGCTGATCGATCGGTACAAAGACCAAGCAGATAAACTCCCAATCAATGTACAGAGGCCATCGTCTTCCTCCTCCTCCCCGCTGCTCTCCAACTGCCCCCGACCTCCTCTCCATCCGCCCTCCTCCTTGCCCGCCATCCCCTCTCTCCACCTCCTTGGCTCCCTCCATCGATTCCCATGCTCCATAGGCGCTCGCCCGGACCCTCGATTCCCCTGCTCCCCGGCCTGCTCGCCCCCATCCCGAGCACCCTGCTCGCCCCCATCCTCTGCTCGTGGTGGCCGCCCCTCCTCTCCTCCAAGCCCTCCCCTCCCTCTCTCAATAGGGCGCGCGCCCCACCTTCCGGCACATCTGGCCGCACGGCGAGCTGGGATGCGGCGGCGACCTCGGTGGCGAGCTTGGAGGCGGCGGCGGCGACCTCGGATGCGGCGGCGGCGACCTCGGAGGCGAGATTGGAGGCGGCGGCGGCGAGCTCGAAGGCCTTCTTGGCGCGGGAACAAGGCGCAGAGGAGGCCTTCTTGGCGCGGGTTCCCTTTCACGAGCGTGGCGTGGGCGTGTTTATTTCCACGCCTCGTACCACCGTGGATGGACGTGTAAACGATACACGCCCTTATACACGAGCCGCTGGAGACGTTTTTTTAGCTCCCATCGTGTATATTTGCTATACACGTCCATATAGAGGATCCACTGGAGATGCTCTTATGTGGCTGCAATGGCTGCAAGACTTGTTTATAGCGGCAGACAGATTTGATGTCCAACAGCTCAAGTTCTTATCTGAAAAGAAGTTGTCCGAGCACATAGGTGTGAGCTCGGTGATGTACACTCTAGCTCTAGCTGAGCAGCACAGCAGCCACAGATTGAAGGAGGCTTGCTTGAAGTTTGTCCAAGTACAGTCTCCCAAAAGCTTGGATAAAGTAATGGAAACTGATGGCTGGGAGCATATAAGAACGACCTATCCCTCTGTTTTGAAGGAGTTATTTGCCAAGGTTGTGTCCAATCAGAAGGACAGGAAGAGGAAACGGTAGAGGAGTTATTATGCATATGGGATGGGATCCTCTAGGTAGATGTTAGTCTGCATGTCTGTAATGCAAGACCTGAAGTAACACTTTGTTTCATCATGTGGTTTGCCAATATTTTGGATCTATGCTGACTAGAAAGATCCAACATATGGCAATTATGGAGTTGGATGGTTCCCTAGCTAGTAATTTCTCTCTGTTGCTTTGTGCATTTCCTGTCATGTAAAAAGATTCGTGTCTAGTGGTTATCAAGAATTATGCTGATGTTATCTTGCCTAGTGGAATACTTGATTCTGGGTGCTTGCTTTTCTCCTCGGGTGGAGATTTTGCAAAGTCCAATTAATGTGGTTCAGTGTGCTGGTGTATTTTCAAGCACAAAATATGGTTGCTGTCAATTCATGTTGGAAAAGCTTTGTAAATCAGTCCACGTACATAATTTATCTTCAATAATGTCATGTAATTCATGTTTGCTGTATAGCACTATCCCGACGAAGGAAATCATAAAAGTCATCAAGAAGTCCAACATTCAAGTCAACAACTTAACTCAGGTCTGCTGCTGTATCTCATGTTTTCTTTTCTTCCATCATGGAAGCCGCTGTATGCTGACTCATGTTTCTGTTGCTAGTTTCTGCCACACGACCAGGTATGTGAGTTTGCAAACCTGACTCCCATCTAGCTGCTAGAAGAGACCGAGAAGGCACCGCCACACCGGCAATCCTAGTTTACGGTTCAGCACCACCAGCTCATAGAATGGAGTAAGGAGCTCAGGTTCCTCCAAGTGGTAAACATCAACCTTTCATATTTTTATTTTACATTTGCTCTGATTTATGTAGAGAGCTTAAGAAAAAGAAACTGAACTATGCTTCAAGTACCAAGAAGATAACCAACCAAATGAATCGAACACGGGCAAGCATCGGGAAGTTACATATAAGGAAGGCCAGCTGCTACGAACTCTTCCTTTTTGTTGCCCAAATCAGCTCCTGAGTGCAGTTTTTTCTGTTGTCGATCTTTACACCTGTTGTGGTATCATAGTGCACGATAGAAAACAAAGTTTGATGAAATCGAAGGTCATAGGCTCCATCAGTCTTCATCAAGTGCGGTAGACATGTATACATAGGCGTCGTGAGACAACAGGCATGGATATTCTTATTCTTCAGATTGCGCTTACGAGGATGTGATGTATAGGATGTCATTCCCTAGATAGGCGGTCGTGTCTATGGTTTGCTTTTGTTGCATCATTTTATTTGTCTATGCTGGGAAAGTATCGAACTGGATGATCTGTGCTTTTTTGGTGTAAGTGTGAAACATTGATGTGGGTTGCAGCAATGTGCACTTCAGTTGTCGTATACTAGACAACTGAGCGCGGCAAATGCCGCGCACGTGTTTTTAAATTCGAATTTGAAAATGGCGACGTTCTAAAATTGTCTAAGTTTGGAAATCATTGGAATTGGAAAAAGTTCTCGTTTTAAAAATGGTCGGGTTTTGGAGATTGCTCAAATTTGAAAATAATTGTAATTCGGAAAAAAAAATACGTTTTAGATTTTAAAAATTGGTTAAAGTGGAAACGTTTTAAGGTCTGAATTCTTTTCACGTTCATAAAATGGTGCGTTCATGTTGATATGTTTGCCATATTTGTAAGAACCGCGGTGTCAAGAATTCAAATTTGGTAAAATCCACATTCAAATTTGTTCAGATTTGAGTCAACTAAAATTCGGGAAAAGTTTACATTCATAATTTGTTGAAATTTCAAAATTGTTAAACTTGGAAAGTTATTCGTATTTGAATTTGATTTACATTTATTAAACGGTCAGATTTGTAAGCTATTGTAAATTTTAAAATATTAAAATTTGAATTTTGATCGTACACCACAAATAGTCAACGTTTATTTTTGTGTTCATGTCGATATATCTGTGGCATTTATAAATACCGTGATGTAAAAAACTAAAATTTGAAAATGTCCACGTTGAAAAGTTGTTCACATTTGAATGTATCGAAATTTAAAAAGAAAATTAGATTAAAAAGTTGTTTAAATTTGGAAAATTGGTGAAAGTGGGAAGCTATTCGTATGTTTTTTTTATACTTTTTTTCAATGCTCAGATTTGAAAGTCAGTGAAAATTTTGGAGTATTCAAATTTGGAACGTCTTTTGAATGGTCAGATTTCATAGCCAGTGGAAATTTTCAAGTATTCAAATTTGAAATTTGGTCATATGTCATAAATAGTCAGCGTTTATTTTTTGTGCTAATGTTGATATGTTTGTCACAATTGTAAATACCGTTGGGGGAAAAATTCGAATTTGAAAATGTCCACATTCAAATGTTGTTTAGATTTGAATGTATCGAAATTAGGAAAGAGAAGTTTTGTAAACTGTCCAAATTTTGAAATCGTTAAAAGTTGCTCGTATGTGAATTTTTTTTACGGTTTTGAAATGCCCAGATTTGAAAGGCATCGAAATTTTTAAATATTTGAACTTGAAATTTGATCAAATGCTATAAATAGTCGTCGTTTTTTGTTTGTGTTAATGTTGACATGTTTGTCACATTTGTAAATACCCTGTATTTGAAAAGTTGCAAAAGTTTTGGAAAACAAAAAACAAAAAAAAAGAGCAAAAAAAAAATAAAGGCCCGAGGCAGCCGCCCAGCAATCAGCCCGGCCCATGAATCGACCCATCTGGCCAGCCCAGCCCCACAGTGACGTCATGATGACGTCACCGGTGGGCGGAGCTGCCGCGGCGGCGTCGAGCTCGCCGGCGGCGCGCCACCGCGTTCTGGGACGCGCGCGGAGCCGGGGTGGCCGTAGGTGGCCGCGCCGCCCCTTTTGGGTCACCGGAGCGGCGCCGGCAGACGCCGAGCGCGGCGGCGGCGACTCCGGCGTGGCTTCGGCGTCCCGGCAGTCGATCCGTGGTGAGGAGGGAGAGGAGGCGACGGCGGAGCCGCCCGTGACCGTCGATTTGAGTGCGGAAGAGCCTGGCGGCGGTGCGCCGCGTCGGCGGCGCCGGCGAGCTCGGGCTCGCGCAGGGAGAGAGAAGAGGAGGAGGGAGCTGTGCCGGCGTTTTTTCACAGAGGCCCCTGGCGTTTCCAAAATTTGTGAATCAGTCCTTGGCGGGGGGTTTCCTGTAAAAAGTTGCGCCAAAAATCGTGCGGGCGGGGTGACCGGCTGGTCACCGGCGCGACCGGCCGGCGACCGGGCGACGTGGCGCCCTCCGATTGGTAGAAAAATGCTGGTACTGTAGATATCTACAGTGCCGCGCGTGGGGGGCGACGTGGAGGGCTCCTATCCGTCGGATCTCGCCGATCGGACGGCCCGGAAAAGCCGATGATGTGGCCATCGGGAGGGGGAGAATCCAATCAGCCTTTATCTTTACTATTAAATGGGAGTTGGTGATGGTGTAACCCGGCAGAAAATTCTGCCTCCGTTTTCTGCCGTCTTGACGATTGGGCGCATCCTGATCATCCCCTCGCCTCTAGATGTCACTTACACCGTTCGATCTAGCTGGACGAGAATATTACGTTGGGTTGCCACCGCTGAGTGCCCGAAGTGGTACGATCTAGCCGTCGCCTCTCCCGACTTCTCTCACTGCTAACCCTAGCGGTGCTTGATTCCACCGGAGCCGCCGGCCGATTCACGCCGGCCGCCGGCGAATCGAGGTCTCCGCGATTGAATTGAGTGACCGAACGCCCGAATCGACCCCTATGTGTCCGGTTCCTCATCGCTGTCACGCGAGGCCTAGACCCTACCGCCCACGGCCAAAACCAGCTGCCGCCTGCCCCCAACACCTCCAGATCCCCTACCACAGTACTCGCTCCGGTCGGCCATGGACGACGATGACTGCGCCCGCTTGGTCATGGAGGAACGCCGCGTGCTGCCGGCCGCCGCTCTACCTCAACCCTGCCTTCGAGTCCATTGGCGTCAAGGAGCTCTAAAAGGTTTTGGATCCTCTCCCCTGACGCCCTCGGCTTCTCTAGCAAGAGGTGTGTGGAATCTCTTATTTGTTAGAACCTGATAGGGATGATCTCATGTGCGATTTGCCCGTGCGTTTGTGCCGTGTTCTAACAGATTGTGCACAAGAATGGGCCCCGATGATATTCTCCCAGGAAGGTAGCAGGTGTCCTGGAAAACTTCATGTCAGCTCGTGGCTAGATGAGTGATTGATGGCCTGGAAAACTTCATCTTCTCATCTACCTTTGCTTGTTGGTACTTCCGTTTCCATTTTTTTGGTTGCTGATGCAGCCAAAATTTCTACTGGTGACTGACATGGGTAAGCAATTTGCTGTCGAAAATCCATTCAGTTATGTCCTGAAAATAGCTAACAGATACCACGTTTTTCGAAATTCTGAAGAGTAAATGAGGAGCAACCATGTGAAATTGTGAACCATACTTCAATTTGTTTGTATACAAGTTCTGAAATCAGCAATCTGCTTGGAAAGGACGCAGGTGTGACACCTTGTATGGTTCCACCACCAAGAGCTTGCGGGAGGCAACAGGTTATCGTTAGCCTTCTAAATTTGGGCCAAGCCACTTTCAGAATTACTATTGGTAAGAGTCTGCCTTACTAGATGAAGAACAACAACTGAAAGTGATTTTGGCACTTGTTTCAGTTTAACTGCATATCTTTTTGTTTATTTGTTTCCTATTAGATCAAAATAATTAGTTTAGAAGATCCTTTTGGCAGCCAGAATAAACTTGTACCCAAGATATAGACTTGGAAGAAATAAAAATTACTCGTCGGTTTACATACTGCACTCTCACCATCTGACCCCATGTCCATTTTTATAGAGTTATCTTGCAATCTTTTCGTCCCTTATTGAAGTTCATACCAATAGGAGTTTAAATCCTGACGACTAATGGTTGAATGGTTGAAGGAACCATTTGTCCTTGTTTTGTGCCTATGGCATGCTTTACAAGGAGTATATCGAAGGGCTTGACTACTTGTAGGAAATTTCTCATTTACTCCTGATCTACGTGTAAGAAAATTGGTGCAACCATTTTTTATCGAATCTTACAAACAGAGGTCGTGTTAATAGCCACACAACATGTTGTCACATAAATTTCCAATACTCTCAGAATTTACACAGAAGGAGATCAAAGCATAGAGAGTCAAGTGTTCCACGGCCGTTTGTTTCTACTCGGCTTGAGGAGGGCATCAGCGAGGCCATCAACAACATCATGGGAAAATCATGGAGAGCAGCGAACCTCTTACATTAACAACCTTGGAGGATCCGTTTCGCTGACGACAACTTACCTGAATCGTCTTCCACTAATGGGTTGGTAAGCGTTTCATTTTACTTCACATAACATACATTTATTTTCATATACTATTAGGCCTAGCGGCAGAAACTATTGATACTTATTTATATTTACATTTTATAGCTGATAGCTGGTTTTTGCTAGGGAAAATTTCATTTCAGTACAATATAATTTAATTATTAGTACTAAACGACAATTTTAACTTCTTGGTTCAATCATAAAGAAAAGGAGGCAGCATATCCAAATGCTCAATCGTTGCATGTTTAGGTTCGTGTCTGGAAGAAGAAAAATGTGTCATCAATCCTCCTCTGCTGCTGGGGTGAACACGAGGTTCATGACCATGGTGATCCAAATGTCATCCGGATGCGGCGGCGCAAGCGGCAGCTATTGGGGGCGCGACGGTTAGCTATGCGGGGTACGAGTTCACTGTCATGGTGTCTGCGCTCACGCACGTCATTAGCTCCGCACGGCTACGAGATTTCGTATGTTCAGGAGGTATTGTCGGCATTGTCGATCTTTTGTGGAAAATATTTGACGTTGGAACTCGCCAACTATCCCAAAGCATTCGTAGACAGAAGTGAGAGGGATTCTCGAAGACAACGACTCCACCCTACACGGAGGCCTATCGCTATTGCTGCTGGTATTTGTGTAGAAATCTGATTCCGAAACTGTGATTAGGTTGGAGGCAGAGACATTGAACTGTCAAGAGTGCATCAAAATTAAGACTGTCCCGAATTTAGCATCTAAAAAGGAACATCTAGAAGGTATTTCTAGGACATTTAGTTGGCAAGTAGTACATTCTGTTTTAGTAGCAGATCAAACTGTAAAGGCGATGATGTATGAAATTACAATGATGAGCTTTATGCATTTAAATGTATACTTCTCAGTGGTGTCTACGCATAGGGCAGTTCAACAGAAGGTGCATGTTCTGACTTTTGAGCAGTGGTCACTTAGAATTCACAACCCTTTAAGATGATTATGAAATGGTTATTAAATCAAAAAATCAGGAATACACAACTTAATGTTCTGAGTGCTTGCGCATAATGTGAAATTATATGAAATTTGGTATCTCCGTAGCAACGCACGGGCATTTAGCTAGTATATAGTATCTATTGCTTCTTTGTGCGTAGCGTTGGTTCCATTTTAATTATCGCAGATTTAGTATAACTTTTCACTAAATCTGAGATAATTAATATATTGGTCAGAGAGAGTATTAGCGATCATGACTACTACTCCCCCACGAAGTCCATTGGACGTAAGTATTGCTTTGCCATATGACGTAACGCTAGTTTTGGAGTGTGTTGTGTTTTGGTTGTAACATGATCCTTAGCTAGCTTGGTTAATAAGTGCTTAGTTATTTAATCACAACAACTTAATAAGTAATTAATTTAAGTTTTATCATACTAATGGGGGATATAGCGCAAATGGTAGAGCACTTAGAGTGCATCTCCGGTTCTAGTTTTTCCCCTTTTGTTGATGTTTTTTTTCGGGCAGAACATTTGAAGGAAAAGCCTCTGGTTGCGAATTAGTGTTTTTTCTTAAAAGGGGAGATAAGATTCAATGTGATCCATATAATCTAACTCGCAAAATACTGAACCTACAACTATATATTTAAAAAAAGCTGAATTAGTTGTAGATAGATAAAAATATGGAACAATTTTTAACTAAACGAAAAAATCATTACCCCGCTACCCTAACGGTTGATCTTGAGCTGAACAATCTTTAGTGTTCACACGAATGTCGATTAGCGACTTACAATTCTTTGCTATACTACTAGCTAAGTACCAGATCTCTCTCTCACCAAGACATACCAAGGCAAGAAAATACTGAAGGACAGGAGCTACTGAAGGTCTTCTCGGAAATTGCTGTCCGGAAGGTGGATCAGGTGAGCCACATGGTAGCTCATAGCTTAGGGCAATTAGGTAAATGTAAGTATGTAACTCTATTGGTCACCTACGTGAGTCAAAAACCGTCAAAAACCTAATTAACTGGATCAATTCTTTAACCGCGCATTGTATGGTTTTTGGGTCCGGTTTCCCTAATTAACTGGATCAATTCTATTCTTCTAATAATGAATAGGCAGAGCTCCTGCTATTTACCGTCAAAAACCTACGTGAGTCAGTTCCAACCCGAGTGTCGGAATTGATCACAAACGATTGTAAAAACATTATTCCTAATTAATGAAGCTCGCCCTTACCTCAAAAAAAAATCAAGGCAAGAAGATAAGGGTGTGGATGAAACATCACGAATTCCATCTTAATTGTGAAAGGTATGCCTGGATTTAACCTCCTTTTCCAACAAAAATGCATCCATTAAATTCTGAAGTAAAGCTTGCTAAACATGACTAGATCACGTACATTAAGGATGAACTGAAAACAAAATTAACACAAACAGAATACTATTAACGTTCGTTCAAATCTAGGAGATCATCTCTACTATATCCTGCTGGTTGGTCTTGAGCAGAAAGTTTCTGTCAGTCATTAATGATCACCGGGGCGCTGGATATTATGGGCGGAGAACTCCTCTGGTCCTGGCTATGGGGGCACGTGTGCCATTGGCCGCACTCGGCGGCGACGTCCCCGACCCGTCTCACGGGACACCAGGCCACGTCTTCAAAGTTATCATTGGACAACTTGAAGGTGACTTCAAACGCCGCCACGCCGCTCCGCAGGTCCGCCGCGAGGCTGTCCATCATGTACCCTGGCATGCGCACGCGGGTGCCCTTAGCGATGATGGGCATTGTCGTCGACTTCTTTGCCCCAACGCAGAGCTGGCGCGGCGCGGCGGCGCTGGTGGCGAGCGGGATGCAGTGGTAGGAGACCACTACGTACGTTCCGGCCTCCATGCACGCGCGGCGGCCGGGGCTGGAGGAGGCGAGGCGGAAGGTGAGGTTGAACTGCGGGTCCAGCGCGAGGTCCTTGGACGGCGGCAGGTCGAGGCCGGAGACGGAGTCGATGGAGATGTCGTAGCGCCGATGGGGAGTCCGTAGACAAAGGCGAGCACGATGCCGACGACAGCGGCCAGGAACAAGAGGAAGCCGAGGCAATCCATCCAAATTGGATTGTCGCTGGTGGCTGCCATTGTCGTCGATTAGCTGTGCTTCGATCTGTACTACGTCCTTGGTAGGGCGGTAGGGCGGAGCATATATATGCATGCATGAGGGCATCGCATCGATCTGGTGTTCAGTTCGGGATCGGAGACACAAGTACGATCGAGTTGGGTTTGGACTTTGGGTATATGCAGTCTTCAATTGGAAAACAACTTCTCGAACTTTATTTTCCCAAAAGGTTTATATAAAGGGAACGACTATTTGTAAGGCGCCTTACATTTGGCATAACCGTAAGGTGTTAGGATAATTTTTGTTACGTACCCAAACAATTTCAGTTTGGACAATGAGAGCGACAGCAACAACTAGCTACGTCCGTGCGTGGTGAGAAAAGGGCCTTATTTGCATGCATGCACAAACAAACAAAAAAGCTGATGTCATCCCGCATTAAATGCGAAATTCAAAAATTCAAAATGTTTTGTAGCCCTAACCGTTTATCCGATTGAGAATCCGTTTTCACCGTTGGACTAGTCGCGACGAGATCTTCGAAACTAGATCCCATGTTGATATGTTCCGACAACTTTTTTTTTGCCCGAAAGTTACCACCCTGTAACATAAAAGTTATCAATGCTTGAATACTAAAGTTACCCACCATATTAGCAATTAGTTTTCAGGTTGAAATAGAACCATTTTGTGTTGTTCTTTTAGATCTTTACGAGTTTTAAAGTTATCACATCACTTTGAGATGGTAAATTTATCATGCATAAGTATTAGGATGACAACTGTCGATTTCATAGTGACAACTACACCTAAAAAAGATGGCATTGTGTTCGTAACTATTATTTAGATGTCATGATAACTATATCGATTTCGTGGTGGATAACTACATCATGAACACATGGATAACTTCATAAGTACTGAGTGGGTAACTCCATCAGTATTGGGTAGTTAACTACTATCGAGAGAGTATGATAACTACATTGATTTCGTGCTGGATAACTACACCATGAAAACACGTGAGTAATTTTATCAGTACTGGGTAGATAAATCCATCAGTATTGGTGGTAACTATTACCGATAGAGTAGGGTAACTATAACGATTTTTTGGTGGATAACTATACATGAATACACATGGATAACTTTATCAGTATTAGGTGGATAACTCCATCAGTACTGGGTGGTAACTACTACCAAGAGGAGCATGATAAACATGAGTAACTTATATGAGTACTGGGTGGTAACTTTATCAGTATTGGGGTGATAACTATTACCGACAGAGTACGGTAACTAAATTGATTTTGTGGTGGATAACTACACCATGAAAGCATATGAGTGACTTTATCAGTACTGGATGGGTAACTCTATCAGTATTGGGTGGTAACTATTACAGAGAGAGTATGGTAAACATGGAGTATGATAACTATATCATGAACACATGGGTAACTCTATCGGTACATGGTGGATAACTTTATCAGTACAGGGTGGGTAACTATATCATAAACACATGGATAACTTTATCAGTACTAGGTGGGTAAACTACATGGGTGCTAGGTGGATAACTCCATCCGTAATAGGTGGGTAACTTTATCAGTAACAGGTTGATAATTTTATCAGTACTTGGTCGGTAAGTATTACCGAGTAGGGTAATTAAATCGATTTCGTGATACATAACTATATCATGAACACATGAGTAACTTTATCATTACATGGTGGATAACTATTACTGATAGAGTATTGGGCATGGGATCGATGAAGCATCACAGTACAGTTCACGATCGATGGTTGAACTTCGTGGTTTCGATCTTCGGCATCAGTGGTGATCTTGTCGTCAATGCAGAGTCTAGTGCACTCCCGCCGTCACGCGGTACCGCCGCAACCAGTGCCATGCCTCGACGCCGTCCACCTCGTCAAGATCTCGATTATATGCGACCAGAAAGGAGCTGGGTAGCGGCTGATGGGCCTAATCCATTGACGAAGCAACAATCGTAAAAAAGAGAGCAATAGGAACACCATTCATTTGATAATTCACAACTTTGACATATATTTTGCACGAAACAAAATGCCATCTCTTCGTACATAATGCCATAGGCGAAAACGCAGTCGACGACCCCCAGGCGGCTGCCTCGCGACGAGCACTGATAAAAGATAACTGCCTGTCATAGCCTCACAGCTAGCCGTCACAGGCGGCAGGCTGCAGCTAGCAGAGGGGAGAGGAGAGAGCGTTTCCGGTTTTGTACAAGTCGTCGCCTTGCTCTGGTTGGCCGGCTCCCCAAAAGTAGAGGGTAGCAGCAGCATGCATGCATGGCGGCAGCAGCTGAGCTGCAATCGAGATATAGAAGTTGGCAGATCGCTGCAGCTGTGCCTGCTAGATAGCTAGCTATGTGTTCTTGTTCTTTGCTGGTGTGTAAGTCGGAGTCATCGACCAGCTGTGTGTATGCTCTAGTTCTGGAAATAGGTCAATAAGCATTTCGAGCTTGACTTCTGCATGCCGTCCTGAAGAGCAGGGAAGAAAATCAAGCAGAACACAAGAACACACCGACAAAGATCAACCAGTGTGTGCTCTGTTTAATAACTTCGACCAGCAGCATCGATTGGGCTCTGTTCAACTTCGACCAGCCGACAGACAAAAATCGATCAGTGTGTGTTACACTGCTCGGGCTAGCAAGCTGCCCCGCCGTGCTAGTAGTACATCTTCTCCTTCTATCCCAGGCGCCTGCCTCGCGGAGGACGTCGGCCCGAGCTCACAGGGAGGCCGACGGCGTGGGGCGTCGTGGACGCGGAGGACATCGGCGAGGGGAGGCATACGACGGAGACGCCGGCGCGGTCCATGCGAAAGGACGGCGGAGCAGGGAGGCTGACGGCGTGGGGCGCCGGGAACTCGGAGGACGTCGGCGCGGGGAGGCCGACGGCGACGAGGGCGGCGGGGTGGCTGGGCTCACGGGCGCGTAGTGGCTCCGGGCTCACAGGCTGCGGTGGCTGGGGAAGAAAAGGTATAGGAGAGAGAATCTGGATCGGGGGAGGAGAGATAATCTGGATCAGAAGAGTATCTGCGCGACGTGCGATATCCGCCGTTCGTCCGCGATCCGACGGTACGCATGCATGCGTCGCGTTTTGCCCGGTAGCAGGCGCCTTACATTTAGATTTTCCGTTATATAAAAATCCGTTTTCTTCATCACTATGTAATACAATACAGTATTATATTGGTTGCTGATCTGTAAAAATTAAGTGGGAAGGTTTAGAGTTTCCAGTATCTTGCGGTTTTGCTTCGCCCCCATCCCACCCTGTTGTGTGGAGGGACCTTTCCTGTTTAGTTAGAGGTTCCTTAACCCAGCTCCTGTGTGGAGTCTGACGGATCTTTACTCTTTCCCGTTTGTTAGTTTTCTTGTACTGAACCTTGTAGTGCGGTTTCGTTAATGAAATCGGGGGTCACCCTAGTTCAAAAAAAAAAAAAATTGGTTGCTGACAGAAGCTCACGGCAGATTTTCCCCTTTCAGGAAAAAGGCAATTCTGCTTGATCTTTCCTCATAATACAGGACGTACTCTAATTACTAGGTTCAAAGCCGAGTGCCGACATACAAGGACAACCACGAGAGTTTGGGAGATCCAAGTCCAACATGGAAGAGACGGCGGCGGCTGCTGCCAGGCTGCTCTCGACGGAGGACGTCGTCCTCGAGATCCTCCACCGCGTGTCCACCGACGTCGCCGCCCTGTTCCGCTGCGCCGTGGCGTGCAAGCGGTGGCACGGTCTCGTCACCGACAGCTCCTTCCTCCGCCGATGCTGGCCGGATAACGCATCCACCCTGCTCGGCTTCTTTGTTCGGCAACGCGTGAACATGGACGTGACATCGCCATGCCGGCTGTTCTTCGTACCGCCCCCGGCAGGATCAGTGCTCGGTTCTAAGAGCCGTCTCCTCACATCCATGGCGGGGGTGGGTCGATGGCGTGCGGGACGACGACTCGCACTGTGCGGTGCCGCTGGCCACGCGCAGGGGCCTCCTCCTCCTGCGTCCCCGCTCTCAAAGCGGTCTTGAGCGGATGGCGGTGTGCGACCTGTTCGCCGGCTCGTGCCACGTACTCCCTCCGCTCGAGTGGCAATGCTGGCGCAGAATCTCCTCTGTGAGTTGCACCATTTTGAAGGGCGCAGAGTGTGGCCAACACCAGCTGCTGTCGGCCAGCTTGAACTATTTCAAGGTGCTAGCCGTCGTCTTAATAGACAATCCCAAGGTTCAGGCGCCTGTAAACTCTACACGTTCTCGTCCACGGAATCACGGTGGATCAGCGCACCTATCCAGTGTTTCGATGAGGAAATGTGCTACCGGCGGCTTGGCAAGCGTGTCTTCCAGTTTCCAGAAAGCAGTTTCTCAAAACAAAACAAAAAAGTTTCCAGAAAGCAGATATTGCAACGCCGTCTTATGTGGCGGGACAGTGCACTGGCTCATCTCCAGTTTCGACCACCGTGACCTATCCCAAAAATATTAGTACACATTAGACGTGAGTGCCGACGACACCACACACACCTCCTTGATGAAGCTCCCGGACCTGAGGAACACCACAACATCTTCTGATGGCGACCCGGCGCTTGGCGTCACCGCCGACGGGTCGCTCACGCTGTTTTGCGTGCAAAAAGAAGCTCATCTCCGGCGGCTGCACATGTGGATGCGCATTGAGTGTGAAGTCTGGCTCCACACAAGGGTGATCGAGTTGAACAATTTTCTGGATGTACATATCTTGCCGGTGGAGAAGAGCCACACATTGTTTATCGTAGACGAACACGACCGTGTGCACAAGCTTTTGATGTCAAAACTGGGACCGTGGAGGAGCAGCAATTCCAGTGCGGGTTCAGTAGATTGGTTTTGCCTACGAATATAGAGTGGCCGACCTGGTTGGCATCTCGACTTAGTTAAGCAATGAAGCTTGAGATTTTAAAAACCACATGTGGTTAAGTTACAATGATTTGAATTTGCATTGTTGCTCGAACAAATCATTTTCACATTTTTATTTTTGACCACAACTGAAATCTCGGAAGCAATGTTTATAGATGAAGATTTTGAATATGGATAAGGCATTTTCTTATATTTATGCATACCTAAGGTACTTGCAAAACCAAACTTGAGTGAAAATATTGTACTCTATTGTGTACATATGTAAGATATAAAACCAGAAACATCGACAACCGAATCTTGTACTAACAAAATCCGACAATCGTCATGGAGACGTGTTAACGCACTGACAATGAACACGTGGTGGACGTCAACAAGTTGAGTCTCAATGTTTTGCGAGTGTAATTTTCGCTAACATGATTGAGCCTCGGTAATTTTCAGAGTGTGTTATTGACGACCTAATCAGCGCATAATTTTCGTTGCCAAGTATTTTTGTGATATACTCGGCGTATGCCATGTACCAAGTATCCGTGTATTGATACTCGGCGAATTTTACCATAATCAGTGTATAATATGATTTATTTCAGTAGATTATTCAACATCTATTTAAGTTACGGCGAGCGCTAGCGCAAACTTAGGTCCCTGGCCTATATAGCCATCCGATGGAAATCCAACGCCCATAAATCGTCACGTTTTAGTACCTCGGTTTCACGGTAATCAACCCGCACTACAGGAGCTCCACGTAACGAAGGGGTATATCGCGTTGCCTCCCCGTCATTACAAGGAAAATGCCACCGTGGTGATTATCCCAGTATCACGCCAAAATTCCAAGTATTACAACAAAATTCATCAGACGACATACAAAAAATATATGTTATTGCAACATTTCAAAATTTTAATACTACAAAAAAGTGGTTAAACAACATTTTTCTTGTCACATGTTGATTTGCAACAAAAATCATCATTATTTAAACAAAAATCACAAATGATTCCAACAAAAAATTATGTACTTGCAGTAATGAAAGGTGGGTAAGCAATAACTTTTTGTTGATACGGATTCATCTGCAACAAAAATCACTAACCATTTCAAAAAAATCTCCCGTGTGCTTTCTCAATAAAATTTGTGCGCCTCTGATACAAATATTCACGATCTAATCAACACTGACAAACTTGCCAGTAGTACGTGTACATGGAGCATGCACTTTTGCCAGCTAGCAAAACATCAGCTAGGCAAGGCATTTTCCTTTTGGTAATTAATTAAGGAACGGAATGAATTACGTTTCCTTCATTCCTTTTTCGTTTTTATTTATGGAATCCGATCGATCCGTTTTGGTAAGCCACCGAATGAATTACGGAAACAATCAATGCCATCATTTTGGTAAGGCTGCATGGGCTCATAAAAACCTGCCCGACGCCGGCCTCTCCACCTCCAGACTCATCGCGATCCAGTCCAGGGTTGGTTTCTGCATGGCGGGCGACGACGGTCAAGACGGCGGGCCGGCACTGCCCGGAGGGCTCGGCGGCAGGAAAGGCCGCGCTGACGGCCACGGAGGAGACGGCGGCAAGGGCGAGGACGGCGGCCTCGGCCAGCAAGGAGGCAGCGGCGGCAAGGGCGGACGTGGCGCCTCCGGCCAGCAAGGTGGCCGTGGCGGGGTCGGCGCGGGCGGTGTCAAAGGGGGCGACGGCGGCTGGCCTGGCGGTAACGGCGGGAAAGGTGGTGATGCCGGCGGATGTGCAAGCCCGAGGAGGCTGACGCGCAGGCGAGGGCGTGGAAACCGGACCGACGAGCTCGGTGATGGTGGCGCCGGTGACGGCGGCGGGCGGCGCGTGTGCGCGCGCAGGAGAGTTGGAGACGGAGGGCCAGGAGGTCCCGGCGGCGTTGGCATGCCCGGCGGGAAAGGTGGGAGAGGCGGGGACGGCGGGTTCGGTGCGCCAGGTGGGAAAGGTGGAGAAGGCGGGGACGGCTTCGTCGGCGGGGAAGGCGGTCAGGGTGGAGATCCAGTGCCTTGCCTGGGTCAAGGCAACTGTTCACCCGTGCCTCGCCTTTAGCAAGTCACCGGATCTCGGTCCCAGCTGCAGGTGTCATTCAACTCGACTAATCTCCGCAAGGCCATCATCAGTGTTACTAGTTGCTAGTATATGTTTTTGCAGAATCCCGTGTTAAGACTTGGGGAACCATACAGGTTTATCTATATTGATTGAGGATTTATCATGTTCCTTTATACGGTAGTTTCAACTTGGGCATGTGTTTGATCATCTACTTGTTTGTTGATTGGTTTCGTGGCATGAGCAATCGAATTGTTGATGTTTTCTTGGTGATTATCTTGATCAGGATGCTTGGTAATTTGGTTTTTGCGTAGCCAAGATCTTGGTGATTATCATGTTCCTTTATACGGTAATTTCAACTACCAGTAGTCCATATTCTGCCTCTGTTTCAAAGCTACTGGCAGTATCCTGCTGCAAATCGCACCTCGCAACGTAGTGTCTTGAGCCTTGATCAAGCTAGGGCATGGGGTCGATTCTAGGAGCTTGTATTCCGTGTACGTCTTCAGGCACCGCGCCGGGATCCAGTCAAGGTAGCTTAATTGGTGTGTCATCTTACCACAACTGAGAGGCAACCAACAGCATGACTTTGCACAGTAAGAGGATGTGGGGATTGTACGAGGACCATCCAACCTGAAGAATCATAGATACCGAAGACTCTGCTAGAATAGAACCTTTCTTTTTATCTATGTCTGCTAGTGTATTGGGTTCTGGCACGATTTTTGTTTCCCCGCGGGAACTATGAGTATGTAACTCTGACCATGGATATTGGTAGCTTTACAGTATTTGTCTTCAAATCGCAATGTATATGATGATCAGTTATTTGGTGTACTTTTTGCATCCTGCATCACATAAATAGATGGGACGATTAATGATAAGTGCTGCTGTACTGGCGCCGAATTTTGAATGTTTCCAATTTCGCATGTTTGTGTGAGGATTGCCAAGTTCATGTCAACAAGAAACCTTCAAGGTTTTAGTTTTTTCAGTTAACAAGTTGAACTGACACAATGATAGGATAGTTTGGCTAGCTAGCAGCATCTGTCACGCCGTCCCTAGAGCACCAAGCTGTGATTCATATGACCCCACTGCAAATACCAGCCATCACATTAAAGGGTGTACACTGAAGCACAAACATTAGAGAAATGCAATGGTCCATATTTAAAGATAGTAACAGTTGATAAACTGTGTATCGTTTCCTAGACTGACTCATGTACATACGAGTTCACGTCTCCTGTATGAACCTGAACCGTATCTAACACAGCTTGTACTGGTGGCGTGTGCCTGACATGCCACAACTAACTCGCCCAAGGTGGTGGGAGTGTGACGGTTGCGACGTCATCCCTTCAAGATAATCTCATATATGATTTCACCACATTTAACTTCAAAAAAAGTCTCTATTCTGAAGGTGAGATGATCCATGAGTATGCCTGACCATGGGAAGCCTGGCCCTGGCCGGTCCGAAATTTCCGGGCTTGGGTGGGACTGGGCTTGCCCATGGGCCGGGTCTGGGCCTCAGATTTCGGCCCGATCGACGGCATGGGACGGCCCTGGGCTTTGCATATTGGTGTTTTAAGAAAGAGGCCCGGTCGAGGCCCGACGGGATTTTGCAGTCACGGTACGGGCTTGGCCCTGAAATATAGGCCCGATGGTCGAGTCGGGCCAGGCCTAGGCCTGGGATTTTGACCACGGGCTTTTTTTAGGCCCGGCTCGGCCCATGGCCAGGTATACCATGAGTCCATTCAGATCAATTGAGATAAAGATTCACTAGTAGGAAATAGAGTGCCTTTTTAATGCGCATATTATTCTGACGGAATTGTTCTATGACACCCTACAGTTAAAGAAAATATATGGGAAATTTTGTTTACTTGATTTAACTGCAGAATTAGCGAGTACTATAATACTACTAGTGCAGCTTTGAGCTAGTGGGCCCCCAAAGGCCCAACGGGTGCGTGAAGAACTGTACTGGTGAACCCTAACTCTACCAACGGAGCGCACTCTGTTGGTGGTGAGACTGAGAGCTCGGCCGCCGCCGCCTCCTCCGCCTCCAGCTCCCGCCAGACGAGCTTCTCCGCCAGCTCGCCGCTCTCTCCCCGCTGATATACGTCCGACTGCTGGTAATTTATATGTCCCCTATTAGCTGATTTGAAGTAGTAATGTGTTCTGCAGTGAAAATAAGTGAAAGCTTTGTAGCATTTCTATTTCATTATTTTCAGTTCAGCCGTTTCCTGAATCTACTATGAATGGTGCCATTTATACTGAGGCTACATGTACATATACATACGTGCTGCCCTTTTTTATTTTTTGCTGACCTGTGCAAACTGAACATGATGCAAGTTATATTCTCTTCCATAAATATCTGCTGCTATTCTCCTGATTTGCAGTATTGTGTAAACAGAAATGACATGGATTCTTATCGTCAACCCAACCCCCTAACTCTCTCTGAAATGCCCAGGCAAGAGAGCAGCTGCCGTGCACTCTGTACATACGTCTGAGGTTTGCCCCCTCAGCCCATCCATCTCAGCTCTGAATCTTGGAATGTAATTTCTGACTGGATTTTGGACCGGATCGCAGATTTCGTCATGTCGTCGTTCGCCGGTGTGTCTGTCATCACCGACGGAAAGCGGTGCACCACGACATCCCTCGGCACCGGCAGGGACAAAGGGTACCACCTGATTGTGGTCAATGGCTACTCTCGTACCGTACAAGAGGTTCCCAATGACGAAGAAATCCTCGCTGGGCCGTTCATGGTTGGAGGCCATAAATGGCTCATCTCGTACTACCCTAACGGTTGGCACAATCGTGACGATTCCATCACTTTCGATCTCTTCTTAAACGACGATGATGTTGAAGATTTTGTGTGGGTGAAATTTGGTGTTAGCTTCGTCGACCAGGTTGAGAAGCAAAAGCCAAAGGAGATTTTTGCAACTAAAAATCGCATCTTCTCTGACGGCGATCGTAACTGTGGCCCCGTGCATTTTATGAAAAGAGATGCCTTTGAACGATCAGCTCATCTAAAGGATGACTGCTTCACCATACGGTGTGACATTATGGTAGTCGAGGATCTCAGAAACCATGATGTCGATGGCACCATGTCTGACGTAGGCCAGCATCTTGACCATCTCCTTCAAAATAACTTGGGTGCTGATGTGACATTCCAAGTCAGTGGTGAGATGTTTGCCGTACATCGGTGTGTGCTTGCAGCCCGGTCGACGGTCTTCATGGCACAGCTCTTTGGCCCCATGAAGGAAGGCACTACTATGTCAAGTGTCATACAGATCAAAGACATGGAACCAAAACTTTTCAGAGCTTTGCTTAGCTTCATCTACACGGGCGCATTCCCTCGCATGGAGGAGGATCTACACGGGCGCATTCCCTCGCATGGAGGAGGAGGTTGTGGAAAAAGGCAAAGAAAGGGAAGCAGTAGAGCGTGTAGTGTGGCTGCAGTCCTTGTTCCTAGCAGCAGACCTGTATAAGCTTCAAAGGCTCAAGCTCTTACGTGAAGACGAATTGTCTGAGCATATAGGTGTGAGCTCGGTGGCGTCCACTCTTGCACTAGCTGAGCAGCACCAGTGCCACGGGTTGAAGGAGGCATGTTTGAAGTTTATTCAACGCCAATCTATCCCGTGTTTGGAAAAAGTAATGGCGACTGATGGCTGGGAGCTTATAATTTCAACCTGTTCCTCTGTTTTGAAGGAGATCATTGCCAAGATTGCGTCCAGTCAGCAGGACAAGAAGAGGAAGCGGTAGAGGATGTAATGTGGCTGCAACTGCTGCAAGACTTGAAGTAATACTAATATGCATGTATATGCGATGGGATCCTCTAGGTAGTTTAAGTCTGGGTGTCTTGCTTTTGTTTCATCATGCCATTTGCCTATATGCTGAACAAGAAATATTGAACATATGGGCAAATATGGAACTGGATGGTATTTCAGTTGTAACCATAGTGCAAGTTCCCTAGCTAGCCATTCCGCAAAGCATTGTATCTTATATTATTGCTCTGTATCTTCCCCTGTCATGTAAACCCTTTTCTAGTTGTTATGAGGGAGAACTATGCAAATGTTTTATGTAAGACAGGTTTCTGAACCTGGATTTAGTTTGGTTTCATGTTGAATGCCATCGGGGTTTAAATTTTTGACGTTTTCTTGGTTTGTTTGATCTGTGGCCATAGCTGTTGAGTATGGGATTCACTGTTATTGAGGTGATTATATCTTATACACAGGCATGATCATCAGGATTGTGTGTGAACTAGTAATGCTCTGGAATCTGGTTTTTCTGTTACATTCTCTGAAATTTTACATCCAGCTAAAGATGAATTTCAAATTACTTGCCTGTAACGGGTTTTCCTTTTGAAATTTCTTGTCGCATGCTCTCAAACTTTGTATCCTGTTTGTTCTAAACTAGAAAAAGGTTGTGCTTTTCTTCTGCCACTCTTTAAGTTTCTTCCAGTTCAACAATGCGAGTACATGAAGTACCTTTTATAACCTGAAATATAAAGAACTTTTTTGTCGAAGAAGAAAGGTACTTGCTTGCTTTCTCCTTGTTTGGCCACCAACTATAGTGTGTTTCAATTCGATTCATATTCCTGACCTGTTATCTCCATTTGTACGTGCTTTTCCATTTACACTGAATCTTACAAACGAATAATGTTGCCAAAGCCTTGTAGCAATGCTGTCCAGTCCAAATTTCACGTGTTGTCGTTGATACACCACTGTCCTCCTGTCTTAGTCATATTAAATTGATGTCCATTGTTTTTATGCGTAGCCAATGCCTTTCCATTGATTGAAGAAAGCTAGATTTTCATGGAAGTAGCCCTTTTGGGTGTAGCCATAATAATTGTTCTTTTGCTTAGTTGCAAACTTTCTGTCCCTTTTTTTCTGCCAATATTTCGGCCACCTCCAATATGGTTCTTTCTGTAGATGTTCATGATGTTCCTGTGTTTCTCCTTGGCTTGTCACCTAGCTTGTCGGATCACCTACATGCTGAAGCAGAAAGGGACAACATATGGACAAGATAGTCGTTTTATGGTGTCATACTGTATTTCTTTGTGCAGTGTGTCATCTATAGTGATTGTTGCTTTGTCTCTTCCCTAGTATTCTAGTACAAAAAATCATTGGATTTTGCGGGTCTAATGGTGTGGTTGATTCTTTTGTGTTCTGAAGCACAGCTGAGATGATGCTGGTCATATTTCGGTTACCGGTTTCCTTGTGAATACACGACATAATGATGTGATAAAAAACTGACTCATTTGGACATTACATCTAATTAAGTTTCTTCCATCCTAGAATTGTAGATTAAGTCCTTTTTGGAGATCGAAATTGTTTGCTGATGAAGAAAACAAGAGGCGTTTCGGACGGATATGTGCTTCTTCATTCTGTTACATGCATGATGTATCATAAAAATACCAATGTGTTGCGATGTGCAAGCTAGAGCACCAAGCTACAGGACCATCTAGTTTACTTTTACACCAAACGTCATCTAACTGTACATGGACATTACCACTGGTACACTCCATGCCATTTTGACCTGCCCTTCTAGTTACAGAAAAACGTCATTTAGCTGTTTCCTCATCTACAGTTTCGACACATCATTTTCAAACAAGCCCAGTATTGATTTCGCATCATCTAACTAGATTTCTGATGAAATCAAAAAGACCATCTATCAAGGTTTTTGATGGTTCAACGATCAATCCAGGTGCAGGCAAAAGTAATAACATGCAGAATGACAGCTACTTCCTCCTACTCCTAATATCAATGTTTGTTTCACTTGTGAGTTGTGAAGCAAGATTGTTACAACAGCATCCATCCAATGTAATAAATAAAACAAACGCAATCTATTTCTTTGTCTGTTGGTTTTCCTATAATTACAAGGCAGGTCGTTTCCCGGCTTTGCCTCTGCATCCTCCTCTCCGCGTATCGACATGACAACTCGCCCTTGGCACCTGTCCAAGCAACAAAACAGGTACCAAATGTTAATGTACAATCAAACCAGAATACTCGAAATAATCATGATTGATGACTACTTTTTCTCAAAAGGGAAAACATTTCCATCCGCTTAACATGCCATGTTTTAAAAGGCGTCAGATTGAACGAAATGAACTACACCTACTCCTGCATGCCAACAGGGAACACTCGAGATTTTCATTCCTAACGAGAACCAAGCAGTGCTCAGCTGGCATACCAGCATGTGTCCCGTGCTCAACAACCCATGTTCGAGGCCAGTGTCCCTCGTTGAAAACAGGCCCCTGGGTGCTTGTGCCAATTGGTCAAGTTTTTTGCTATCCGAGGCAAAAGAAAGTTTTCCTAGAATGGCCACATGGAACATTTCTCCCTAAACTAGTACTCCCTCCGTTTCAAAATATAAGCCGCACCACCTACTTTCCACACATATGTATCTAGACATGTTTTAGTGCAAGGTTCACATGAACCTTGCACTAGACATGTGAACCTTGCACTAAAACATGTCTAGATACATGTGTGTGGAAAGTAGGTGGAAAGACTTATATTTTGAAACGGAGGGAGTACTTGCCTTTTAATTTTCAACTTAACCCGACAAATAATAAACAAACATACCAAAGTGTTGTTACAACCGACATTGATCGCCCGTATTTTACTGTGAGACATCGTACCTACCTTAGAAAATTAGGGCAATGTCGCTCTGTTATGTTTCAAAAAGAGGGCTCTTTGTTCATGTCAAACAAAGCTAGAGTCAGAAGATACCTGCAAAAGAAACGATGAGATGATCACTCAATTTTCCACAAGGAACCAAAAACAATGTATTGTTGCCAGGAAGTCCTTACCAAGAAAATTTTCACCTAACGATTTGGTATGCAGAAGGGAGGCTTGGTTTTTTCTCTACTAGCTCATAATGGAGAACAAAGTTATCCTGCAGCAAGTACACATGCCCAACTGTCATTTTTTGCAATAGTGCACAAGAGAAGCGCTGCACATTCACACACTTTAAATGAACAAACCTTACGGACTGTCTCCCAATTTTGAGGATCAAAGCAACCGTAAGACCCCCGTTCGTAATTAGGAGTCTTCACAAGAGGCTCCATGTTAGGAATTCGTGTGAACCATAACCGCAGTTCTCTATGGTAGAACCATCCACGGTTATATCTGAGGAAAAAGATATGCATGCATTAATACCTAAAATCAGCATATGCCAGGAAACAAAATGGATGAAGCTCCATTCAGTTCTGCTGTGCTGCACGAGTTGTGTTCATATTATTAATATATGTTCAAAAGGAAAGACGCAATAGCAAAATCAATAGCTTAGAAGGAAGTTTGCAGGATAAAATGCTAACAGAAACTTTGCAAGAAAGCAAGAATCACCAAACGTAAATAATAAAACATTGAAAAGAAAATGGAAACATGTGTGAAGATCAGCTAGCTAAACGAAGTTTGAAAATAAATTCAAATGCTGCCGAGTTAAAGTATTCATCCAGGAAGATGAATAAATCCACAATCTTCGTTAGTTACTTTTGATAGATCACTGACAAGACATGGGTCTTGTCTGGTACCTAATAGATTACTGGTTAATATTTACAACTTTGATCATAGCATTAAAAGTTTAATCAGGACATGGCAGTGTGTTCCCTTATCCATTGTCTTGGTAACAGATTCAGAAAATGAACTACGAGCACGTCGAGCAGTAGAATTATGCACTCACAGTTCAATGGCAGCACATAACTGAGCTTCATCCTTCGGCATGCTGAAAACCAAAGACACGAAATAAATCACCTTAGTAATTTACTGCAACTAATGGGCGAATTTAATACAGTTTTCAGGTAGTGGAGGTACCTATAGAATATGTAAAATAGTATGAGTGTCTGAAACTTCTGAAAATGCATAGGCTGCACACACCAAGACAGAACTTGTTACAATATTTTTGTAGTACAACAAACTGATTGCACCAAAGAAAGAATCGGGGTCTTTCCTAAGAAAGTAGGTCTAAGCATCTCATTAGACAGAAATAGCCTACAGTTTTTGGCAACTTACGGTTAGTGGTGGGGGTTGCTCAGCCAAGTAACAAGCTGGATTTTGAAAATCAGGATCTCCTTTTGCTGGCTCATTTGACCAAGGAGAGCCAAACGTCTTATACAGATTGTCTGCCGAGTTCAAGTTCAAACCCAATGTTGTCAAGTCCATTCCTAAAGCAAGAGATGCCAAGTCGGCATTGTTCATCTTTATAACTCCCAGCAATCCTAACAAGCCATATGGATCCGGCGGCGTCTGGCCTCCCTGAATGGTCTTCAGACTTGGATCCCTGTATGGCTGTGTGCCTGAAGACATCTGCTGCAACCTGAAAGGACTTTGGGTCTGTGGCTGCTGGTATTGCTGGAGCAGTTGTTCATATGATCCCAAACTAGAAGTTTGACTCTGTGAGTTTAGCGATCTTAGTCCAATATTTTGGGGTCCAGCACTCTGAAACTGAAAGAACATAATGAAGATTAAAGGGTCAATATAAGCAGTAAACCTGAAGATTGCATCTTAGTATTATCATGTCAAAATCGAAGCAGACCAGAACCATGGCAGTTGCAGCAGATGCTAAATGTTTAATTGTTGTTTCAAGGGATTCCAGATAGAACTTACTGAATTACCACCCTGCTGATGCTGCTGACGATTTGGTTGGTAGCTACTTCCTAAATTGAAACCAACTGACCTTGACATCTGTATAAGTGTTCATAACATGTCAAAATAAATGCTCGGATAAACAAGGATTCAAAAGTCAGAGACATGAACGAACTGGATATTGTTGTGCTTGCATTGCAGGTACATTCTCGTGAAGTTGTTCCTTGTGATGTAACTCCATAGGATAATCTGAACTACTACCTGATAATTCAAAATGTCAATATTCTGCTTAACTTGGCAAAACGGAGTATAAAGGATTGTAAACTCAAAAGGTGGTACTTTTAAAGAATTTTAAAAGCTCAAGAAACCACTACCAATGTCTTGTTTAATTTCATGTGTAGTGAAGCATTATTGCTTGAGCATGTCCGACGTGGAAAGAATAGGTCAAAAGGTCAAGGGATTAAAATCATGCAAAACAGGTGGCAAATTAAAGGAGAGTGACGCTAAAGTTGACCTAACAAATGATAAATCACATTTTGTAGCAAGATGGTTCGGCAGCATGTGGATGGGGTAATTGTCAGCTGTGACAGAAATCTCTTATAAATGCTGTGTCAAATTTTCACGACATTCTCCAATCCTATTGGCACCTCCCAACGGTTTAGCTTCTACGCCTCATATCATAACTAACTTTTAGCTTATGTTTAATAAGCAGAGTAGTAAAGACATATAGAAAGCATGAAAGGTTAGGATATATTTCCATTTATAACCATTAGTCATGATATGACAGAAGGGTATCATAAATTCTCTGTATGAGTTGTCACACGAAAGAAAATTTATCATACTCCCCTAAAATGTAAGTAACTTCAGAGCTCTATTGTCTACACCGCTCTCATGTACAAATACTATCCCACATATGTCAAAAAAGTATGCTCTCTTTCCTCGCCGAAAATTGCAGCAACATGTTATAATCATCCAAACGGCAAAGGATGTAAGCATGTTGCGTTCTGAACTTAACATCTGAACAACGTTTGGCGCTTTTTCTAGGTGACCACCAATGTCTAAAGAGGATTGACGGTAATTCCAATTGGGCCATCATATTACTCTAATTATATTTATTATTGCATATGGATGGTGCATATTTCTGTATCCTTGATTTGGCACCTGTATAACTTATAAAGCTACAACCTACTAAGTATTTATTAGGATTTTCTATGCATTATCGAGAGTCCACATCCGCTGCATGGTCCTACCCTGCTGAGTGTTCGCCCTTCTCAACTTCTCACCTCTCTCTCTATGATTTTATCACACGAAAACTCATCGCAATCAAAAGGTTCAATGGTCTTTATGATAATTCGAGTAGTGATAAGAAGTGCATACCCAATTATCCACCCAAAGGGATAGCAAATCACTAAAAAGTAGATCAGAAATCATTCTGCTGCAATGCACGGGGCATTTCTAGTTAGGTTAGTGCAAGGTGGCATGGTAGTAAGCATTCGTTAACTTGAGGAAAAGATCACAGCGTTCCAGAGTAGACAAATTATAAAACAGTGGACTCGATTGACAGATGGAGGGTTTTATGACATGGTAATAATCTTGGGAGCTAAGCTGTTCAAATACCGAAGTCAGTAAGTACAGAGTAGCAGGACCGTATTGTACTAGACATGAAAGCCGATACTAGAACTTCAAGGTCACAAAGCAACATGATTAAATAATCATGCACCAATACACCAAAAGCACAATCTCACTGAAACATATACTCCCTATGTTCGGTTTTAGATGACTCTCATATGTACATACGGATGTATCTAGACAGGTTTTAGTGTTAGATACATCCGTACCTACATATAGTGAGTCATCTAAATCCGAACGGAGGAAGTAGGTTTTAGAATTAGTTCAACTGTAACAACCTTTAAATCCCGGCAAAGCAGGGAAATCTTCATTTTGAATGCTGAATTCCTGGTTTTGTTGAACAATGGCATTAACACCAACTCCTGGCTTCCGTAGTGATCCTGCATTTTACAGAGATTGGCAAATCATCCTCCAGAATTAGGGGGGAATAGTCTCGGTTTTCCAGCATTTTAGTTTTTTACCATATTGTCCTTGCGGCCCACCAGCAGAACTAGGTCGACCAGTCAATTGGGGAAAATCATTGATGTCGAATGGAGCATTGTCACTGTGGTCATGTAGCATCCCCATAGAACCTAGAGAATTATTTCCTCCTTGCATTTGGTTCTGGGATAATGAACCTACATTTGTTGGATATGAATTTCCAATCATACTAATCAGTTGCGACGATCCTGGTTTCAGGGATAAATAGAAACAAAAACAAGCTGAATGAGGCATTTCAATAGATCTTGACCATTCAACTCACAGACTATCACAATTGTACAAAGTATAAACATGTTTTTATCACAACCCAATTACTTTCATGAGTTTAATTTGGTACTATCACAAAACAGAACAACGTTAAGAAAAAGGTACTGAATCAATTAGTAAGCAAAGAAAGAACAGCAATATACATCCCACATACGCCTGGAAAAGGAAGGAATATATCAATATAACAGAAATTCAGCACCACCATAAATATTGGGCTTGTATACTTAAATTCGAAATTACAGTTTCTAAAAGCTAGCTGTTACGGTACCAAGAGGGGAAAATGCCTATTCTATCAGATAGGTAGTGGTGCTCACGAGGCTTTATTTTTGTGGCGGACATGGCAATCAAACTTTAACATATACGCTTCGTCGCTTCCTGACTGTTCCAGAATCAAATTAATGACATATTTAAACTTTTTTACCGTGGGGAGATATGGTAACTGTTCAAAAAAAAAATACTGTTGCACTTACAGAAACGAACTTGCTGCATATGACACGTAAATTTGAAGACTGCCTACTGGGTTTTCTAAAAACAAGAAGTCCAACTATCATAAGGGATGTTGAGCACACTAATTTCATATGCCCAACTTTTTTGGCAAGATATGGTAAGTAGATAATGAACAAGGATTTAAAATAGCAGTGGTTAAAACATGCTAAACAATAAACAAAGATTTAATATAGCAGTGGTCAAAACATGCTATGAAGCAAACAATATGGTAAGTAGACACTGAACAAAATACAGTGGTTCCAACATGCTAAAATAATAGTTCAAGCTACAAAACAATAAACTTAAGGGCATGGCCACATGAAGCTTATTTAAATCTATGAAGTAATGCATTTATGTCTGCTCATGCAGTAGCGAAACAAACTACCTTGTGGAAGAAGGCCATTCATCATTCTGTTGGATCCTTGCACATTTGGACTTCCACTTCCAGTATTGCCACTAAATTCATGCGTGACGTGATACTCGGCACCGACAATCCACCAGAGCTTATATTTCTTCCAATGTTACTTCCACCCACAATGTTTCCCACAGAACTTGTAATACGTGGACCCAAGTTACCTAAAGCTTGAGACGCCGACATGCCAGGGACAGAATTCCGATTGACACTGGTGCCCACGTTTGAGGATAAGCCTTGAATGGTACCACCAATATTCGTGCCACTACTAAATGCTTGGCCTCCACCAACATTCATTCCTCTACCACCGAGACCTGAATGTGCATGAGGAATCTGCAAGGAAACAGTAACAATCATCGTCCTCCACACAAAACCAGAGAAAAAGCATGTTATAGTTTCAACCAACAAAACTGTTACTTAGATTGCATATTCCACTCAAATGCAGGTTCATGGTGTTCACAGTAAAAACGTTAATATTGCATCTCCATAGTCCATGAAGGTGGGTATTCGAACCTGAGACATGGCACCTGGAAGGTTGTTTGAAGCAAATCTCCCGGAAATGCTCCCTCCAGGTTGTTGAACCCCCGAGGATGGAAGGCCACTCATTGCAGCATTTCTTTGAGCAAGTGATCCAGGCATATTTGGTAGATTGTAATTTCCATGAATGTTGTGCAGACCTGAAAAGATAGAAAATCATAAAAGATAACAGGTTTAACTCAATGGATGCTGCACTATGTCAATGCACTAACCAAGTCTAGCGTATTTTATGCTCACCAGAGTGATGGAAACTTTGAACTGATCCAGATTGGCCAGAAAAGGATGCTGCAAATGGTCGTCCTGTTGAGTCTGGAAGATTTGACGCCGAACTGTTAAGATTTGACTGCCAAGGAAAGAAGTATCAAGTTAACAAAAAAAAGAACAAGACAGACTAACATGGAAAACTATACTATTCATTCATAAGAGCATAAGCATGTTGCCTTAAACAGCAATTACGGAAAAAATGAACAAGACCCAGTCAAAGTTAAATCCCACCTATCTACTATAGCCCGGTTAGGGGTTGGAAGGTAAAGAAGGAGAGACATAGTGTTATCTTAAGACAATCGATGCATACATCAATCAAGAGATTCCTCGGAATCAGGCTTAAAATGCCTGACTGCTGACTATGTCACATTTCTTAAGTATACTGTGAATGCATGGTAGTCTGGTAACAAGGATAAGCACATACATTCAGCAAGCCGGACATTATGAAGACAACAACAAAACAGCAGGTCAGCACTCAGGAGCAAACGAAGATTTGTCCGCTAGTCTGAAACAGAAGGATACATGTATTAGCTTGGTACATAAAGATTGATTCTCCGCCATCCTTCCCATATAAACCAACGAGCAATTCATGACAACATAAACATGTGCAGATTTCAGCAGTAAGGAAATGTAGGCGCCCTAGGGCACGTGAAGTCTGCTGCTAAGGCTTGAGTCTGGTACTAAAGCTTTAGCAGGCTTAATTCCCTACTGGTAGAGGACTGGGTTCGTTGGGCAGCAAACCAAATCCAACACTTAATAACAAGCGTTGAATTCAGCATGCAGCTTTACTTTAGCATCAACTCTGATTGTTTTCACATGCTGGGTTCAGCCGCAGCTGCTGGACTGCCGGTTTCGGGTGTGCTGCTGCTCTGCTAGAAATTAAACATGTGGAAGGAAGCGTTTGGTTTTGAACTCGACCCTTAGCATTGAACCTTTTTAGTGTGGCACGCCCACGGTACCAGAACATGTATGAACTAGCCCCCTAACCATGTAGTGGATCACGCCACGGTTCTAGGCTGAAAATAGTAGCAGATGGGCAGAGAGAGAATGGAAGAGCACCTGGAATTCGCCGGGACCCGTTCCGCGCCCCGCCCGCTCAAATCGATGTGCGAAGGAGCGGCGGGGACATGGCAGGGGGGGTGAGCAGCGGCGGCGGGGCAGGGTACCGGCGGCGGTGGCGAAGAGGGGGAGGGGCGACGGAGAATGAGGTCGGCGAGGCAAACCCTAACTAGGTCGTGCGATGGGGATCGAAGAAGAAGAAGAAGAAGAAGAATCGGGACACAAACAAACATGAAACGCCTCCTTCACTATTAGTATTATTTTCTAATTTGGCCCCTCTTTCAAACTAATTGCACTTATGCCCTCCTTCCGACATTATTATGTATCCACCTTCATCACCTTCTTGCTCAAGCCTCCATCCTCCTTATCCGCATCTTCGCCCAAGTCGCGCAGTTCGGCTCCATGCTCGATGGCACGAGTGATCTAAAGTTTCTCCGCGTCATGGAGGATGGAGCCGACCTAGAGGTGTCGGACGAAAAAATGCCAAATTAGGCAAAACAAATATACTCAGCCTAAGGAAGCTCGAACTATAGGAGAACCCAAGTCGGGACGCTTTTACTTTTGAATTTCCAAACGGAGGGCGCCGAGGCGTGAAGGAGGCACACGGTATCCAAAAAATAATATTAATATGATATTAATTTAAAACTTTTTTCCCTAAAATGAAGAGCATATTAATGTCTCGAGCATATATACATATAAGATAGACTAAGGATATTCAATATTATTAAATATCGAGTTTTTATATGTGAAGATCATGCATCATATTTGCAATATCAACATTAATATTACAGGTAGCCAAGATGGTGTACCAAAATATTAGTCGTGCTTTCTATAACATAGTATTCACTCCTTCCTAAAATAGCATTTTCAGAATATCTTGAAATCATTTTCTCTAAAAAAAATAGTCTATAAATATTGAAGTAACACTAGTAGAAAACTGGCCTATGATCCCGGTTCGGTTGGGCCATCCGTCCCGGTTCCCGAACCGGGACTAGCCAATCGGGACGAATGCTGGTCCCGGTTCAGCCACGAACCGGGACCAATGGGGCTCCACGTGGCCAGTTCTGGCTGGGCGTGGGGGACTCATTGAGTTACGAACCGGGACCAATGAGTGTTTTTTTATTTAGGGTTTAGGGTCTCCCTCTCGTCGGTGCCCCCTCTCGCCGGTGCCCCCTCTCGCCGGTGCCCCCTCTCCCTCTCGCCGGTGCCTCCGTCGTCTCCCCCTTCTTCGCATCGCCGACGTGCTCTCCATCGTTTCCGTACGCATATTATACGCTCTACTATATACACAGTACACGTTGATGCATATATAATTAATATTCGATCTCTTGCGAGAATACAACTATTTAATTACATGGAGATAGATCACATATGTAGTTCATCGTCCGCAGCATAATGTTCTCCCCTTTCATCGATGACCTCCCTAAGCAGAAATCCCGCCAATTCCTCTTGAATTGCTCGTATGCGCCGTTCTGGGTCGAGCTTCTCCCGCATTTTGCTCAAAGAAGTTGTTCTCCGCTTAGAGGTCAACTCGCGAATGAACTCGCAAACATAGAATCCACATAAATTACTCCCCGGTGGCTAATGCGGACTTTTCACCGATATATAAGTTAGCTCATCTTTGAATGGACCTGCTACATTCTGTTTGAATAGTGTCCAACACCTGCTTTGGCCAAAAAAATGAACAAAGAGTTATTAATTACTTGATATCAGGAAACGAACGAAAGAGGCCGATATAATGCGATAATGATTGAAATTACTTATTGAGCATTTCTTTCATTGAGGTCCACGTCGCTTGGTCCCAACTTAATGAGTCGTGGACTTCAACTATGGACTTGTCAACTTGAATGCTTAGCAGAATCCAGTGGAACCTGCGGACGTTTACATAAAGCAGACATGCATAACTCATCAATTACACTTAACATCGAGAAAGCCAAATAAAAATATGTACAAGACAGAAACACTCACTTGAAGTTGTAAGGAAATAGTATTTCCGTACAGAAGTTTTGCTTGATTAAAGAGGTGGTCAGGTCATGCTCCACGTCTCTGGGGTGATTGACGTAACGTATGTTCATTAACGATATATGGGTCAACGAACCCAACCTCATAATGTCTAGATGCTTTGCATTCCATCATCTTCATTCTACATAATAGCGTACAAAAGGATATATATATAGTCAGGATAATATAATACAGGCAATGAACGAGCTGAGCTAGAGACTTAATTACGAAAATAAATCACTTACAGACAATAGCAACTGAGGATAGATTTGTCGAGGGCGCGCTGATTGAATAACTGAAACAGTTCAGTCATTTGAACCTGTATACTGTAAGGTTTGAAGAAATGCTCCACTCGAACGTCCACCGCAATCCACTCCTTCGCGCCCTTCTTTGATGTGTGCACCATGTACCAGTTGTGCAGATTTCGCATATGTGTTGATAGACGCGTGAGCTCCTCATTACTGACCATAGACTCCCCTGTGACATATTTCCGTGCTATCTCTAACATTGGCTGTTCTTCATAGCCTAAAAGTTGACCAAGAGTCATACCCATGGCGGTAGCTTTTTCCATGGCCTGCGATACAGTGATACCATGTTCTCTAGCAGCAGCTATGGCTCTGGGGTCCAATAATTGCAGGTCCTTATCCATATCGGCTCTGAAGTCCTTGTCGATATCGGAACACACTATGAGCGGGGGGACCGATTGATTTTTCTGCTGTCCGAGCTGGGCAATTTGTTTCCCGCTTTTTGCACTTCTTTCCTTGTCCTGCTCAGACTGGGCACGTGCTAGCTTACTAAGTTCACGACCATAGTCAGATTGCAGATTCATCGATATTTGGGATGGCTGCGCAAGGAAGGACTTTCTCCACTTTTTGGATTTTTCATCGTATACCGGCTTTTGCTCGGGCTTTTTTGGTGCAAAAAAAGCCTTATTGTAGGCAGCCACCTCCGCGGCGTTTTCCGCTACAGTCCTGTCATAAGGTCTAATGGGAAGATTCTTATGAGGTACTGTTGGGAGGGCGACCTTTTACGTTTCGGTGATCGCTTACCCCTCATAGTACGAGCGGTGGGCGGAAACGGCTGACGCGGCGGCGGAGACGGCTGACGCGGCGGCGGAGACGGCTGCGCTGGAGACTGGTGAGGCGGTGAAGAGGACTGTTGCGCTGGAGAATGCTGAGGCGGTGAAGAGGACTGTTGCGCTGGAGACTGGTGAGGAGTCGATGGCCTTGGCTGCCAGTTCGGAAGCACGATGAATTCCTTTGGCCATAGAATGGTCGCTTTCTTGGCTTCTCCAAGTTCAAGCACCTCCCCATCTTCACCTGCAGGGTGTTCAGCTTCAGCTCCTCAAAATCTTTCATCACTTCATCCACCGCGACAACAGCGTAGCCATTTGGAACCGGAGAGAAATGGTAAGTTGGATTAGGTCCAATTGGTACGACATAGCCGACCGCCACCTTCATGGTTAAGTTAAAAACTTTCACATGCATCTCACAAGGTGTGCTCTCCGTGATATCATCCACTGGGTAGCGACGAAGTGGAGCCACTCACTGCATCATCAGTACCATCCTGGAGCTCCGTGGAAGCCACGCTGCTTTTCCGATTCGATGGGCCGCCGGTACCATCGCATGCAGCTTCTACCATGTGCCGCTGAGATTGGCCGCTAGTACCTTGCTGGCTAAGTGCGGCAATTTGATCCTTCTGCCGCTTTAATTCTTCTTCTATATTACTTAGCCGGTCTGCAGCAGCGCGTGCTTCCATTGCCTCCCTTTCCTTTCTCCTCTGATGGCTTCTATCAGGAAATTTCTTCCTGTGCTCGGGAATCGCAATTGTCTTGGGCTTGGAGCCTGGTACGCCTCGTAACCGTCCGTCGTGTTCCTTATTCCCAAGGGCGCGTGTGAGCTCGTCATCCTCTCTATCGGGAATGAACCGTCCCTCTGCAACATCCTTTACTGCATTTCTAATGCCTTCGATGGGTAGTAGGGGATTATCTTTGTGTCTTCTGTTATATATGCACTTCCCTTCTGCGTCCAACGTGCCCCCATGCCCGTAAAACCAATTTCTTGCCCGTTCGATCCATGCGAGTGGCTCTGGAGTGATCCCTTTAGCCAGCAGGTCCGCCTCAAGTTTCTCCCACTTAGGCATGCTAAAAGCGTAGCCACCAGCCCCCATAGTATGGTGGTAGATCTTTTTAGCAGCATTTGCCTTATTTTTTGCAGACTTTTCCTGAGCTTCCTCTGATTTCTTGTACGCCACAAATTCTTCCCAGTAGTCCCTTATCTTCTCATACCCTTTATCGAAGTCCGGAGTCTTATTTTTCTGGACAAACTCGATGTTCAATCTTTTCTTCCAGTTCTTGAATAGCTCGGCCATCTTCTTAAGAGCCCAGTCCCTGACTTTTTGCTCCATGTTTTTCCGGGCAATCTTTTCTGCCTCATTTGGATCCTCCTCATCTGGATCCACCTCTGGCGCCAGGGTGAAATTAAGCATGAGCTTTCTCCAAAGTCTTTCTTTGCCCTCCTCGCCACATATCTTACTCCTCCCTCCTTTGGCTGATGCCATTCTCGAACGGTGATCGGGATGTAGTCCCTAACAAGAACTCCGCATTGCTTTACCATTTTATTTTTAACACCAGGGGGAGCAGTCGGTGTGCCGTCTTCAGCGACTTTTTCGATCCTGTACCTTTCTTGGTCGCCCAACTTTTTGGTTGGGCCTCGTTTTGTCCTTACAGAAGATTTGCTCGATCCGGAGGGCTAAAAGAAGAAAGAGCGTTAATATATGTATATAGACAGCAGAGGCTTAATTAATACAATCTTCGGCTTCATTAATATATGTATATGCACCTCGCCGGAGTTTGCAACATTTAATGTTCCACCGGAGCCTTCGGCTTCTCCCTCGTCGGCTTCTCCCTCGCCGACTTCTCCCCCACCCCAGCCATCGGGTTCTACCTCACCGGAGCCGTCTCTTCGGTTGAGAGACTCATCTCCCTCACCGGAGTTGTTCAGAAACTGCGAGGTGACATCGCCAACATCTTCCGGCCCGCGGATTATATCCTCGAGGATGTTTTCCTGATTTTCGTCTCGTTCCATAGTTTCTGCAAATTAAGAACAATGCACAAAACTTTAGTTGGGTAACTTGTTCCATATGTCAAGATACATCTACACAATTTTTGACTTGCCCAAAAACCTAAAATAAAATACTCTTTTATTTATTTTCAGAAAATCCCCTTTTCTTAGGTTTACAAAGGAGCTACCTTTTTCATACCTCAGAAAATTCACTAAAAAATAGAGAATGATCCTCATTACTTGTAGAACCCAAATAATTTGGACATTTTTTCCCTTTTGTTTTCAGTACAAAAACTAAGAAAATAAGAAAAGGCCATAAAAAATAATGCAAACACTTGGCAACCTTTTTATTCAGTGCCTAGGACCATATGTGCACACACACTAGGGAGATAAGCCACAGGAAAATTCAAATTTAATTAGGACAAGCACAAATTAGAAACTTCACAATTTGATTTTTGTGTGTAACATACACAATATCATCTCATTTGCAAGAACAAATTAGAAACTTCATATGCTGCCTTATAATCTCATTTGCAAGAGCACCTCGAGCGGGGAGCGGCAGAGCACCTCGGGCGGGGATTCTTGGGCGCGACGGCGAACTCGGAGACCCTAAACCCTAAACCATCAAGAAATTAAAACCATTAAGCTCAAGAACATAAGACTCAAGCTAAAATATACAGAAAAGCATGTATTACCACTTCAAAATCATTTGCAAAGCTAAAATTAAAATTAACATCAATATATAGCAAAACTAAAACTACCACTAACAAAACTAATTCTAACAAATGGCTAACAGAAAATGGCTAACAAAAAATAGCTAAAACCTAGCAACTAACACTAACAAATGGCTAACAAAAAATCATCTACAACTAACCTAGCAATTTCTATAACCTAACAATTTCTATAACCTAACAATTTCTATATCTAACAAATTTCTAAACATATTAATCATTTTAATCTACAATGCTACAATTAACCTAACAATTAACATATCTAACAAATTATGAATCTACACATTTTAATCTACAATGCTACAATTAATCATGTTTTGGCTACTACACAAGTTCTGTTAATCATAAATTTAAATCCTTCGAGGGATAGCAAGTACTGAATATTTCTGATCTAACACAATTGGATTCAACTCATTTAGATTAACCATTTGACAGCTAAAAATGTCGTAGTACAGAAGGGTCTACAAACGTTAATTGAATGCCAAATTATTTCTGTTGCTCAATTAATTCCACAAAAATTAGGGATGCTAATTTATCACAATACTAAGCTAAAAAAATTGGATTCACATTATTTGAGCTAACAGAGCATCAGAAACAAACAATTTGGTGATTTAAACCCTCTGTAGTAATTTAAATACCATTCTTTTATTATTAATCTAAATAATATGGGACCTGTGTGGTTGGACAAACATTTTTATTAGCTTTCCAAAGAATTTTGATTCATCAATTTTGGACTTATAAATCTCGAGTTACTTAATTTCTAACATACACACAGAATAAAATGTTTCTGTTAATTTCTTAATTCGAGTAAGGAAAAAAAACAGTAAGTCACCGTATCGGCGGCGCCGCCGGGGCCGGAGACAGTGGCGGACGGCGTAGGGCTCACCTCGGGTTACAGGGGGTGGTGTAGACGGCGGAAATGGGCGCGGCGGCCGGGGGAAGGTCGTGGGAGAAGCGGTGGTTGCCGAGGATGGCCCGACCGTCGACGGCGAGCAGCGCGGTGTGCACGGGCGGCGCGGTACTGTGCACGGGCTCCTCTCCTTCTTCTCAGCACGGGCGGCCGACGTGCGGGCGGCGCGGCGCGGGCGTCGAGGGCACCGGCGTCGAGGGGGCGTCGAGGGCGAGGTCGGGCAGCCTGACGGCGTAGTGTCGCTCCGTCGCGCGCCCGTGTCCTTCGTCGATTTTTGGAGATGAATGAGGAAGAAGAAGAGGCCGGGCAGTTATAGCGGCACTCATTGGTCCCGGTTGCTGGCAAGAACCGGGACCAATGCCTCTTTGGTCCCGGTTGCTGGCAAGAACCGGGACCAAAGAGTCCTTTTTCAAAATTATTTTGAACTTTTCAGTTCTGAAATGTTGTTCCCGCCTTTTTTTTCTTATTTAGGTGTTTGAATATGAATTTCAAATGGTTTTGAATCTGAAAAGACTTTCAACATGAAAAGTGTTTAAATTTGAATAAACAATCCGAAACCATTTTCTGTTTTCTAAAATAATTATTCTAACTATTAACCATTTTGCCATTTTCAATTAAAAATGCATTAACTTTATTGCATATTTTGAATTGACAAAACTTTCAACATGAAAAGTGTTTGAATCTGAATAACTAATTCAAAACCATTTTCTATTTTTTCAAATTACTTATCTAAATATCGTTTTTTGTTTTTCGATTGTCAAAAATGACATTTTTTGTGAAGAAATATGGTGCAAAATGGCACCCATCCACTTATCACACAAAATAGACCATATTTTATGGATAATCCATTCAATTAAAAATGCATTAACTTTTATCTTTTGCATAACTAACTCAAAACCAGATTACTTATTCAGATGCTAAAGATCATTAGTTGAAAATGCAGAGATAAATAATACATTTTACACGATCGTCGTCGTAGCTAGACCAACATTAGGGAATGACAACAATCTTGGGTACATAGACGAACCATTTGTCCTAACCAATGATGTGGCTCAGGTTAGTCATACTCCTGCCTAGGCCTATAATACTCATCCTCGTAGTCGTCGTAGTCGCCGCCGTCGTCGTCGTTGTCGTCGGGCGGCGCTCGCCTGGACTGGAAGCGAGGGTAGCACAGGCGGGGGTTATCGCCGGCCGTGATGTAGTTCATGACGCTCTGGAGAGTCCGGCCGCTCCACCACAGAACCTGGCGAGCGCCCTCTCACGCCGATTGATGAAGAAGGCGTCCCAAGTCGGGCGGTAGTCGGGATGCCAGCGGGGATCCATCCGATGCGCCGGAGTGAGCTCGAGGTAGTAGTGGTTCGTGATGGCCGCCCGGCGCGCCAAACCTTGAGGGACAGGAGGGACCGGCACGCCTCCGGTGCTCAGCCTTCAGCCGGCGGGGACGTCGTAGCCGGGCGGGCAGGGGTAGTTCGAGGCGCAAAGCGCCTCCGCCTCCGAGTAGGTTAGAGTGGGTACGGTGGAAGCCATGGGAGAGTGATGAGGTTGCAGATATGAGTTTAGATGTGCTATGCCAATATGGAGGCCATGCATGACTACATATATATAGTGAGAATCCCACCAATAAGGAAGAAGCACACGGATCGTGTGTTTCTTTCGAGCGCTTGTGAGCCGTTGGATCAGCGGTGTGTTTCTTTTGAAGGCTTGTGAGCTGTTGGATATCACTTTGTGAGCCACCACCCGGGACTAAAGGGAATCCCACCAATAAGGAAGAAGCACACGGATCGTGTGTTTCTTTCAAGCGCTTGTGAGACGTTGGATCAGGGGTGTGTTTCTTTTGAGAGATTGTGAGCTGTTGGATCAGTAGTATCACGACCACTTCGTGAGCCACATCAAGGTTTAATACATTCCATAGAATGCATTACATAAAAGGTTTAATACATTATTACACATGATCCAACGTCTCACAAGCGCTTGAAAGAAACACACCCCTGATCCAACATCACCAACATTATTCTACATAAACGGACTTGCTGGCTCGAAGGCCGTAGATTAGGGGGAATGGCGGGAGGAGCCAGCCCCGTGGGCGGCCGCCCGGTTCTCGCGCGCACGTTTGCGGCGGAGGGCAAGATCCATGGAGGATGAGTCTTTCAGCGCCCAATCCAGCTCGGAAGCCTCCTTCGCCTTGAGCTGGTAGGAAGTCTTGGCTCGCTGGACAGGGTAGTCGTGGACAGACTGGAAGGAGGCTTCCATGGCCTCCTGTATCTGCAACCCACAACCCTCTTCCCCGTCGTCGCTCCAGTCGAAGTCGTCATCCTCCTCCTCCTCCGCGGGAGGAGCGGCGGCGCCTGGTGGAGGTGCAGCGGCGCCAGGTGGAGGTGCGGCGGCACCTGGTGGAGCAGGAGGCCAGCTGGGCATTCCTCTCCACGCCGGGCTCGTGGGCATACGGCGGGATAGGCTCCCGCGGTTGCGCCCAAGCGCGCTCTGCCGAGCACGCTCGACCTCGTCCAGAAGGCGCTGCGGCGGGCGTGGCGGATCCATCTCGTGGAGACGATGCGTTCGTGGCTAGGAATGGTGGATTAGGGTTTACCCCGTCGGCGACAATATATAAAGACCTCCAGGGCAGCGCTGGGGGAGGACACGTGTCGTGACCGCAAAACCCGCCTTTAGTCCCGGTTGGTGTTACCAACCGGGACTAAAGAAGCACACGGATCGTGTGTTTCTTTCAAGCGCTTGTGAGACGTTGGATCAGGGGTGTGTTTCTTTTGAGGGATTGTGAGCTGTTGGATCAGCAGTATCATCACGACCACTTCGTGAGCCACATGACCCGGTTGGTGTTACCAACCGGGACTAAAGAAGCACACGTACCCTATATATAGCCCCCTCCTCAGACAGGTTACTCACTCACACAAAACATTCCAGCGTCACTCGGAGAGGCATCTTTGGGCAACCAGCGGCAAGACGTCTCTGATGACCTGCGACCGTTCCAAACGGTTGCAGATCATCAGAGATGTCTTGCCGGACGGTTGTAGATCATCAGAGACGTCTTGCCGCTGCTTGGATCGAAGTGGCGCTCAAACACAAAACATTCCAGCGTCACTCGGAGAGGCATCTTTGGGCAACCAGTGGCAAGACGTCTCTGATGACCTGCGACCGTTCCAAACGGTTGCAGATCATCAGAGATGTCTTGCCGGACGGTTGTAGATCATCAGAGACGTCTTACCGCTGCTTGGATCGAAGTGGCGCTCAAACTCACGAGCCACCGTCGGGCTGTATGCAGGGGGAACCGTGTTTGGACGGTCGAAGCTGAGGTTTGAGAGGTTCCCACGGGAGGTGTGGGAGCCGACAACCACCTACCACGCGTGTTTCACCGGTCGTCATGCAATTAATTAACAGAAAACAAAAAAGAAAACTCACATGTGATATAACCCATTTCTTCTAGGTGGAAACTCCCATTTCGTGTATTATGGTTTTCACCACATAAAGGTTTAATACATTACTACACATCACATAAAGGTTTAATACATTACATTGATTTACATAAATGCCATGAACCCTTCTTCGCGTATGTCCCTGGCCTATGATCGCTTCGGCCGTAACCATGGAGCATCTTCATTATTTAACGGGATGCTTGGGTCAGTTTTCACTGTGAAGGGCGGAATTTCATCAAACTTATCATAATCTGCTGACATGTCTGTCTTGTCCTCGACTCCCACGATGTTTCTTTTCCCTGAAAGAACTATGTGACGCTTTGGCTCATCGTCTGATGTATTCGTTTGCTTATTTTTTCTTTTTTTCGGTCTGGAGGACATGTCCTTCACATAGAAAACCTGAGCCACATCATTGGCTAGGACGAATGGTTCGTTCCTGTAACAACCAAGATTCTTGAGATCCACTGTCGTCATTCCGTACAGCTGGTCTACCTTTATCCCTTCTCCCTTCATGTTGACCCAACTGCACCGAAACAAAGGGACCTTAAAAGTAGGTCCATAGTCAAGTTCCCATATCTCCTCTATGTAACCATAGTATGTTCCTTTTGCCCATTCTCGTCTGTTGCATCAAAGCGGACACCACTGTTTTGGTTGGTGCTCTTTTTATCTTGGGCGATCGTGTAAAATGTATTCCCATTTATCTCGTACCCTTGGAAATTCAATACAGTCGAAGATGGTGACGCGGCCAACAAGTAGAGCTGATCTCCGACAGTGCTGTCATTCATGAGCTGTAATCGCAACCAACTGCCGAAAGTCTCCATGTGTTTTTCTTTAATCCAGGAGTCATCCTCCCCCGGGTTCTTGGAGCGTACATAATTCTTGTGTTCCTCGATATACGGAGCCACGAAGGTGGAACTTTGTAGAACTGTGTAGTGTGCTTGAGTTAAAGAATGCCCGTCCCTACATATCAGTGCTTTCTTTCCTAGCGTGCCTTTTCCACTCAGTCTCCCCTCATGCCGCGATTCAGGAACACCAATCGGCTTAAGGTCAGGAATAAAGTCAACACAGAACTCAATGACCTCCTCTGTTCCATAGCCCTTGAGATGCTTCCTTCTGGCCTAGCACGGTTATGAACATATTTCTTCAAGACTCCCATGAACCTCTCGAAGGGGAACATATTGTGTAGAAATACAGGACCGAGAATGGCAATCTCGTCGACTAGGTGAACCAGGAGATGCGTCATAATATTGAAGAATGATGGGGGGAACACCAACTCGAAGCTGACAAGACATTGGACCACAGCCTTCTGTAAACTTGGTAGAGTTACTGGATCGATGACCTTCTGAGATATTGCATTGAGGAATGCACATAGCTTCACAATGGGTACTCGAACATTTTCCGGTAGAAGCCCCCTCAATGCAACCGGAAGCAACTGCGTCATAATCACGTGGCAATCATGAGACTTCAGGTTCTGGAATTTTTTCTCTGCCATATTTATTATTCCCTTTATATTTGACGAGAAGCCAGCCGGGACCTTGATACTGCTCAGGCATTCAAAAAAGATTTCCTTCTCTGCTTTGGTAAGAGCGTAGCTGCTTAAGTATTGACGCCCTTTATCCGTCTGCTTGTTGTATGGGTCTTTCATACGTTGCTGGTCCTCCCGTGCTTCTGGTGTATCTTTTGTCTTCCCATACACGCCCAGGAAGCCTAGCAGGTTCACGCAAAGATTCTTCGTCACGTGCATCACGTCGATTGAAGACCGGACCTCTAGGACTTTCCAATAGGGTAGCTCCCAAAATATAGATTTCTTCTTCCATATGGGTACGTGGTTGTCAGCGTCATTCGGAACAGATAGACTGCCAGGACCCTTTCCAAAGATTACTTCTAAATCCTTGACCATGTCATATATAACATCACCATCAGGGAGGTTAGGCTTCTTCCGGCGATCTGCCTCACCGTTGAAATGCTTGCCTTTCTTTCTTACGGCATGACTGTTCGGAAGAAATCGACGATGCCCCAGGTACACGTTCTTGTTTCCCAAATGTATACTTTCAGTCTTATCTAAACAGTGCGTGCATGCATTGTATCCCTTGTTTGACTGTCCTGAAATGTTACTAAGAGCAGGCCAATCATTGATGGTTACGAACAACAACGCTCGTAGGTCAAATTCCTGTTGTTTGTGCTCATCCCACACACGTACACCTGGTTCGGACCACAACTGCAAAAGTTCATCAACTAATGGCCTTAGGTACACATCAATGTCGTTGCCGGGTTGCTTCGGGCCTTGGATGAGCACTGGCATCATAATGAACTTTCGCTTCATGCACAACCAAGGAGGAAGGTTGTAGATACATAGAGTCACGGGCCAAGTGCTATGACTGGAGCTCTGCTCCCCAAAAGGATTAAAGCCATCTGTACTTAGACCAAATCTTAAGTTCCTTGCGTCATCTGAAAATGTCGGGAACTCTCTGTCGATTTTTCTCCACTGGGACCCATCGGCGGGGTGTCTCAACTTCCCGTCTTTCTTACGCTCTTCTTTGTGCCATCGCAACAACCTGGCATGCTCTTTGTTTCTGAACAGACGTTTCAACCGTGGTATTATAGGAGCATACCACATCACCTTAGCAGGAACCCTCTTCCGGGGGGGCTCGTCATCGCACTCAACATCACCAGGGTCATCTTGTCTGATCTTGTACCGCAGTGCATTGCATACCGGGCATTTATCCATATTCTCGTACTCCTCACCGCGGTACAGGATGCAGTCATTAATGCATGCATGTATCTTCTGCACATCTAATCCTAGAGGGCAGATAGCCTTCTTTGCTTCGTATGTAGTCTCGGGCAATTCGTTATCCTTTGGAAGCTTCGGCTTCATTATTTTCAGTAACTTCTCAAATCCCTTGTCAGAACAACCAGTCTCTGCCTTCCATTTCAGCAGTTCCAGTGTGGTACCGAGCTTTGTGCTGCCATCTTCGCAATTTGGGTACAGCAACTTTTTGTGATCCTCTAGCATGGCCTCCAACTTTAGCTTCTCCTTTTCTGTATCGCATTCTCGCTTTGCATCAGAAATGACCCCACCAAGACCATCAGCGGGCTCATCTGATGCCCGATGTTCACCTCCTTCTTCTTCAACGTCTTCCATTACAGTATCACCGCATTCCTCAGGGAACATAGGATAGTTGTCATCATCCTCCTCTTCTTCATTGTCTTCCATCCTAACCCCTCTTTCTCCGTGCTTGGTCCAACAATTATAGCTGGGCATGAAACCTCTCCGAATCACGTGGTCTTGAATGGTTCTCGGGTCAGAGTACTCCCTGACGTTCCGACACTTCTCACATGGACAAGGCATAAAATTATCCACTTTGTTTGCCTCAGCCACTTCGAGAAATTTATGCAGGCCTGCAATAAACTCGGAACTGCGTCGTTCGCCGTACATCCATCGCATCCGTGCATCCATCTGCATCATATAATTAAGTTTATCAAATACCATTACAATAACATCTTGAATAGTGAAATGACCACCGTACATCGACACGTGCAATATTTCTGTATCAATTACAGATGAAAAGGATAAAGTTGCTAACCTCGGCCGAGGATATCATCTTGTGTGAACTTAAGTGTGGCTCGGGCATTTCATCGAACACATCTTGTGCGTGGCAAAGGAAAAAAAACTAGCACCCACTTCCCACCAATCCAACCAGAAAAAAAAGAGGAGAGAAGAGAGGGGGTGGGTTATTTATAGGCAGGGAGGGGTATTGGTCCCGGTTCGTGCCACGAACCGGGACCAAAGCTCCGCGGCACGCCACGTGTCCGGCTCTGGAGCTTTGGTCCCGGTTCGTGGCACGAACCGGGACCAATGTCCCCAACCGAACCGGGACCAATGCTCCACGGACCCCTGGCAGCTCGAACCGGGACCAATGCCAGGCATTGGTCCCGGTTTTTCTATGAACCGGGATTAATGGCTGGTTCGGTTCTGGACGAAAGGTGGTTTTTCTACTAGTGTAATAGTCGATTAGATCGGGCACAAATATCACCATCCAATATATTATTAATGACTATCTTTGATTGTGTGCTATCTAAAACATTTGTAGTTGACCTATCGTAAGGATACGAATATGCGATATGGAGGCAAGTAAATAATGCATGGAATGGTGGTGGCTGAACAGGTTGTGAGGTGACCCTGTCGATTGACTAGGAAACCTCGGACATGGTCGGCCGGATGTAGGGTTTTTTTTTTGCGAATCAACAACTCTTACTATTACTCATGAGGATTACAATCAGATTGGATACAATCTCTAAGGAAGCTTGGAATAAAATTAACCCATAAGCATCGCCTCCTATCCTCCGAAGCTTGTTTAGCGCAGTCATGGGCAGCCTTGTTTGCATTACGCCCCACATGCACTAACTCAAACCTCTCAAAGCTCTCACTCAGGTCTGTTATTACATGGCACACAGGAGCCATGTCCACCCTCTCAAACTGGCCAGAATTTAATAGATTAACCACCACTTGAGCATCGGATTCAACAGTTATCTTCCGATGTCCCAAATCTGCAGCAAGTTTCATGGACGAGACTAGGCGGTGCGCGCGCACTATTTGATCTTACGGAGTGCTCCCCCTGTCTGAATGCATTTATTGCCAGAATAGGAAAGGGAACCAATGACCCGTTGCATGCTCTACTTTTTGTCGTTTTGTTGCACATACCGATCAGCAAAAAACAAATAATAACCGGACCGCTAGTACTTTTTCTCTGCTTATTTCATCTCTTCCGGATATCTTATTTTCTGAATTATACACATAGTACTGAGTAGGTGCTTATTTAATCTCTTACTAGCATTCAAATCGAGTTTTTTCAACCTTTTTTCAAAAAATTGAGCCAACTCCAGAAACCAAATTTACATCCACTAGAATTCAGTAAAAGAAGGCACAAAACTAATAAAATCAATGAACACAACTGAACATTGAAGCACCATCCAGATTGCAGATGCCACTGCAAGTTACTTCTCACAAACCACTGAGTGTTGCTTCATCGTAAGAGAGCCATCAGAAGATGTCTTATTTATTTGTGAATCTTGTTGCCTGCATATTTTTGTCACAATTGTATGGAATCTATTCCGCGCCAGGTTTTGCAAAGTGTAGAAGTTACATCCGGATATGTGCCTCGTGTTTCTTGGCCCTACAAGGCTCCATTTGGAAGTGCAAGCATTTTCCCTGCATTAATAACCAACAAAAATATTGGCAACAAAAATATCAGAAATCCAAATAGAAAAAGATGCAAATTACATGTATATCAAAATCTGTTGACCTACTTGGAAGTAATATCACTACAAGAAATGTGATATTTGTTGACGAAAATCCTGGTGACGAAATTGCATACCGTCATGGATATGTCTTAATAGGTGGCGGATTGCATCTGGCGTCACGCTTGTAGGTTAATGCTTGACGGTTTTATTTTCATCAACAAAAAATCGTCATCCATTACCAAACCCGGAAGGGCTGCCATCGTCTCTGTTAATAGGTGACGAATCAACATCGTGGTGTATGTAAACCGTCATTGAATATAATACGAGACCCACATGTCAGTTAAAAAATAATTTGTTATAATTTTTATTTCATTTTTCTTGCGGGACCTAGTAGCCGAGAAAATATTAAATGTTATAATTTTTAAATATCACACGTACGTGACCCACTTGTCAGGAACGGAATTAATTCAATAAAAATTATGGTTCGAAAGATTCGAACCCACGGTTTTGACTTGAACGATGCGGACTGTTACCGCTGAGATAGAACTCTACCGATGATATAGATTCCTAACTACGGTTTTTGTTGTATGAATTAGGGCAACTGTTTTTTTTCAATGGTCTAATCTTGATGTTACGACATAAATTTTTACTTAGTAATTCCTTCCACGTGTGTCATGTTAAAGTCGCGCCGCAGGGCCTATCTAGTTATACAAAAAAAAGTTTAAAAATAGGTGGTATGTACGTTTCGAACTCGAAACCTACCAGCAAAAACCAACGAATCAAAGGAGCAAACCACTAGGTTATGATGTCATTTGTGATCATATTATGTAATCATTTTTCTTATCCATATTATCAAGGGCGGACCTAGCACAAAAGTCTCCGGGTGTCCACTTGTATACCATTCACGGTGATACCAAGCAGTAATATACACAAAAGTAACACATTCAACAATTTAAATTGTCTAACAGTGAAAATTCTTAGCAAAATAAAGTGTTCCACTTGAAATTCGAGTTAGGGGCGAGTGCCTGGTGACCGGCCAGGCGTCAACTGCTGACCGGTCGACTGGCGACGACGCAGGGATAGGAGGCGAATAGGCAGCAATCGAACACGTTAAACACGTATGTACAGAGGATGATCCAATCGATCGATAATTTTTTTTGTTGAGAAAATCGATCGATAGCTTTTTTGTTTTGAGGGGAACGATTGATAGCTAACAAGCGACTATTGACACCCGCATGGGCCACGATTACTAGATGGGCCACAGCTGCGCGCATGCTTGCTGCATTTCTCTTTGGTCGCTCCAGTCGTTCAACTTCAACCGGTGTCCATCTTTAATTTTTTACCGGTGTCCAAGCAGAAAATACGGACTATGTACAGTACAACGTAAGCCGAATTTCTACCAGGTCCGCCCCTGCACATTATGCATCAATGTGTACCACTTGTCATGTACAGTAAAAAAAGAATTGTACTATAACGTAAGCCGAATTCCTAGCTTACCACTGGACCACCAAGCACTTTGTGTAAGTTTTCTGTAATAAACGTTTCTTGTCTATAGTATGCATCGACATGTATTCCAGATGATGTGTGGGACCAGATCTACTTCGTATCTACTTGCAAATCAACAAACCAAAATGCGTGGGGATAACGAACCGAACACAACAGCTCCGCGCCTCCGCCATGAGTGCTAAGGGAACTGACCACTAGGTCACATCAATGTTGCTGATACACAAGACAGAAGTGCCCTATTCATAATATTGTTTTACCGGACGTGCCAAGGGACATTAGGAAGATGGCCTCAAAATATATTTTTAGAATGGTGTCAAACTGAGTTTTCAAATTATTTTTAGAAATATAATTTTTATTTTCTAAGTGTCAAAACTGAATTTTTTTTGTGAAGCAAGTACTTTATGCCGATTTTCCGAAAATAATTAAAATTTAAACTACAAGTGTCTGATAGTTTGCTCTGATTTTTTTTCCAAAAATTATTTTAAGGTACCCAAGTAGTGAGCACATCACAGAATCGTCGATAGTTTTGAAAAATTCGACCCCTTTCAATGAATAGCCATGGTGGCCATTTTGACCATTTTTTCAAAGAAATAATAAAAGAAAGTGAAAACATTCTCAAAAAAATAGATTCTTTGTCATGGAATCCTTTTATGTGTACTAGTTGCTAGGAAAAAAATGATAAAATTGAGTTTTCACAAACTTTACAAGAAATTCTTCACAAAAAGGTCTATCATCTATAAACATGTATAGGTTGTATCACAAAAAATATGGTGCAAAATGGAACGAGTCCAATTTTCACGAAAGTAGTCCATATTTGATGGATAATCCTCAAATATTAGGATTTTTCTTGCTTTCTACCTAGTTTCGCCTATTTAAATGCCTTCATGCTGGTTTTCCGAAAGTAATTCAAATTTGAACTACAAGTGTGTGATAGTTGGATCTTATTTTTTAAAATCATTTTAAGATACAAAAGTAGTGATTATATCATAGAACCGTCGATAGTTTTTAAAAATTCGACTCATTTCGATGAATAGCCATCCTGACCATTTTGATCATTTCTTCAAAGAACTCAAAGAAAGTGAAAATAAACTCAAATTTGAACTCAAAGAAAGTGCCAAAATGACATTTTTGTGAAGCAAGTACAAAAATTATGGTGAAAATAGCACCAATAACATTTTCACGAAAGTAGTCCATATTTGATGGATAATCCTCAAATATTAGGATTTTTCTCGCTTTGTACCTAATTTCGCCTCTTTAAATGACTTTATACCGATTTTTCAAAGTAATTCAAATTTGAACTACAAGTGTGTGATAGTTGGATCTTATTTTTTTCAAATATCATTTTATGATACAAAAGTAGTGATTATATCACAATTGTCGATAATTTTAAAAAATTCGACTCATTCGATGAATAGCCATCCTAACCATTTTGACCATTCTTCAAAGAACTCAAAGAAAGTGAAAAAAAAACTCAAAATAAGAAATCCTTTGGCAGGGAGTCCTTTGATGTGTACTAGTTGCTATGATAAACGATAAACTTGAGTTTTGACAAACTTTACAAAACAATCCTTCACAAAAAGGTCTATCATCTATAAACATGTATAGGTTTCAAGTCAAATGACCAAGCTATGAGTTTTATATGTGGCATAGTTTGTGATAAAGTGCCCATATTTGGAACATAGGTGTATCTTGTCATGGGGAACAATGGTGCCAAACTGAATTTTCCAATTATTTTTATAATTTTTTTCCATTTTCTATGTGCTAAAAATAACTTTCATACATAGGTGTGTTTTGGCATGGTAAACAATAGTATGCCCATTTTCACACAAAGTAGGACATATTTTATGAATATTCCCCAAATATTATGAATTTTACCACTTTCTATCTGATTTCGCCCATTTAAATGACTTTATGCCCATTTTTTTGAAAGCAATCCAAATATAAGTATAAGTATGTGATAGTTTGCTCTGAAATTATTCTGAAAATCATTTTGACATACACAAGTGGTGATTATATCACAAAACTGTCTATAGTTTTGAAAAATCGAGCTCTTTTTATAAGTATAGTCACGCTGACGATTTTTTTATGTGTGGACATCAGAGGGATCACCCCTCTAGCCAATGAGATGAGGCCATAGCACACCACGGGGATCCACCCAATCCGACAGATCTGAACCGTGCACACTTACCCATCCAACGATCCAATTCTCTCCCCCACCTGAACCTAACCATATCCACAATCCCCTCCCGAGAGACCCCATACAGCGTGTTTGGTTGGGGGGATTTTTTAATAGGGATTGGGAATTGAAGGGGTGTGGGAGTTAAACTGCCTCGTATGGTTCCGGTGAATGGGAGTTGGGAGCGGAAGAGGCAAGGGAATTCAGGAGCTCAACTCCCCCGTTTCTCTTCCCTTGGCAGCGTGTTTGGTTGGGGGGATTTTTTAATAGGGATTGGGAATTGAAGGGGTGTGGGAGTTAAACTGCCTCGTATGGTTCCGGTGAATGGGAGTTGGGAGCGGAAGAGGCAAGGGAATTCAGGAGCTCAACTCCCCCGTTTCTCTTCCCTTGGGGGACCTGGTAGTTTAGCCGAGATGGGGAATTGACAAAAAAAACAACTCATGCGTCTGGTTTGCACATCCGCGAATGAAGCAGCGAAAAATACCCGCGAAAATCTTACCAAATTCGCAGGAAAATCCTCTCTAAATAGGCCTCCAACAGCGCCGTCTTTCCTTCCCCCGTGAATTCGCCAGCCCTAACCGCTTCGATCTGTGAAGAGAAGCCAGCCGCCAGGTGCGAGCAGCGCTGAGGTATGTTGTTATCCTCTTACAATTCTATTTGGGCAATTCCATGCAAATCGTGCCATCCAATCTAGCTATTTCTGTTGTGAAGAATAATCTGATTGCTCTAGTTATTCAATTCATATATCGATCTAGATCTGTTGTCCTTTCTAATTTTCCTCTTTCCTGTATGGATGTATCGATCACAAGCAGGAGTCGCCAGAGAACGCAGGTGTGTAGCGACATTGATTTGTTTCCTCCGTTTGGTTGTAAGAAATTGTGTGTCTTGTGCTTTTTATAACTCCCAGTTCATACATTTGCTTCATGTCACTACTGGAGTTTATTTTCATCTCTTTGATCAACACGAACGGACATGCTGATCAAGTTGATGTCTTTCTGTAGTATTTCTAGTACTTGCTGCTCCTCTGTATATCTATATTAGCAGGTTTGTTTCCTATTTTCTGAAAGACGTGATTTTGTGAATTGTGTCCTCCGCACAGTACAGTTTTCTGCAGCACGTTCGTTTGTGTTTTACTGGAGTTTGCAAGTTTATCTCATCGTTGCTAGCACCAGTAATCGAACCCACGAAGTGAACAGAAAAAACGTGTCCGTCTGAAGCTCCCAACAGGTATTCCCATCACACCCCAAACAAAGGAATGGGAATAAATATCAATCTCCCATGCCTATTCCCCATGCAAACTCCCAACGCTAATTTCCCATTCCCCTTGCCCAATATTGCCAAACACGCTGATAATCCCACGATCTCTCTCCCTCCCTCCCGTATGCGCCGCCGCCGGGTCTCTCTCTGTGCCGCCGCGAGAAACCCTATCCTGTGCCACCGCTCGTACCAGTGCTGGAATCCAGCCGCGCCGGCTTGATGCTGCTCGTCTTCTTTCTCAAGAGCCGGTGAAGGTCCAGCTGGCTGCGGACGGCTCAAGATCTTCTTGGGTTACTCGCTGTGGCTGCGCGAGAAGGGGGCCTAGGTAGAGGCCAGCGACGGAGAGCAGCCAGCGGCGACCACGGCGGCCTCCTCGCCGCTCATCGTTTGATCTGCTCGTTCAGGCGCGTGGAGCTCGACGGGCAGGCAGCGGCGGCCTCCTCGGCCACCAAGTCTTCTCTCCACAAGTTATAACTCCAATCTGAGTCCCCATCTCTTCTCTGAAGTTAAAGATCCAATCTTTCTTTGCCGACCAGCCGGAGTAGCGGGCAAATCGGATCAAGGAGCTGTACGCGCGCAACTCCTTGGCGGCTGTCTCGTCATGGAGGCAGGAGATCCCGCTGCCTGGATGTTCGGGATGCTACCTGCACTTGGAGGGTGAAGCCTGTGCTGCAGCGGTCGTGCTTTTCCCGTGCCGCCGGATAGGACGACGCTCGGCCCCATCGCCATCCAGTACGGCACCCTCTGGTAGTCTCACACCCCCTCTAACCCTGCCCATTTCCTTTCTTCACTTTTAGGTGAACCATATTCGTGTCTCTGCATGCTCATCTGCTACGAATAGCTGCTTAGGGAAGAGTACAAGTCTTGCTACTAATTTTTTCTGTCAGTCCTGAGGCCACAACAGTAGAAAAAAATATGTACAGGTTTCCTCTAGTTCGCATCTGCCTAGAAGCTAGTACTAGTTGATGTTCTAGTACTCGTGTTGATTCCATGCCAATACCATGATGTTCTAGTACGTGTTGATACCATAGAAGAGTGCAAGTGCCAGGTATGTAATACAACGTGAAGTGAATACAGATAAATTTGGAAGTAGGATGATTATGAGAGTAAAATACTATAGGAAAAAGGGTCAGGCCAGTCAGGCTATCCTTTTCTACACATCATCCTGATAGCTTGTTCGTTTGCGTAGTCTTATGATGCTACGCAGTCACTTTGCTCCTAGTGTGCTTTGTATTTTGGTTGACGAGATTATATGTTTGGTGCTATGGATCACATTACTTAGTTACTATGATCAGTCCAATCGCTTTCTCCATCATATACTGATTATGTCATGTACTTCAATCTGATGTTCCATCATTGGTGTAGGACAAGCTGCAGCTGCAACGGCCGACGTCAACCTTGTGTATGTACTATCTCAAGATTCGCTATTGCTTGCATATGTAAATCATCTATGTCAGCTTATTTGATGTATTATCACAAAATTTTCTCTTCTTGCTTTAGCTGAGAATATTAACTTTAATATTTTATATGCCCTTATGCATGTACACACACAATTGAACAAATACCGACGACGGCGATGACACTGTGCGTGGTGCTGCTGCTCCTTGACGCCGGCGAGGGGGTGCCCTTATCCAGCAGTGGCGTCTTCTTCCTTATCAGCGGTCCATGGTCAGACCCTATCGCCGGTGTCTTCTTGCCTCCATTTCTCACGTATTTGTTGTTGTTGCTGCTTGCTGTTGGATAATGCTTATTATGTTTCTTGCTGCCATTTCTCGCTGCTGGATAGATAGTTCAAAAAACTGAAATGTTGTTTTTCCTTAACATGGCAATGGTAACATATGGAATCTGATTGAGCATAGGGTAATTCAGCAATTGAGAATCTTATACAACACATGCTTTAGATGTTTCTCTCAAGGATCTGTTCAATAAATCATGTCATTTGTATTGGTAGGTAAATTTGAAAAAAGTTTCTGGAATTTACGTTTATATGATGTATATTGGTAGTGGTAGCAAATTTTAGCAGATTATTTTATCAAACTTGGTAGTGGAGACATTTTCTATTTCTGATTTTGTCTCTCCATTGCAGCGAATCTGATAAGATTGACAACCTACTTGGCTTGCCTGCCATTACTGTTCCGGTAAGTGGTGCCACGCTCATGACTGTTTAGTTCGTAAACTAGCTAGTTTATCCCTCTGCTGGTTATTTAGTCTCAAATATTACACAGGAGGCATTGATAACAGGTGATCGCCTCACTGGGAATGTGATCGCATTGCCGGAACTTGTGGTCTGGTTGTATATCTCAGTTTTCACTCTGTTTCTTTCTTTTCAGTCTCCTGCAAACCGTGCCAGCGTGCCGTCAGCAGTTATGGATAAAGGGAAGGCAATTGCTGATGCATACAGGACCTGTTCGGATGGTTATTACGAAGAGGCAATCTTGCCTTCCGAAGTTCTTTCCAAAATGTTAGATTGAATATGGATGTAGTTGTAGTCGTTGCTTTGTAGTCTCTTGAATGTAGATTTTTTATTCATGGATTTCTGTACGGAGAGCAACACTTTTATGTTACTTTGTCTGACTTTGTCATTGATATGATAATATGACATATACACGTTCTTGTGATATTTTGATTAATAATTGAATTGAAATCTGTATGTCCCACATGTCAACATTGTGTTGGTCCCACTTGTCAGCACTATGTGGTTCCCACTAGTACATGCGGGTCCCAAATGACCGAATGCATCGGGGTAATGTGGACCCACATGACAGCGTCCACGTCATTGCCATCGGACCCACGCTGTCAGCAGCCACATCAGCATGATGGGACCCACGTGTAAGGCCACGTCAGATTTTCTAGACCAATCATATACTCACATGCAATTTGATAGTGACGAAATTTCTAATATTTAATGACAAACCTGGCTGTCAACGATTAACTATAAACGTTGACGAATATTCCTGTCGTCACTATCAAACGTTTGACAATGACGAAAAAGTGCATTCCGTCACCCCTGATATTTTATGACGGAGCTTCTGTGACGAACCCCATGACGATCAAAATTCGTCACCCCAATGTAATCCTTGACGAAAATTGGATTATACATGACGAAAATGATTTGTCAAAAATAATAATTTCCTTTGTAGTGTATACAAGTCGAATTACATTAACATGATGCTCAAATTATTAGTGCAGGAAACCTCTGAAATAGCCACATAAAACTACATGTACTCACTTGGTAGACTTGATAAACTACATCCTAGACATGATAAAGGTGCATTCCAACCAAATTCAGAAACTACCAAGCAGCTATGTAGCTGGTGAATTGTAATTCAGATACATCCCAAAATTACATCCCGCGAAATAGTTCAAAAAAAATCAGCCAAATATATATTATATATGCTCGCAAACTAAAAATTACTTCTCGAACATGATAAACTCTTCAAGTACCAGCCAGCTATAAAACTATATGCATTTGATAAACAAAAAGACTACACTAACTCATGGGTGAGACCAATGTGAGAACTACATCCGTGATTTTCATTTAAAAAAAACTACAGCAGATGACGTCTGACTAAATTTAGTGGCATCCATTGCAAAAGTAACACTTTATACAAACCACATGCCTTTAAATTTTCAGATGTATGTTTCAAAAAGTTAGGACTACAACTGAAACTACATGACTTCACAAACTACATCTGGAAAACGTTTAGAAACCAATAAGGTATCTATAGTACATGTAACAAGCTGAAAGTACATCCTGGACTTTTGAAATTAGATACCAATAAGGTATCTAAAGTACATGTAACAAGCTGAAAGTACATCCTGGAATCGGAAATACATTCCGGAAAGGTTTACAAGTTAACAAGCTATATAAGGTACATGCAACAAACTGAAATTACATCTCGGACTTCAAAAGGTACATCCCGAAAACCTCAAAAAATAATTAACAAACAAAAATGATTACCTAGGAGATGAGAAGGGGATCGAGTCGGCCGCAACATCGGCTGCCTTCTGCTAGAACTACTGCTGGCCTCGTGCCCGTATGGTGCGATTGTCCGTGCGGGCAGCGTCGATGGGTGACCCCCTGGTTGACCCCTGGCCGCAGCCGGGCAGCACGGCGCCACGGCGCTTCCTCTCCTTCACAATTTCCCCCAATTCCCCACTCGCTTAAAAACTACATATGTGGTTTGAAAAATTATATCCTAATCCAATGAAAACTACATCCATGGTTTTCAAAAGACAAAACATGTAACCAACTGAAAACTACAACCACAGAACACTCTCTGTTGAAATCTCTCAACATATTTAAATAATGTTCAGGGCTAGTTTCAAGGGAAAAAAAGTTGTAAGCATATAATTTTTATTATAAGGCAGTATCCAGTTGACTACATTGGGTGCTTTTTTCAACACACATCTGTCAGCCACCAAAACTAGAGTTGTTAAAATGTCAGCACCAGACTCATTGCAGATGTCAAACTGAATTAGTGTGAGATTAAAATGGCAATTGAATCAAACAAACATAAGAACTTTGAAAGCTACTGAAAATCCAAGTGGCTTGTTCACTAGTAACATATATTCCCTCACAAAATCCCAGCATTCTACGTTTAGACACACAAACAATTGACATTATCAATGAGCAGATGGCGTTACCACTTTACCAGTCAACATGAGTTTCTACGGAAACTTGTTGGATGCCTGCACTCTCTCAGCAATCTCGTTGAATTTCCTTCTGAAATGGTACCAACAGATCCCTAAACTCTTACCACCTCATTTGGCTTGAATGAAACGGAAAGGTAAATTGCTGCTGAATTGAACAAAACCGGGAGCACCTGGAGTTTAACCATGGTGGTCCTCGGCCGGCCGTAGTACATCGCGATGGCGACCAGCAAAACGAAATCGACAGCCACCAACAGAACACGGTGCCTGGCGTGTCGCCGATGTCCGTGGCCACGCTGTGAGGCGCCGGTGTGTCGACTGACACATAAGTCGTCAAGAGTGAATCGAAAGACAACAAGCCGGTGTCCAAAGAGTTCAAGGAAGAGCGCCTGCCCATGGCACCGCTGGACGCGGCCAACGCGGCCTGCGGGACGAGCGCCGCCTCGAGCAACAGAGAGAGGACGAACAGGGTCTTGCAAGGCCTGACTGCGCGGCCGGGGAAGTGAAGATTCGCCATCAGAAGCTCCAGGATATTGACCCCGACCCCGGCGTCTAGGAGCTCGTCCCTGGCCCCAGCGTCGAGGAGCGTGGTGGTGCCAGAAAATGGAACAGAGCGGAGGAGTGCCGGAGATAAATTGAGGGCTGGGAGAAGGTTCCCGTCACGGCTGGGTCGAGGCAGGAGGAGGTGACCGGTGCCGGAGCTCGATGGGTGGCGGTGGGAGCCTGACAGCCGTCGGGATCATGATCCATTCGTGGCTTCTGGGGAGATGTAGTTCCCCGCCGGGGAAGGAGGCCGGTTGGGGGATGCGGTGCAGCCAGCGGGGAAGTAGGCGGGGGCAGGGAGACTGGGGAGCGAGACGACGGCGGAGGAGGGGATCGATGGTCACAGAGGAGTGGATAAGGAAAGGGAACTAGTGCGCAGCGTGAGGCGTCGGATCTAATCGGAGGGAGGAGGAACGTGAGCACTCTGTAAGACACGGCAGTGCTCACGCACGAAATAGATTTTGCGAAGTTTCATGCCGTCGCGTATCGCTAGTGCCTCCATCGTTCTGGCTGAGTGAGCAAACTCATACCAGAGCGCTTGTCCACGATTAAAAGCACCAGAATGGTCCCTTAATATGACACCCGTCGAGCCCTGTCTCAACGAATCAGAGAAGGCAGCATCGACGTTTACCTTGACGACACCTTCGTCAGGAGGTTTCCACATTGTTTTCAGCTGCACTTGCTTCTTCTCTTTTGGCCGGATGTAGGGTTTGTTGGTATGTTGTGCCTTGTATCGTGTCGGTATTGGACGGGCCGTACCCCCTCCGCATATCGGCGAGGCAGGGCCTGGCCCACACCAGCAACCGCCGCTGCTCCTCCTCCCGATGGCCGGCGTCGAACACCCTCGGGCCTGTGATGATTTCCAGCAGCATGACGCTAGAGCTGTAGACGTCGGACTTGACGGTGAGCATGCATGCCGGAGGCGGCGTAGTCAGGCGCACAGTAGCCGTGGGTGCCCATGACGCGCGTGGAGACGTGGGTGTCATCGCCGACGGGGCCAGGCCCAGGTCGGAGATACTGGGGAGGATGTTGGCTGGCTTGAGGTCCCGGTAGATGACCGGCGACGTCACCGACTCGTGCAGGTACCTCAGCGCCCTAGCGGCGCAACGCATGATCTTGACGCGTGTGTTCCACTCCAACGGTTGGCGGCTATCGTTATCGCCGGAGAGGAAGAGGTGGGCGTCGAGGCTGCGGCGGGCGAGGAGAATGGGTAGTTGTCGTGTATCGAAACACGAACACCGGGGATGGCAAACACCCCCTGTTTGTTCGGTAGAAGGGCGCGAGGTGCTTCGAAGTCAGTTCCCGAAGACGAACACGAACACACGAGATTTTACCCAGGTTCAGGCCGCGTCGCCACGTAAAGCCCTACGTCCTGCTTGTCTGACTTGATTGATGGTGAGTGGTGAAGTACAATGTGCTACCCACAGCCTTCTCGTCTACAGTTGGAGCTCTCTGAGTTCCACCTCGGGAAGGTCTCCGACGTGGGTTCGTCGAGCCCCCGAGCTAGGTGTCTAAGCTGAGAAGAACTGCCGGCTATGGTTTGTCCTCCCCTTCCTCAGACCCTGGGCCTCCTTTTATACTCCAAGGGGTCACCACAGGTGGTCGAGCTGAAGGGCCGGCCACCCGGTTGGGGCACGCGTCACGCCTTAGCCCATGTGGCAGCCGCCGGCCGACTCCGTGTCACCTCTGCTGCTGTGCTGGCCTCCATGTCGTTTCCCCCGCCGAGCCGGATGTGACGGCCCGTCTAGGGCTGTCCCAGATCTGGTCATCGCGATATACTCAGTCTCTGCCGCGATGGGACGGCGCGGTAGGTCCCATCGTGATCAGAGCTGTGCTTCCGCCGCGGGTGTGACGGGTCCTGTCCGTGACGTCTGTTGTGCTTTCTTCCCTGCGAAGCTACCCTTCCGGGCAGCGGCGCAGGAATCTCTTGCCACATAGCCTGTCCTCTGACCACCTCGGGGGGAAGTGTGTCCCCGGGCGACCCCCGGGCGCCAGGGTGGTTCCGGCTTCCGGGGAGTCCCTTCCCCCGCGGTGGCGGAGAGAGCTCCGATTGTCCTGCCGGGGGGGGGGGGGGGGGAGCAGGGTCCCATGCGCCGGCTTCCCGGGGGACCCCTTCCCCCGGGACGCCGACAGTAGCCCCCGGGCGCCCTGGGGTAGGGTCGGGCCCATGCCCAAGGGCGTCCTTCCTCGGCGCAGGGGACTCGCCTCTTCGGGGTTCGCGCGGCGGACGCGTGGCAGCGCCCGTTGGTGTCTTGTCCGCGAAGGGGCCTTCGCCTTGTCGTATCACCTCTGCCCCCTCCTCTCTGCCAATGGCAGGGGTCAACGAGTAATGATGCGCTCTCAGGGATGGTTCTGTTTCCCGAGAGAAGTGGGAACGTCCGCGCATCTCCTTCTTTATTTAAGTGGACCGTCTGCCTCCTGCTGACCGATCGTTGTTCTCCTTCCTCTTCACTCTTCAGGGCAAGATCGCCGGGGAAGGTGACCCCGAGTTGGAGTGTGGCGCGGTGAGGGTGGTTCCGCGCCGCTCCATCTATCCCAACCTCGCCCTTTGGGGAACGTGCGGCGAGTGGCAACGATCGTTCTTCTACTACCCCGAGCTTCCTTCTTCGTCGGGTGGACCCGACCTTCCTCCTTTTTCCCAGGGGTTGCCGGCTTCTCGGAAGGGGTGGTCCCTCAACTCACTTGGCAATCCCGAAGAGGTGCATGCCCTCACCGAACGCCTGAAGGTGGTCGTGGGGCGTGGGCTCACTGGGTGGACCTTCTGGTGACGTGGATGGCCCGGAGGGTCCAGCCGCTTCAGTTCCGGCTCCACACGATAGGGGAGTGGTCTCCGGAGGGAGACCATACCCGTATCACGACGAAGGAGCTGTGGGTGCACGAGATGGAAGGCTGGGTCCGGTCCATCTCGGCGCTTCCCATCTGCCGCCCGTATTGACCAGGCCTCCCGGCATTCGGCGCGCCTGATCCTCCCTTGCGGGTGAGTCACATCTTCTCTCCGAGCCTTGTGCCTTGGCCCTGGTTCTTCCTTGCCCGTCCGTCCCCCTGCCGGGCCAAAACGGTGTCATACGCAGGGTCGACTTACCTGAGCTCCTCTTCTCACGCTTCCCTTCCAGGATCTCCCAACCAGCGCGGCGGTGATTGGTGTGTTGAAGAAGGAAGTGGACGGTCTCCCTGGCCCCATCCTCCTGGTGCGACGGCTGGCTGGAAGAGACTCTGGAGGTATCTTCTTCGTCCCACGCCTCCGGGTCGCCTTCCCTGCTGGGCCCTGCTCACGCCCGTTGTCTTTTGCATGCAGGCCGAAGCGGAAGCTTCTCGGGAGGCGATTGAGCTCTTGAGGGCGGAGGCGGCCGCCCTGCGATCCGCCCTGGCGGCCGCAAAGGAGACCCCGTCGCCGGCGATGGGACCCCCGGTCTTCCACGGGGTCCCATAGTCCCCGAGCTCCCGCCGGGATAGCTTGCTGCGTAGTTTCTCCGGGCCCGCCTGTGGGCCATGGTGACTGTAATTCTTTTGTTTAAACATACCTGCCCAAGCGGGGCCCCTTTTTTCTTTTTTCTGGTGTTGTCTGGGGGCCCCGGGGAGTAGTCTCCCCGGGTTTTTGCCCCCGCTGCACGATGGCTCGGCGAACCCTGACCTAGCAGCATTGTGCAGCGGGGGACCCTTGTTCCTGAGGGGCATGCTGTTCCGGGGGGGGGGGGGGGCAGGACTTGCCCGCGCCGGTAAGCTCACTGCTACGGCTCCGTTTCCGGTTGCAAGTTTACATGACACAGCGAACTCCGACCTTGCCGAACTTTTCCCGCTCTGTCCGCTAGGGGTTTGTTTCCGAATAAGAGTCTCATTGGGCACGGCGAACGCCTCGAGGCTCGGTGATTGACCTAGCCATAGATCCTGCCCCTACGCACGGTAGGGCTTCCGGGTGAGGGGTACTCCGGGGTGCGTGGGATCTCATGTCCGGGGCACCCTTTCTTCCCCCTTCCCCCCATTCTGGGGAATGGAGTTGACGCAAGCTGATTTGACCCGGCGAACCCTGACCTGGTCGAACGACGGGGTACTTCGGAGGCACGCGTGATCTCATGGTCTGAGTACCTCCGTTTTTTCACCCGCGTGGGTTTTAGGAGGGAGGGGCATGGACCGGAGGCGCCTCCGGTGCCACTACCTCTCCGCCCTGAGTATCTTCATCCTGTTGGGTTGTGACTCCGTTCCCTCCTCCGTGGGGAGGCAGGGGAACGGCGTTGGCCGCTCCCCCTCTGTGCGCTCCCCCCGCTCCCCGAGGTCCTGTCTGGCCATCTCGGGGGGCTCCTTTGGGCGGCCGGGGATTCCCATCCGCTGTTTTGATACCCGAGATGTTGACGACGTGAGCTATACCTCGGTTGCCTGGCGCAGTGGGAGCGTTGGCTGGGGAGTTTTGCCCGGGGTTGTCTCACGCGAGGAGCTTGATTCTTATTGGGCGGGGTGCCTCCATGTGTGGTCGGAGGGAGATCCGGGCCATGCCGATGATCAGTTCCTCGGGGTTCCCTCCTCTGATGGCTCCGGTGATTGATGTGGTCCCCCACTCCAGCGGCAAGGGAGGGGCCTTTCCGTCGTCTCGGAACGGTGGAAGGGGGAGTGGTTGCCGCACTCCGACGAGTTGTAGTTGGTTGTTGAAGGCGCGCGCCTCCCTGCTGACATTGACTGCTTTAGGCCTCCTCTGGTGAGTGATCCCTGCGGGCGTGGGTCTCATGGAGAGCTAGCCCCCGGGCCTATGCGTAGCTTCTGGATCATAAGTCTCCAGTCTCCGCCTTATGTCGGTTCCCTTGTCTTCCTCGCATAGCGTGGGGGTTGCCCGAGGAGCGCTGGATCGGGCTCCGCCTTTCTCCTTCTTCCGGGGTGCTCGCTGGTCCTTGCCGCCCGGATCCGCCTTCCTGTTGGGACGATCCGGGCAGTCCGGGCGCGGTGCCCCAGTTCTCCGCAGATGAAGCAGCTTCTAACGGCGGGACCGGTCTCGCGTGTGGCACGCCGCCTCTAGTGGGATGCCATGAGGCCACGCATAGACCTGCAGTCCCGCGCATTGATACGTCCAAAACGTATCTACTTTTCCGAAAACTTTTGCTATTGTTTTTCCTCTAATTTGTGTGATTTGAATGCAACTAACACGGACTAACGCTGTTTTCAGCAGAATTGCCTTGGTGTCTTGTTTTTGTGCAGAAAGTCAAAGTTTTAGGAGAATTCCAGAAAAAATCCAGAAATTCTATTTTTCCAGAAGACCCACGGAGCCAGAAGTCGAAGCGAAGAGGGTGCACAGGGGCACCACACGCACCTAGGGCGCGGTTGGGCCCTTACGCGCCCAGGGGTGGTGTGGCCACCCTGTGTGGCCCCCGACGCTCCCCTTCGGACTGCTTAAAGCTCTGACCTAAAAACTTCGGGGGAATCGACGCTTTTTCCAAAAAACTTCCAGAGCTCCGCCGCCATCGAAAACCCTATTCCGGGGGATCAGAAACTCCGTTCTGGCACCCTGCCGGGACGGGAATTGGTGGAGATCATCGCCATCATCATCACCGCCACCTCTCCATCGACCATCCATGACTCCCCCATCCGTGTGTGAGTAATTCCCCGCTGTAGGCTGAGGGGATGGTAGGGATTGGATGAGATCATTCATGTAATAGTTGTGAGATTTGTTAGGGCATGGTGCCTAGTATCCATCGGTAGTGCTTATTGTCATTGTTGCAACTTATTATGCTTAATGCTTGTCACTTAGGGCCCGAGTGCCATGATCTCATATCTGAACATGTTATTGAATCATGAGAATAATTATTGTTTTGGATCATATCTATAAGTTGTATACACACGTCACTGTCCGGAACCCGAGGCCCCAAAGTGACAGAAATTGGGATAACCGGAGGGGATGGTTGCGACGTGAGGATCACATGTGTTCACGGAGTGTTAATGCTTTGCTCCGGTGCTTTATTAAAAGGAGCACCTTAATTACCAGTAGTTTCCCTTGAGGCCCCGCTGCAAACGGGCTGGTAGGACAAAAGATGTTGTGCAAGTTTCTCATTGCGAGCACGTACGACTAAATACGGAACACATGCCTATGATTGTTTATTACTTGGATACCTTATTATTTATCTGCAATTGCCCTATGTATGACTATTTCATGAATTATCTCATCCATGCAGCGTCCGTTCATCCATCCCTATGCCTACAGTATTTTAATCCTGCTGTCTACTGCAATTATTACTGCTGTCTTTATTTTACTGCTGCTATTATTTCACTACTGCTACTGTCATAAAACTGTTGCTACTGATAAACCGTGTCGAGCAGGTCTACTTCCAGGTGCAGCTAAACTGACAAATCATCTGTCAAGGCTTATAAATATTCTTTGGCTCCCCTTGTGTCGAATCAATAAATTTGGGTTTTACTTCCCTCGAAGACTGTTGCGATCCCCTATACTTGTGGGTCATCACGCATCATGGGAATAAACCTCGTGAACGGGGCACCACGCCCCCGGCGCCGCTGTCGGGCCAGGGCCCTCAGCGACGGGGCTCGGTGGATGCCCGCGTTTCCGCGGGTTCTCCCGTGCTGGGTCCGCTGTCCCTGCAGTGAGATCTGGGGCCCTCCGCCCCTCCTCCATCTTGGCGCATTTATCCGCCAGGGTATATAGCTCCTCCAAGCACCCTACGTCGCGGTAGCCGAGTTTCTCCAGCATGCGAATGTCGCACACATTCCGGCGGTATGCCTGGATGGCAGCGGCTTCCGGCATGTCGGGACAGAAACTCAAGGCATGACGGAACCGTCGTGTGTAATGTCGGAGCATTTCCCCTGGTTCTTGCGCGACGAAGTGAAGCTCCCCTCGGGTGCGCTGGTGTGCCACCGCAGCGGAACATGGTCCCGCCACCATCGGGGCCTGGCGCCTCCGCGGCTCTATTGTCGTCGGCAAAGGTTGGGGCTTTGACGACGAAGCACGGGCGCCCCCTACCTGGCGCGCCAGATGTCGTGTATCGAAACACGGACACCGGGGATGGCAAACACCCCCTGTTTGTTCGGTAGAAGGGCGCGAGGTGCTTCGAAGTCAGTTCCCGGAGACGAACATGAACACACGAGATTTTACCCAGGTTCAGGCCGCGTCGCCGCGTAAAGCCCTACGTCCTGCTTGTCTGGCTTGATTGATGGTGAGTGGTGAAGTACAATGTGCTGCCCACAGCCTTCTCGTCTACACTTGGAGCTCTCTGAGTTCCACCTCGGGAAGGTCTCCGAGGTGGGTTCGTCGAGCCCCCGAGCTAGGTGTCTAAGCTAAGAAGAACTGCCGGCTATGGTCTGTCCTCCCCTTCCTCCGACCCTGGGCCTCCTTTTATACTCCAAGGGGTCACCATAGGTGGTCGAGCTGAAGGGCCGGCCACCCGGTTGGGGCACGCGTCGCGCCGTAGCCCATGTGGCAGTCGTCGGCCGACTCCGTGTCACCGCTGCCGCTGTGCTAGTCTCCATGCCGTTTCCCGCGCCGAGCCGGATGTGACGGCCCGTCTAGGGCTGTCCCAGATCTGTTCATCGCGATATGCTCAGTCTCTGCCCGCGATGGGACGGCGCGGTAGGTCCCATCGTGATCAGAGCTATGCTTCCGCCGCGGGTGTGACAGGTCCTGTCCGTGACGTCTGCTGTGCTTTCTTCCCTGCGAAGCTACCATTCCGGGCAGCGGCGCAGGAATCTCTTGCCACGTAGCCTGTCTTCTGACCACCTCGGGGGAAGTGTGTCCCCGGGTGACCCCCGGGCACAAGGGTGGTTTCGGCTTCCGGGGAGCCCCTTCCCCCGCGGTGGCGGAGAGCGCTCCGATTGTCCTGCGGGGGGGAGCGGGGTCCCATGCGCCGGCTTCCCGGGGGACCCCTTCCCCCAGGACGCCGACAGTAGTCGAGGATGCGCTCCTGGGCTTCGGCGCAGTAGCCTACGAGGGTGACGATGTTGGGGTGGCGGAGTGCCATGAGCATCCCACACTCCACTACGAACTCTCGGCTCCCCTGCACGCCGTCGTGACACAGTTGTAGTCACAGGTCTGTGGTTTGGTGTTTTCGGCGTTGTTCTACGGCTACCTTCAGAAAAGTACAAGATTGTGTCAGGGAAAATGAAATGGCGTGAAGATCTAATAGATTTGCTCGTGTCTTTTATTATTGTTTTTGTAATCGATGTAATCGTGTACGGTTTAATATATATGGAAAAATTCAAAAAAACACCCGCGGCGGGCTGGTGCCAAGGCTGCGAGACGACGTGGTCGATCGTGCGGGTGACCTCGGACATGGCGGGTCGGAGGTTGGCTTGTCATGGAGGCAGAGTTGTGCGACGAGGGTGACGATGTTGGGGTGGTGGATCGCCATAAGCATCCCACACTCCACCGCGAACTCTCGGCTCCCCTGCACGCCACCGTGACACAGTTGCTTGATGGCCACCGACGTCGGCGTGCCAGAGTCATCATCATTATCATCAAGGTTGAGGTGTCCCTTGTAGACCCTGCCGAAGCCGCCCTGGCCGATGAGGTTTGAGTCGGAGAAGCCGTCTGTGGCCAACGACAAGTGCGCCAGCGTGAACTTGCGGGCGGCGCGGCTGCTACCGCTGCTACCGTCGCGGTGGTGGCGGATGCTCATGGACGTATGTGCGGCGTAGCTGGATCCTGGAGGGACTGCACGGGCTGGAGCTGGACACATCATCGGCGCAGCGCATGCGACGTAGGGGGGGGTGCCCCAGCAGGAGCAGTGCGGCATCGTACACAGAGGCGAGGCGAGATCTCCTCTTACATCGCCGTCGTCTCCTCCATGAACACGAGAAGGCGCGGCGCTACCGGCCGGCTGGGTGTTTGCTGAAGATGGGAGGAGGCTCGCGGGGCACGGGCAACTCTGAGCTGGAACTGCACCTCTTAGCAAGAGTGCTTGTTCTTCAGATTTACTTCATCTATATATAGCGCTAGCCGATTTTCTTCCCAATTCTAAAAGAGTCAATAACACTGTTGGTACATAAACTCTACCTCTATGTGCAAATTCATACAACATCTTTGAAATTGTGGTACAGAGGTACACAAACTCCAAGCCCGGTGCAAAATTGGTCAGAAGAGTCCGAATTGCTTATTTGGCATGCCACGGTGAAATTTTCGTGCTTATTTGGACTTCGAAAATCGATCCAAGATAATGTTTCAATCGCACGAATAGGTCCCTGTGTTAAATCGTCCGAATAGGACCCTGAGAAATCACGAAAAGGTCCCTGGCGCATCACGAATAGGTCCATACCTTTTATCACACGATCATCTCCACAGTTCACGCGGCGACGCTAGTTCCTTCCTTTTCTCGCGACAACGATGCCGACCGCTGCGGCGACTGCAGCGCCGCCGCAAGAATCGTGCCAATGGTGCCCGAGGTGCAGCTCCGGCCGTGGTTTGCGGAAGATCCGGACTACGGTACGTTGCGTTGCTTCATCTCTCTTCTTCTCCCTTGTTATTTTTCCGTGAGCGGGCGAGGCAACAGGTGCTATGATGATCGGGGCGTTCCCTGTTGGAAAATCTTGATGAAATCAACAATTGGATAGATAATAACAGTGCGGTAAGGGTTTGTAGGAGGAATACCTGATTTCGGTGAGCAAAAATGGTTGCCCTGTTTCGGCGTATGGTGCGTGTCCGCCGGCAGCTAAATTGGCTGCAAATTTTGAGTGGTTTATGCACAAATTAGTATGGCATAGCATTGGTACATGTTGTGGAATCATGAATTCAAGAAAAAGTTCGGCCTTTTTGCGTTAGATTTGTGATAACTAAGCCGCCATTTTCTAACACTGAATTTTCTGCATGTTTCAGTCTTCTGTCCAGAATCAAATAACGATTTGTTCACCCCTGTACTGGAGCACAATGGATTCTTCACTGGAAAAGGACCCACATTGACTTATGATTCAGGAACAGTAGAGTATGTGGATTTTTGTAGCAGAGAGACATGGTCAATTCTTTGGTTACAGGAAATCCTGCAGCTACTAGGATATGCATTTGATGGGAGGTTGCATGTGTACTGGTCTCCACCATGGAAGGAAATTCATGAGGGTTTGGTTTGCATCGAGAGAGTTATTGACTCATTTAGAATTGGGAAGAAAATGCACATAGGGGTAGAGTTTATGTACCAACAGTGTTATTGACTCATTCTAAAAATACACGCAATTAATTAGCACCTCACAGTCTCACACTCATTCATGCAAGATTCTCTCATTTCTTAAACTTTAAAACTTTTACCTTACAAACTGTATGCATCGATTGACGATTCATAATATATCCCATGTCCGTATGTTTTAAAACTTTGATTACATGTTGGTATTTGCCGGATTTATTCACACTTAATTGCTATATTATATAGTAGAAAATTTGGGTCTATTTGCGGACACTATATATTCGCCCACAAAGTTTCGTGAAAAGAAAAGTTTTTGCAATCTCTGTAAAAAAGACAAATTTCGATGCTCTAAAATGACTTTTTTCACGAGACATTTAAAATGCATTTTGCACAATAGGCACATCTAAATCTAGAAGTCAAAACAGAGTGTCTACCAAATAGAGAGTACATTGCATTATTTCCTTAGATGATGGGGAATCTGCGGTAACATTCGTCCTTTACAAACCTTATGAGTATGTAGCTGTCAGTCCGCGCGTACTGTTCTTGCCCTCGATGACTGCTTAAACCAGTAAAACCTAGTTGGCGATACAAAACTAAAACTGTTCTTCAACAATGGCTGATTGCGTGTCCGTCCGACGGAACTTTTGAAAAGTTATTCAAAGGATACGAGACCATCTTGAATAGAAAAACTTGATGTTTTTAATGGTAAATAGAAGGACAAGAAAAAAATGTTCAGTTAACAGAAGGCTGTGTGCTGTCATGTCAGAAGAACCAAAACATTTTAAATTCGGCGGTGGCAGTATTTTTCGGTGCAAATCTCATCATGGTTTACATGAAAGAGGGAATTTAGCTGAGTACATAATTTACTCGGCGGTGCAATTTTCAACATGGTTCAGAAAACTTTGAAACAGAAGTTTGTTTATAGCTCATTTTCCCTGAAACGTTTTTCTGAAAGAGAAATATAATTTTGTTTGCTGCATGTGCACTGAAATCTTCGTTTCCACATTTTTACATATGAATATGATAGCAATAAACTCAGCTGTGCTTTAAAATACAGTAAAATCAACCAGATCATCACTATACTTTGCAAAATCCAATGATTTCCCACTATCGGGGTCACGGTATCGGAGGTCTCGGCGACCTTTATCTTGTCTTCCAGGTTCATGAACTACCCTTCACAAAACATCTACAGTACTATTCTTCTAGCTAATAACAACCAAAATAGCAAGGAAGGCATAATGCAACAATATATGAGACAATGCACAGAGAAATATATGATGATAAACGGACTAACTTACCTTCACAATGCTGCAATACATACCAATGCCGATGCTTACATCTGAATTTAGACATCATTCAGTTCCATATTTGCACATATTTGGGTTTTTCTAATTGGCACATGGGCGAATGATACGATGAAACAAAAGAAAGATGCGGGGACTAATATCCATATATCTAGAGGATCCAATCCTATATGATGTGCATAATAGAGTTACTTGAAGCCGCTGCATCCACATTACGCAGTTGAGTACTTCCTTTTCTTGCCCTTCTTCTGATTGGACACAAGCTTGGCAAGAAGCTCAATAAGAAGAGAGTGATACGTCATAATCATATGCTTCCAACCATTTGTCGCCATTACTTTTTTAAAACACTTGGGAGATTGGGTTTGGATAAACTTGAAGCACAACTTCTTCAATCCGTGGCAGTGGTGCTGGTCAGCTATAACAAGAATGGACGCCACCGAGTACACACCTATGTGCTCGGACAACTTGTTTTCACATAAGAACTTGAGCCTTTTGACATCGTATCTGTCCGCCGCCACGAGCAAGTCCTGCAGCCATGTTAGATCGTCTTCCCGTCCTTCTTCCTCTTCATGTCCTTCTTCCTCATCTTGCCCTTCTTCCTCTTCATGTCCTTCCTTCTCATCTTGTCCTTTTTCCTCTTCTTGTCCTTCCTCCTCCATGTAATTGCCCTCGTCCATCTCAGGAAATGAATCTGTGTAGATAAACTTAAGCAAAGCCGCAAACACTTTTGCTCTCATGTCTTTGATTTGTATGGCACTAGACGTAGTGGCCTCCGTCATGGGACCAAAGAGCTGAGCCATGAAAACTTTTGACCGGGCTGCAAGCACGCACCGGTGCGCAGCAAACATCTTGCCGCTGACATCAAACGTCACATCAGCACCCACCTTGCTTTCAAGTAGATAGTCAAAATGCTGGTAAACGACGTCAGAGATGGTAACACCAGCATTGTCAGTGTTGCAAACCATGATGTCACAGCGGATGGTGAAAGAATCACCCTTTAGATAACCTGATCGTTGGAGGGCATCTCTTCTCATAAACCGAGGCAGCCCCGCGAAGGTCCTTTGCTGGAGAATCTGAACGCTTCACCTGCGCGGATGCTCACTGGGTTTTGCTTCTCGACCTGGTCGACGAAGCTAAACTCAAACTTGGCGTCCACGACGACTTCCTCCGCGCCATCGTCGTCATCATCACAGAGGCAGGTATAGAAGGAAATAAGTCGGCAGATATCGGGTCGTAGCCGTTTGGGCAGTATTCGATGAGCCATCTGTGGCCTCCTACCATGAAAGACCCGGAGCCGATCTCCTCTCCGTTGGGCGTCTCTCGCACGGAACGTGAGTAGTCCTTGACCACAAGAAGGTGGTAGCCGCTGTCCGTGACGGCTTTGACCGCCGACGTGGTGCAGTACTTGCCGCCGGTGATGACGGATACACCGGCGAACGACGACATGACGAAAGCTGCAAAATCTGCTCACTCAGTCGCCATTAACATTACAAGATTCAGAGGTGAGATGACTGAGATGAGGGGCAAACCTGAACCCACCCTTTAACTGGCGCGGGCGGGTGGACGGAAGCGATGAAATTGGTTTCGGTGATGATCTTTCTTGTTTCCGTAATGTCGAAGCGCTGGCAGATGCAATCTCCACGAAAACAAACACCTGGATGAAGAAGAATCGGCAGAAAGTAGAGACGGTTTCTCGCCAGTAACACAACGTAATGATAGCTCTCAACTAATTAATACTCATCAGGAATTAAAGGCCAGATACGTACCCGGACTTTGCTTTCCTTGATGATCAAACGCGATGGTGGTTCAAGATGGTACGCCCTAACCAACGGAACAACGATTGGAAAATAAGTCAGACCTCCTCTCCTTCGTGTTCTTCTCTGCTTCCAAATCTGATTGATCACAATCTCAAAAAAAAAAAAAAAACTGATTGATCACGTCATCTGCCTTGGCAATACGTACATTACTCAATATATGAAAGACGGTCGCTTTAGCGACCTGTGAGCGCTCAGTGTTCTACAGTACGACGTTTTTTTTTTGCGAATTTTTTATGTTTTTTTTTGTTTTGTTCTTCCAAAAATTATATACACGAAATATGTGTGTCGAACAGTGTTCTACAGTATGACTATTTTTTTTTTTGCGAAATTTTTTTATGTTTTTTTTTCTTTTGTTCTTCCAAAAATTATATACACGAAATATGTGTGTCGACGAGTAGGTTCCATTTCCCCGAACGGTTTCAAGTTTTGTCGACTCTAGCTTCTCAATTTTGATCCAAATTTCACACAAACATATGACGAATTTTGTCATTTTTTGTATGAAGAACCCCCGTGAACAGTTCGAGTTTTTGTCGACTTTAACTTCTCAATTTTGGATCCAAATCTTCCTCCTCACCGAAGATCCACTGCTGGGATGCCGGAGCCGCCGCGGAATCGCCGACGCCGTGCCCTGCTCCCTCCGCCGCGAATGCTCGCCGCCGGGTCGCTCCGGCGACCAAACCGAAGCGGCGCCGCCACTTCCGGCTGCCCCGCGTCCAGGCGCGTCCCGCACGGCCAGCCTCGCGTCCCAGATGCCCGTGGTTCGCCTCCGGCGAGCTCGACGCCTCCGCAGCGCAGCCCGCTCCTGCGTGACGTCAGCATGACATGCTACCGGACCTGGGCTGGGAAGCCGGGCGGCTTGCTGGGCTGGGCTGGTTGCTGTGGAGCTGGCTCGGCCCTTTTTTCTCTTCTTTTTTCCCTAATTTTCTTTTCCCACAAATTTTTTTACACCTTTTCAAATACAAAAAAATTGCAAATGTTTTCACTACCTTCGTATAAAAACACATTTCAAAAATTAAATGAACTACTTATTTGTACTACTTATTTACAAATACATTAGAATACATCAAAATGCACGAAATAAAAAAATATGAAGTAGATTTCAACATTTGCAATTGCTTACGAAATAAAAAAACAATTAAAAAAATCTAAAATATAGCAACATGCTCACAATTCCAATTTGCTAAATATTACGATAAAACATATCAAAATTCTCACAAAAAATACATACAACGCAATATATAATTCAACATACTAAAAAAAATTTAGAGATACTCTAAAATACATATACCTCACAAAATATCTCACATATTGCACTCTCCCTCATTATGGAGTTCAAATAAATATTTATGCCGTTTGACTACTTCAATTTGGTTAGCATTAGTACACAATAAAAATTTGAACATTTCAAATTGTTTATGAAATAAATAAATAAACATTTCAACATCCCTAAAACATATCAGCATGCTCACATTTCCAACTTGCTAAATATTTTGAATTACGATAAAATATACGAGAGTCCTTACAAAAAAAAAATACATGCAACACACTTGAAAATTTCATTTTGCTAAAAAAAATACTCCAAAATATATAAATCTTACATATTAGCACACAAATTGCATCCCCCCTAACTATGGAGTTGAAACAAATGTTTATGATATATTCCACAAATATCCAAACACTCCAAATTTTGTACGACAAATTGCTTCTTCTACAATAAAATATATCATAATTCTCACAAGAAATACATGCAACACACTTGATGAATGTTAGTACAAGATCCAAATGAATTTTCTCTAATTATGGACTGACTTTAACAAATGCTCATGTACTGTACTCCCTCCAATTATGAAAATCAAACAAATATTTCGACAAACTACAAACATATATAACCATTCCAACTTGCTAAACACTTAACGGTACTCTAAAATGCGTGAAGACACTCAACAAAAAAAAATACTAACTATTTCAGAGTATTTCCACACAAAAAAACAAACACATTTGAAATTGAATTACAATAATTTCCAAATTCGAGCAATCTCCAAAATCCAACCATTTTTAAAACGAAAACATTTTTCAAATTCAATTATTCCCAAACTTAGACAACTTTAGAACGTCGCCATTTTTCATATTCAGATGCCAATTTTTTCCCTAAAAAAACAGAAACATAGAACAGGAAAAATTCTATAAATGCCCATCAACAAAAAATTCAAAATATATCGAACTGTTAGGGAAACAAAATGTTATTTTTTTTTACAAAAACCAAATAAGTTTGACTAATTCAAATAGGCCTACATTACGATAATTTATGGAAAAAACACTCATATTACAACATTCCAACTCAAATCATAAATTTTTAGCATTCAAAATTTCATATGACTTTCAAACCTAATCATTCGATACACACCAAAATAATTCAAAGTTGAATAAATTCTAAATTAAACAGTTTTAAATTCTATTTGATCACAGACATCACAAACATCACCACCCATTATGGTGCTGTATTTAAAAATAATTCTCTAGCTATGGAATCCAAATGAATAAATGTGCATCTCCACCCATTATGGACTTACATTTAAAACTAATAATTTTTTAACATTTCAAAATGCTTAAACATTGAAGATATTGCAAAATATATCAACATGCTAAAAAAAAGACCATCTATAATTATGTAGAGTTGAATTTAACAAATACTCACACTACATATTCCCTCCAATTATAGACTCTAATTGAATATCTCAGTTAAGCAAAATATTGGCACAAAAAAAAACTTTTTCTACTTATGAAATTCAGATGCAATTCCTCAAATTATATATTGAAATATGAAATTCATATGCAATTACTCAAATTATATATTCACTTAACTAAATGCTCATATAATGCACATCTTCTAATTACAAAGGTAAAACAATTATTTATGCCAACATACAAACATAATCAAACATTTAAATTTGCAAACTATTCCAAAATACCCTACCATTTTCGAAAAACTTAAATTGGACAACGTTTGAATACAATTTACATACATTTCCTCTAATTCCAGTTAACAATTCATAGCAACATACAAACATATTTGAATATTCCAATTTGCTACATATTTCGATATTATCTAAACTATATAACAAATGCTCAGAAAAAATCAACGCTAAATATGTATGCCAAAACCCAAAACAAATTTAGACAACTCAAAATAGTCAATGTTTAAATACAACATAAATAAACTTTCCCGAATTGTGGCCTCGAATCAAAAAATATGCATTAGCACTGACTACGTACTTAAATCAAATATTATTTGGAAATTAGAAGTATATTTGGATATTTCAGATTGCTAGAATATTAGAGCTACTACAAAATGTATCGACATGCTCACAAAAAAATGATACTTATTAATGTCAAAATACAAACATATTTAAACAATTCAAATTTACAAAAAAAATACAAACTAGCACAAGCGCGACGTGACACCTTCTCACAAAAAATGCTACCTACTCATAACAAAATAAAAAACATATTTCCAAATTCCAATTTGGCCAGCATTTGGAAAAATATTCCGACATTCCATAAAATATATTGAAAATACTCAAAAAAAAAACTACATACTTAGAGCAAAATACAAATATATGTGAACATTTCAATTCGGCCAATATTTCTACAGCATACAAATAAACTTTCCCCACATGTCGAATCAAATTCAAATGAATTTTTCTGATTTCAATTAACAATTGACATCGAAATACAAACATGTTTGAACATTTCAATCCACAAAAAATTAGAAAAATCTACACAATATTTCAAAAACTACTCACACAAATAAATGCTACTTATCCGTAACAAAATAAAAACATGTTTTAACATTCCAATTTGGCCAACATTTTTGCGACCAAAAAAAAAATGCTGTACACAAAAAATCACCAAGTCGTGGCGTGACGCCACGCTAATTTCAACTAGTAGTCTGGAAGTCTGGGTCGATCTCAAGCACCTATTATCGTATGTACCGGTAGCTAGATTGCACCTTATCCATGCCCGTTAACGGTATAACCTTTTCCCATACCTATCATACCATAGTCATAAAAACAACACATAACTTATTCGGAAGAGATCTATTTGTTGTTTTGCTCTATCAGGAGTCTGAGACATGATCAGGTGAATCAGATAGGTTAGATACAATACTACGTACTATAACTAATCCACGGGTATATATAGGAAAACGGTTCGCTACTTCCCGGGTCGTCTCCGCGCGAGGCGACTCCGGAGGCGCCCAACCTCCAAACCCTAGAGGCGGCCGCTGGCGGCGCCCTCCCGGCCGCTGCTGCCGCTCAGGCGGTGGCGGCCTCGCCTCACTGTTGTGCACAGGGGGCATCGGTGGGGAGTCCTGTTTCTCCATCTCGCGCGGAGGCGGGGGAGCGTGTGGGCGACGTTGGTGGCAAGAAGGCGGCGGCGATCTGGGTGCCGCCGGCGCTCGGCGGTCAGCAGTGACGCCATGCGGTGGAGGAGGGCGGCTCCGCGCTGGGTGCTGGGGGAGCGGGTTTGGCCATGGCCCGATCCAATCCCGCCGGCGCGCTGGACGTTGGGGGAGACGTCCGCCGGTGGCGCGGCTTCGGCGGCCACGACGGCGACTTCCTTTTCGACCAATCCGGCAAAGAGTTGACTAGCGGCGTGGGGGCCTGCCAGTCTCGCGAATAATGGTGGTGGTCCTTGATTCTTATTCGCGCCAAGATGAAGATCTACCGGATGTTGGTCCCCATCGAACTTGCTGGACGGTCGTGTTCCGGAAGGCTCCACCGGCGAACTCCATTGGGCGATTCATGCCTGGAGATAGCTGGATTGGGTGGTATTCGGTCGGACGCACCCATGTTTTTATCTGACCGTTTGGTTTCAGAGGGGGCGCTTTGAAGCTCTGCTGGCTGTTAATACTATGGAGCACGCTTTCTCGTTCCATGGTGCTGGCGGAGAATGTCATGGAAGGCGGGATCTGGGAATAGCAATGGTGGTTTGTGTCTTCGTGGCGATGAAGAATTGGCTGGGTGATTCATGACCTTGAGTAGCGGTTTGTCAGTGGGGGCGACTGCACAGGAGAAGTCCAAAGTCTGATGCCTCAGGGTGAAGATCCAAGGTCTGGCCTTAATTGGTTGTGCCTGGCAATGACCTTGTTGGAGGCATTGTTTTGAGTGCGAGGACTTTCTTCAGGGGAAAACCTATGAAGAAGCTGGACTTCTAGTGTTGTCTGGTTGGTGTTAGTGCTGCTGTCTCAAGGAGTAGATCGCTGCAGCGAGACTTTTGTTTTTTGTAATTCTTCTTTCTTTTTTTTGGCTGTGTGCATCCGTAATGCCGTTAGGGCACTACGTTGTTGTAGAGGCTGGGTGTATGTGGTACTTGATATCAATAAATTCCCTTTATGTAAAAAAATCCACAGTTATAGTGCGGCATTCACCAGGTGGGCCGCCATCGGTGGAGGGTGAAGCGAGCGATTCATGCATGTGTTCGTAACATAACCTACATGTGAAAAAAAATCATGGATACTCTGAATGATGTATTATAAAAACATGAAAAAATTCAATTAGAAATACTTTGTATTTTGGGCTACACAAAAATGACAAAATCTTAAAAGGTTTGAAGATTTGAAACACTATACTCAAATCTGTAGATTTGTCTTTTTTGTGTAACCCAAAATACAAAGTATTTCTAATTGAAATTTTGCACGTTTTTAGAACACATCATTCAGAGTATCCATGATATTTTTCACATTTTTATGAATCTTCTAAATATGATTTTTAATTTGTTTAAAATGGAGGGAGCAGTGGAACTCGGGATTAAGAAATCTCCACTCTTCTTTCATTCACGATCTTCCTGAAAGTAGGATTCTCGATGTCGTTCCTGTGGAATCAGGTGTCCCAACGGGTCCGCCTAGTGTGGAAGAAGAGCCAAGGCAACGGTGTCGACTTTCCAAAAGAGGAAGGGAGGAAAGAGAAAGAGAAGTGGGAAATGAGAGCCCTCACTAGAGGAAATTGAGCGTTATATTCCTTTGCTTGAAGCGAGCGATCCATGCATGTGTTACATAACATAACCTACCTATGAATTATGATTTTGGCCTCGTGAATAAATCTTACTGATGCATCGTGTGTGGAAGTTGGGGATGGCAATGACCAATGGGTACCCAATACCCATGTACCCTGTGGGTAAATACCTTAGGATAACGGTATGGGATAAAAAATAACCATGGATAAATAAATGGACCCATTGGGTAGAGAGGGTACGGGATCAATAACCCATACTGAGTACCCATATACCCATCCAGTATTTGAGAAGTCAGCACACTTGTCTCATGCATCTAGGAAAAACAAGAGAAAATGGGGGATGCAAAAGTACTAACAACAAAAAAGAATCCGGCTATACTTGAATTTGTATTTGAACAATTGCTAAATATACCACCTGAGTGAAGTTTTAAATTTCTAATGAATTAAGGAACTGTGAAAATGGAGTAAATATTTTTGTTTGAGAAGAGAAAAATTACTACGTAAGGAGAAGGAAAGAAGTATATTTCAAAAAGAAGAGAAAATGCATGATGCAAAAATATAAACCATTAAAAAAGTCATGTTATATTTGAATTTGTATTTACAAAACTGCCAAATAGCTCTCGACTTAATTTTGCCAATTCGATCAACATTTTCCGCCACTTTATTTTCCGAAACTGTGAAATGATCTCAGCCTTTTGCTTTTTTGAGAGATCAAGATACTGTTCTCCCACTTCTATTTGACAATGTGCCTTCCGTTTTGGGGGCAACATATATCACATAATAATGACCTGTGCTGGAATAAAATTTGTGACCATGCATCCTTGTGCAAGCTATCTTTTTGCCGTGATAAAATCAATGGTGATTTCGCCGATGGTTAAGCTACTGGTGGCCGGGAGGGGGTATAACCTTTGTTTTGGAAAAAAATGTAAAGCTCCGACAATTTTAAACAAAATAAAAGGCAGATACAACAATTTTAAACAAAAATAAAGGCAGGTCCAACAATTTTAAACAATAAAAGGCAGCTCCAAGCATTAGACAAGGAGAATGATATCTGCATCTCGGACTCTACAGTTAATTTGTATGGTCAGCTCGTACAAAACTGACAACAACCATCGCAAGGTGTGCTTCATCACTAAGTTCATCCTTTTGGGAACAAAAATAAATAAATAAATAAATAAAAGGCAGCTCCTAGAATCTGTTGGTCTTCGACTCATATTCGACCAATGCCCAGATTCAGTCATCATTCCAGTACTATCAACAGGTTGCTTAATTAGTCAGGAATTAGTCAGTCGTTCTCAAAATTGTGTCCTGATGCCGTCCAGAATTGCTAAAAACAATGGCTGGCTACTGAAGTAATTTGAAACATATTTTCAGCTGAATGTGAAATTTCAGGGAGTCTCACTAGAATCAGTACGAAAACAGTCCATCTGCACGAAAACAATGATAAAAAGGAAGATGAAACCATACTCTCATTGGCCAGCAATTATTAAAGATCATATACTGGAAGTTGTCCATGCCAAAAATCGTGTACACGAGATTAGTCAAAAACAAGTACCACCTCCACAGGCTTTAATCCTTCACTTCATGCCGAAAACAACTTCCAGCTCAAACAAACAGCTGCAACTAGAAAAGGTTACAACCTGCCTTCCATAAAGCATCTTCACAGTCACAGTTCTACTTGATAACCACCAGATACATGACAGGGGAGGCACAAAGCAACAATGTACGACATATTTCACAGAGAAACGACTAGCAAAGGAACTTGCACTACGGTTGCACTTGAAATTACCATCCAATTCCATATTTGCCCATAGGTTGGACCTTTCCGGTTCAGCATATAGGCAAATGACATGACTAAACAAAAGCAAGTCACGCAGACTACAATCTACCTAGAGGATCCCATCCCATATACATGCATATTAGTATTACTTCAAGTCCTGCAGCCACACTACATCCTCTACCGCTTCCTCTTCTTGTCCATCTGGCTTGACGCAACCTTGGCAATGATCTCCTTCACAACAGAGGGATATGTCGTCATTATAAGCTCCTAGCCATCAGTCGCCATTACTTTTTCCAAACATGGGATAGATTGGATTTGGATAAACTTTAAGCATGCCTCCTTCAATCAGTGGCAGTTGTGCTGCTCAGCTAGAGCAATAGTGGACGCCACCGAGGTCACACTTATATGCTCGGACAATTCCTCTTCATATAAGAGCTTGAGCCTTTGGAGATCATACCTGTCTGCAGCTACAAACAAGGCCTGAAGCCACATTACAACCTCTACTGCTTCCTCTTCTTGACCCTCTTCCTCAGCCTCTGGCAATTGATTCTCTACTGCTTCCTTTTCCTCCACCGCTGGCAATTGATCGTCTACTGCTTCCTCTTCTTGACCCTCTTCCTCTACCGCTAGCAATTGATTTTTTACTGCTTCACCTTCATGTCCGTCCACAGCTTGCACTTTGTCCTCCTCCATCACAGGGAATGACCCTGTGTAGATGAAGTTAAGTAGATCCCTGAACACTTTTGCCTCCATGTCTTTGATCTATATGACATTTGACGTAGTGCCTTCTGTCATAGGGCCAAAGAGCTGTGCCATGAAGACTGTAGATTGGGCTGCAAGCACACACCGGTGTGCGGCGAATATCTCGCCACTGACCTCGAATGTCACATCAGCACCCACCTTATTTCGAAGGAGATAGTCAAGATGTTGGCCTACGTCAGCCACGGTGCCACGGACATCCAGAGTGTTGGAGTCCTTGCAAACAATGATGTCGCACCGGATGGTGAAACAATCATCCTTCAGATAGGTTGATCGTTCAAGGGCATCTCTTTTGATAAACGTCTGATATCCCGTACCCGTACCAGGAAGTTGGTTGGAAAAAGTGGCTGGTTCAGTTGCACTAATGCGCATCGGCTTTTGATACTCAACCATGTCGACGAAGCTAAACCAGAGGTGCACCTTCACAGCCTCTGGAGTATCGTCACTGTCGCAGCAAAGAAAAAGATAGAGAGAAATGGCATCGGCCGAACTCGGGGCGTCACCGCTAGGATAGTACTTGATGCACCATTGATGGCCTCCTACCATGAAATGCCCAGAGCTGATGCACTCGCCGTTGGGTATCTCTTGTACGGTACGCGAGTAGCCTTTGACCACAAGCAGGTGGTACCCGCTGTCCGTGTCGGCGTCGAAGGACGTCGTGGTGCAGTGCTTTCCGTCAGTGACAACAGATACACCTGTGAAGGACGACATGAGGAAACCTGCAATTCGATGCAAAATAGGTCAGCATTCACACTCCAAGATTCAGAGCTGGGATGGATGAGCTGAGGGGGCAAACCTGGGTCACGTCCCGCTACTTGAACGCTTCTCCCAGGAAACAGAGTGTGGCCCGTTGGTAACCAAGGATACCTTGATGGGACGGTTTGCAACAGTGTCCAATGAGGCCACTGCCTCGCCTGCAGAGATACATAAATTTTTCTCAGAAAAAGGTTGCAGAGTTGCACCTGTTTAAGTTAACAAACAGATTACCCTGATTGATGAAGCTATGGTTGGGTTGCACAGTGTTAAGAATCAGCTGTTATACTAGTAATGTAAATCTAATAATAATCAGCTGGCATACTAGTACTACTAGCAATATTAATCAGTTATCTAATAATCTAGCAAAATATACAGAAATTTCGTTGAGAAAGATGTTTCAGGCTGCAGAGTTGCATCTGCTTCAGTTAACAAACAGATTACCATAATTGATGAGGCTAAGGTTCGTTTGCACACAGTTAAAAACTTCTACAGGCAGGCACATACTAGAGAGGTCACTTGGAATTTCACTTGAGTGCAAGAATAGCACGAAACGGAATGTCAGCGGCTCACCGGAGGAGAGAGATCGTCGGTGGCGGGCCTGGGGAGAGCGGCAAGGTCCTGGCTAGAGGAGAAGCTCGTCAGGCTGGAGGCGGCGGCGATTCCAGGCTTGTACCGCGGCCACTCCACTCGCTGTGCCGGCGTCGATTCTCGCCGGAAACAGAGTACGCGGCGGCGGCGGCGGCTTCTCTTTGGTGTGAGAGTTAGCTAGGGTTCATCACTTGCTAATTTTGGGCTTTTGGGGGCTCACAGAATAGAGCTGAATTTTAAAAGTACAATAATCCAGTACGAAAAAAATCAATATTTCTTGGCACGGGACAAAAATTACTTTGTATTTAATTGACGGAATTTTCAAACCACAGTAAACAAATCTTGCTTGGCAGAGGAAAAAATTACTGATTTGTTTGGATCATGTCCACACACTGCTGTCGACGCCGGTACAGAGGGTGGACTTTGGTCGAACCGGCGGGAGTTATAGTTTTGCCGTTGAAGGGTACTAGGAAATTGCCCGTGCGTTGCAACGGGGTAATTGAATATGTTACTATGCGTCCATCGTTTGTGCAATCGTGTCGTCAAATTTTTGTGAGTTTCTAATCACTGTGACTTATAGAGGTCGGAAGCACGAAAAGGGAACACTATTATTTCTCAAGATAGCTAAATACCATGCATGCACGCACGTATTCAGTTGAATGTCAATAAATTCATAGACGGCATATTGATCGTAGTTCATTTTGACATACAATTAAAAAATCTGTGCAAAATACATCAACTCTTACAATATTTATCTAGAACAAATCATGTTGAAATGCATAAACTAATTATCAATGCATAAACAGTATATATGTGTACCTACAGAAACAACGGGATGAAATGTAACACCCGTCAAGGTACAATTTACTTAACATGGATAATGGAAGTCTCAACGTAGTAGGGCAACAATTTGCAGTTAGAACAACATCAGATGGTGCCATGAAATAGAGTTATTGGCAGCTAAACAATAGTATCTTTCCATGGACCAAGAACAACAACATATTTACTAATATATGCAAGGTTCCCAGTATGAATACAAGCAAAAAAAAGAAACAACAGTAATATCCATACAATATGGCTGCTCTGCTGAAGAGACAAATAAAGATGTAGTCCATCCAGACATATTTTCCTATGATGCAATTTTTTGTTTCGATACAAAGCAGATGTATAGGATACACTTCACTACACAAGATTTGCAGCTGATTTGTGTCTTGTGTTCTGACTGTGATATCATCAATCAGAAATATCTTAGGAGAGTTCATTTTTCATTGATGTACAAGGAAAGTGGGAGGAAAGGATTGTATAAACAATGGCTGTTATAGCAAATTCTAAGACATATATTGACCTCTACATCCATACTGTAGTAACGTGTCAAAAATTTGTCCTCGACCATCTTTCCATCTGCCCACGTTACCTTTCAAGGGCAGATTATAAGCTCTCACTTACAGCACTTCAGATTATAAGCTCTCGTTTACATGCATATCTTGCCTGCAAGAGCGATAAAGCTAAAAGGAAACAATAAAGAATAATAAAACAAAAATTAGGTGGCACCATGGGTCAAAAGCATGGAACTTGGCAGCTCCTCCATGCTTTCCTCCGAAGTCCCCTACATAGCTTGCATAGTTCAGCTACACGCTCTTGCAGCATGGTCCTCTTTTTGTTGTGTCAAACCACGAAGTCTGATAAGAAGCATAATTGTTGTTATTGGATTCTCTAAGACACATGCAATGATCGCTTGGCTTATAATAGCTGAAAGCTAACTAAAGAAGGGAAATATTCCCTGGGAAAATACAGGATGAGATGTACATTACCTCTCAGGGTTTTGATATTCTTTATCTTTTCAGAAATACTCGAATAAATGCTATTCTTTAAGACCTCACCTTCATCTGCAAATATTTCACAACCGTGTCAAAATCGACAAAAAAGAAGCTTGCTACTTCCACAGTTCCATGTTCTAACAATTTAAATGAAGTAGATAGAATGGCAGCTCTGTTCATTACATATTGCTTATTGCAGAATTATTAACTTTCCACATTGCATGCAAATCAATGAAAATTTAAAGAAAACAATCTTCCTCCATATTCCATAGCAGCAAGCTAGCTAGATTTATATCTCCATGTATCAAACCAAGCAGCAGCAAGCTATCTAGAATTGGCAAAAAACAGTAAGCTAGCTAGCATAGCTCGGTATCCAACCTGAAAACACATAAACAATAAAGGTAACAGTATACAGAACATAAAAATTATATGGAAACACGAAGACTAATGACAGTATACTCTTTATGTCCCATTTTCTCTCCAGGAGCAAGATCCGATTAGTTCTATTCGAGTAGTACAAACTGTAGCACTAACTTATTCTTATTGAAAACAACGCATATGAAATGCAAGTTCCAACCTGCTGCACGTATCTACGTTCTGAACCTGAAAGTAGCATAAAACTGAACCTGAAGCCCCATGCGAGCAGCATGCTTTACATCGTGTGTGTCCTTAAAACAAAATATGATGCTTTCGGTAACTAGATTCTTCAGACATTTGCCTTCTCTTCCTGTTCCTTTGCTCGGATCCGTTTTTCATGATATCCTGTAAGTACCTGCTAAGGCGATTCCAAACCATGTACCACCGGGCTTTTCCTGTAAGCCGCAATCCAATAATAGATCACTCAAAAATCAAGTCTCGACGAATTTAGACCAAAAACTGAAGTACTTGATGGAGAAGAATGATAATGTACGTAGAAACTGAATTCTTCATCCCAAAACACCGGTGACATGAATCCACAGCCATCGTTGTAAATTATGCGCTGCAAATCAGAAGACATGAACATAGTTATAACCCCTGACTCCCTACAGTAAGCCTAAAATTATACGATGGCGGCTTGTCGCAAAATGTAATTAAACGTGGAATAGTTCAGGTACCTACCCTGACACTGACGATAGTGCCGCAGCGCTACGCCACCGCCGCTGCAGATGGCTCGTTTGAGGACGTCGCTGAATTCGTGGAAGGCATGTGCTGTGGTTCCCTCCTTGGCCCTATCGTGGATCGCCACCATCGGTGGCGGCCATCATCATGCCCATCTCCCCTCTCCTCTCACGTTCCTTCACCCTCGAGCGGCCTGCCTCGGTAGCTCTGCTCCTCGGCCAGATCCAGCATGACGGCGCTGAGATGGATGCCCGACGGCGGCGAGAAGAGTCGGTGATCGACTTCGGGCATGGGGATTGGCGGCGCAGGGAGAGAGCGAGATGGGCTTTCGGGGAGGATGGAAAGAGAGAGGGCGTGAACTGAGGCCCGATTGATCATGTAATTATTGCTGATTGGAACGGATTGATCCATGCAATTACTGCTAATTGATCGTGTAGTTAATTGAGCGTTGCCTTCTAAAAAATCATGTGTGCGAGGAGAATGTTTAAGTCTTGACGATGGAACAAAATTTTCTTTTTAGATAGTAGAGATAGAGATAGAGATAGAGATATATTGGGTATTCATGATCCTAGCAAACATGGTCCAACATGGTTCTCGCCTTTTTACAAAAAAGGAATGTACAAAAAAATCCGAAAAACAATCCGGTGTTTCTCCACCATTGATGTGATAAGACCTTGAAGCATGAAAGCCCACCACGACGTCGGGGACTACGCCACTTGGGTCGAGGCAGGGTGCGACACCACGCCAAAGTCGAAAATCCCCACCTTTGGCTCGGAGGAAAAAAACAAGTGCGAGTGAGACACCAAAGCGCAAAGTGACTGCCCTCATTGTCCACATATCACATAACATGGTCTATGTATCTGAACTCTGAAGAACCACTTCACGAACAAACCCATGATCTCCCGCATCGCCCCACTATCAGCCACCATGACCGCCAGATCGGGCAAGAACATCAAAACCGAGAGCTCTGCCGCGCTTATTGAAGAAAGTCTCGCCATATCTATCCCCCACACCAAGCCACCACCTCGATAGCTCATAGGAGAGCGACCCGGACAACCTTGCAGCACAACGCGCTGACACTGGCGAATAGAGACTCCATGACAAAAAGCCAAACGCTAGAAGGACAAACAACAACGAGAGCGGTGATTTGTCACCCGGGCTACATGTAGCCCGGTATTGTATTTATTTTTTGGTCGCCATTTTAAGAGGGAACGCTACATGTATTTATTGTAAAGGGAACGTCTCACCGCTGACCATGAATGTCACATCAGCACCCACCTTATTTTGAAGGAGATACTCAAGATGCTGGCCTATGTCAGACATGGCACCACCAACATCCTTGCTGTTAGAGTCCTTGCAAACCATGATGTCACACCGGATGGTGAAGCAATCATCCTTCAGATGAGTTGATCGCTGAAGGGCATCCCTTTTCATAAACTTCGCTGTTCCGCAATCAACACTTTCGATGGACAAACTTTCTAGTTCAGTTGCACGAATGCACAACGGCTTTTGATACTCAGCCTGGTCGACGAAGCTAAACAGGTAGCGCACCTCCACAACATCTTGAGGACCGACATCGTCACTGCTGCAACAATGAACAAGACAGAGAGAAATGAAGTCAGCACACCCTGGCTCCTCACTGTTAGGGTAGTACTCGATGTACCATCGATGGCCTCCGACCACATGAAAGGCCCAGATTCGACATGGTCGCCATTGGGTATCTCTTCCACGGTACGCGAGTAGCCTTGGACCACAAGGAGGTGGTACCCGCTGTCTGTGCATGTGTTGACGGTCATCGTGGTGCAGTTTTTGTCGTCGGCGACGATAGATACACCGGTGAACGATGACATGACGAAATCTGTGATTTTATCCAAAAGTCCAATCACCATTCACATTCCGAGATTCAGATAGATGAGCCAAATGATGATATGAGGGGTCCAACCTGGCTCACCTCACACTGCGCCGCCGTGCCAGCGGTCTCTTCTCCCAGGAAACAGCGTGTAGCTTGTTGGTCACCAACAATAACTAGATGGGGCGGTTTGCAATACTGTCTGGTGAGACCACTGCATCACATATCAAATATATATATAAATTGTTGAGAAGGAAGATTTAGGTTGCACATTGTTAAGAATCATATACTCATACTACTAACTACTAGTGCTAGCATTATTAATCTAATAATCTACTCCCTCCGTTCCAAAATAAATGACTTCAATTTGCCCGTATGTGGATATATCTAGACATGTTATAAGTATAGATACATCCACGTTTAAACAAATGGAAGTCATCTAATTTAGAACGGAGAGAGTAGTACCAAACTGTTAGGAGACACAATGGTAACTTGAGTGGTAGCTCTCAGCTACCCCCTCCGTATCAAAATATATGACCCTCTACCTACTTTCTACACGCATATATCTATACATGTTTTAGTGCAAAGTTCATATGAATCTTGAACTAAAATATGTCTAGATATATGTGTGCAGAAAATAGATAAGAGTCTTATATTTTGATGCGGAGTAGCTTCTACAGGCATACACATACACAGACTAGGCATACACAGACTAGAGAGGTCACTTCAAACATTACTTAAGTGGATAGTATATCAGTGCAGGAATGTCGGCAGCTCACATGAGGAATCTACCAAATCATGCTTAGCTAGCTTCTATTGGCAGACAGAGAATATCAGCAAGCTCACCGGAACTCCGGAAGAGACAGTCGGTGGCTGAAGCCTAGAGGGCTGCTGGAGGTCGAGACGCTCGTCCGTCGGGAGGAGGTGCTCGAAGCTCGGTGCAGCCTGGTCACCTCCATCTGCTTGAACTGGCGGCCGGCGGCCGCGCGGAGACGCGCTGTGCCGTCGTCGCTTCGCCCCGGAAACAGAGTGGGCGGCGGCGACGGCGAGCGAGAGTTGGTAGGGTTCACTTACTATACTAGTTGAGGTTTGGGGGCCCATGAGCTGAAAGCCCACGGACTATACTGTTTTGGCAACTTGATTTATTCCAATAGTAAAACATTCCAGCTTGTATTTTAATACAGAGAATCAAGGTCAAAAATGATGTTTTAAACAAGAAATTTTTTGCTGCTTCAATTTTGTCTCATGCGAGAAAATGCAGGACAAGAGGGCATAAACCACTATAAAAGTGTTTGCATAACTCATGGAAAGGGCTAGAATTGGTCACACCACCGAATTTTTAACAGCTTCATTGTAACGGTGTTCAGAGGGTCATGGATTGTGAAAATGGTACGCAAACCCTGACACTATGTCTTATAGGAGCCCATGAAAAGGGGCAAAATCGGCCCGAACAAGGAATTGTTACTAGATCCCTCTGATCCGAAATATTTGACGCGGAACATGACCTACGTCTGTACAAACGTGTGAACAACTCGTGACCGATAAATGGGATATGAGGGAGCAACATATATAATCATTAAAAGTGGTAAAGTTTGACAGGATGCATCTGGATCGCCACTCAACCAAATCGATTGGTCGGTCCATTTAAGGACATGTATAATGGTCATATATTAGCCCACCGTTGTTGAGTTAAAACATAAATTAAGAAAAAAAAAACGTGGCTTCTCTTAACTAAGAAATGATAAGGCACCCCCAAATTACATGTTGTTCACTTTGAATAACACTATATTCTTAAACTTGAAAACTTTTATCTCTTTACATCGTTAACCCAATTAATGGTTCATATTCACCGTTGGCTTACTCGCGTCGACATGTTCAAAACTAGATCTTATCTTAACACATGTCTAGACAGATTTTTTTAGGGAATTGCCAGATTATTGCCACATGCTAGTCAGGTTATGTACTAGTTACCACATTAAAATAGGTTGGTTTTTTGTTTCATTATACGCATACAGAAAACTGTGTGATACTATTAATTTTTTAAATGATACCATTTCTCATTGTTGTTAGAAATACTTCAAATCCCTCTCTCCAAGTAATGCCTAAAACCATGTAAAAAATTATGCCAACAATATGTTAGCTGTACGCTATTATCGTGCTAATTGTTCGCGTCTCGCAGTCTTGAACTGTAGCAAAGCTAAACAATGTCTAAGAAATCCTAGTGAAAACGGAATAATCGTCAATTTTAATGAGAGGTAATCTAGAGGACGCGTAGATCGTTATTTGCGGACATCACGTCGCGGTATAGACGTAGACACACGAGTTGAATCTCCCATCGAAATATCGCTACCAGAGACGTGCCTTGTTTGGAACTGCACCAGTGTCGGGTAACTGTTACTTTGAAACGCCGGCGTGAAAGCAAGAGATGAGCTCGACATTGGCGGCTGTCCTCGCGTGCAAATAGCGTACCAAAGCGCTTGATGCATGCATGCAGGGGCGGATCCAGGATTTGAGTATGGGGGGGGGGGCGAAAAAGAGGATGTCAAGTCTTATAAGTATACCGTGGACATCGAATTGAAACAATATATATTTTTGCAGTTGAAATGAAAGCTACATTTCTACAAATTGACATTTTCCATTTGCTTATCAGTAGGCAAATCCAAATCCATTGACGCTTTTCGGCTTCTTGCTCATGTCGTGCTTTTGACTCTAGCTTGTTCCGAGATCACGAGAGACGAATTGATAGTTCGAGCCAAAGTTTGCATATCAACTGTAATAGGATTGGAATGGTAAGTTGTTTTCTAATGTCTATCTTTTCCGTGGATTTGTATTTCCGGCCACTGAATTTGGTCGACCAAACCGGTTCAATTTTTTGCTAATTGTTTGTGTCTTCCTCTTCATGACAAGAGGCCCTACTACCATATAAAATAATCAATAAACTATTTTTTTTGCGAATAATCAATGAACTATTTAACTAACTAGCAAGCAACAATTATTAGATTCGTAAGCAAGCGCTAACAGATAAGAACTGCAACAAAGATACAACGATACCTTGAAGGGAACATGCCAGGAACAGGTAGTGGCTCCCATGAGGGCGGAAAGTCGTAGTCGTCATCGACATAGATGCAAAGACGCAGGAATTATCGCAGCTGCGCCAATCACCGGCGCTGGCGTGCGTATGGCTCGGCGGCGGCGGCGATCCAACACACTATGGCCGATGTGGCTCGGCGGCGGCAGAGAGAGAATAGCATCAGGCAGTAGATGAGATCGTGCAGTCCGAACCTACGTGCATCGCAACTACGTACGTGCACATCGTGGCCTTTGGGCTTGGCCCATTCAAGTGACCACGCTGGTCTAGACTGGGCTAATTTTTTTTTTTGCATGGTAATACGATTCTCATTGATAAATAAAAAGCGAGATACAAAGTACGTATACACCGATCTTACAGATCTGGAAAGATAGGATAAACCTATGTGACAAACCAATGCCTATCCATCTTTTGCGGCACCACCGTAGCAGCCACTAAGGAAAAAATAGACAGATCACCTCTTCACCCGAGCTCGACGCGGCTCCATCGCTGATCATCAGCTTTTCGGACCTCCAATGTAGTTTGCCATAGGACAAACCATTGCCGTTGAAAGAATCAGACCGGGGCAGCATGTCCCCGGACACGCCATCGAACTTGAGCACTGGCACCCACGCACGACGATGTCGGAGTAGGGAACCAGAACCATCAGCCTTCAACCATGAACCCACCACAAGGTGCACCATCTTCCAGCTGTCACCAGTGCAGACCACCGTCTGCACGTACTCCTGGACGAATCCTCTCTGCTCCACCTTGGCGCCGGAGACAACGCCGCAGCAACGGGACAGAGCAGGAGGAAAAAACCATCTGATGGAGTCGTCGCCGCCGCCTCGCCGACACCATCCATGAACTCTAAAGCCACCAATCTGAAAGATCGGCAAGCACACAGTGCCACCAACTCCGAGACGCCGCCATTAAGGTGTGGGAGAAGAGTTGAGACAGATTTATTTGCCCGGGCGCCGCTCCCACCACCCCAACGACGCGACATGCCAAAGAACTCCTAACCCTAAGTACCATGCAAAAAACGGGTCCCCCTCCCTCCTGCCGCCGGAGCGGCAAGCGGAAGGAGAGGGGCCCAGCACAATCGCCGGAGATTGGAGCAGGAAAAAGCTTTTCCGCCGCCGCCGCCTGGGAGACGCGGAAGACCTAGCTATCGCGATGTGGACTGGGCTAATTGACGTTACACTAGTACTAGTATTTAGACTAATCAATTACGTATATAAGTACTGATCGCTGCTGGCCTTCGGTACGCCTACGGCGGCCGTCGGCGTATAGATACACACGTATGCCGCGTATGAACACAGCGTGACGGCCGTCCTCGCTCCGTCACGGCGTGCGTTCATACGCCAACGGCCTTCGGTACGCCTACTGCTGCCGTCGGCCCCGGTCTGGCTACGCCGACGGCCGAGGTCGCGGTTGCCCTATCTCGACTTGGCCGTCGGCGTATATATCGGCCGTCGGCGTCTTGACGCATTCCCGTAGTGAGAAATTTTACCGCTTCATTGTGTGGTGTTGAAGTGCAGTATTTGCAGCCAGGCATGTCGTTCGGACCCTTTCTCAAGGCATTCTTATTTATCTTGTTCATATTTCTCGCCTAGCAAGTTCAGTGTAGCAAGTCATCCAAAAAGAAGAGAGTTGAGTAACTGCTACCCGAGGTCTGCCAGTCGGACAAGCTGATAGATCCATGGCGGATCCTGTCGTCGGTGCGCAGGACGGGATTTCGGTTTCCTTTCTTCCTTTTCTTTCAAGCTCTGTTTTGATTTGGTTTGAGGTCTGCCTCTGCCCCCGCTCCGCAGCCCCAAGGAGGAGGCCACGGAGCACCAAGGGCACTAGCTCCGCAGCCCATCGGAGGAGGCCACGGAGCACCAAGGGCACAAGCTCCGGCGGCCTCAGGAAGAGGCGGCACACCAGCAGCGGCACAAGCTCCGCCGGCCCAGGGAAGAGGCGGCAGACCAGCAGCTGCACGAGCTCCGCAGGCCGCGGGAAGAGGCGGCAGACCAGCGGCGGCACAAGCTCCCCAGGCCCCGGGAAGAGGCGGCAGACCAGCGGCGGCACAAGCTCCCAAGGCCCCGCAAAGAGGCGGACCACCAACGACGGGCCACAGGACGAAGCAACATGCCACCACCGGCACAAGCTCGGCAGCTAACCGGCAGTACACGGAGGTGAAGGACCGCGTGATGAGGGACACCACCATCGAGAGGTTCCTGCAGGACATGGCGAACCAGTGGCCCATCCGGTTCACGGCGAAGCAGCTCGTCGGGTTCACGGGCGGCTAAGATCGGCCACGGCGGATTCGGCGCGGTCTTCCAGGGCATCCTCCCCAATGGCCTCGCCGTGGCCGTGAAAAAGCTCCACGATACGCTCGACCGGAAGACATCGGAGGAACAGTTCATGGCGGAGATGTGCACCATCAGCAGGACGCACCATGTCAACCTTGTCAGGCTCTACGGCTTGTGCTCTGAAGGCGCCACGAAGGCGCTGGTGTATACGAGTACATGGGAAAAGGCTCGCTCGACGACTACCCGTCAGCGCGCGGCTCCCACGTGAGCATGGACATGGTAGCCGGGATCGCCACCGACGTCGCCAAGGGCCTAACGTACCTCCACGAGGGATGCAAGCCCAAGATCCTGCACCTCGACATCAAGCCTGGCAACGTGCTCCTCGACGGAAACCGCACGCCCAAGGTGGCCGACTTCGGGCTCGCGCGCCTGGTCGACCCCAACAACACGCACATCTCCGTGTCCCGCGGGTGCGGCACGCGCGGGTACGCCCCGCCGGAGTTGTTTTTTGAAGCTGAGGTGCACCTCACGGAGAAGGGCGACGTCTATAGCTTCGGCATACTCCTCCTCACAATCGTCCTCCGGGGTAGGAAGCTGGAGCCCGAGAACCAGCAGCCGTTCACCAGGGCTAGGATGGCCTGGAAAATGTACGAGGCGGACAAGCTCGTGGAGTTTGTGGGCGGCCCTGGCGAGAATGAGCCGCGGCGGTGCAGAGAGCTGGTGGAGAGGATGTGCAAGGTTGCATTCTGGTGCGTGCAGAGGCAGCCACAGGATAGGCCTTCCATGAGCGCGGTGGTGAAGATGCTCGAGGGTGAGATGAGGATCCCTCCGTCGCAACACCCGTTCCAGCATCTACCTTGATGGACAGACAAACGAGCGAACTCGACGTACTTAGCAACGAGATCGTCTACTTTTGACGTAAGAAAGAGCCATCAGAATTATGTATGTAGCAACGAAATCATTTCAGTGAATTGTGTCTATCAGGCGTGATCGGGAGACATTGAGAGATTTTAAGAGTGATGAATCATGTATACAATTTTATTTTTATAGCGGTAAGTGTTTATACTCATGTTTTCTAGCCCTTTTCCTTCTCAGTGCGTTTGTCGACTATTTCGTCAATATTCCACCATCTACCTTGGTAATCATGGCAGTGGAGGTGCCATGGTAGACATAATGTCGCAACAGTGAAACATGGGGTTCTCCTTCTGCTGCCAAGGTGGGTCAGCCGCCTATGGGCCCACCAAGAAGATGGACAAGCCCAAGACGCAAGACTTGGTAGGTGGGTCCACCCACCTACCACACGGGAACCCGACAAGCTCGACATCGATATCCAGGCGGCTAAGGACTCAAGAGCAAATGACCTTCCGGGGTCATCAACCCGGAGACCAAGGCCAAGACCCGCAAGGCAGGGTGCCCGGTGGGAGGCCAGGCGCCCTTTCGGATGCCACTCCATACAAGCAGAGGATAAGCATGCCACACCAAGCTGGTAGGACCAAAAAGACAGAGCCCTTCCGGGTGCCTACCGAGACTCTTCGTTTCAGTAGGGGAAATACCAGATCGTATGGTTGTCATACACCCTATTTCGCCATCCGTAGTTTTTCTTGGGATTTCGATGGTTGATGGAGCTTCTGGTTTTGGGGTCTCCTCGAGTTGGTGAAACTCTCTCCGGAAGATTAGATGGACTCAAGGATCAACTCATCCCGGGGATGGGAATGAAGCTTTTGTTGCTTCGAAGTTAGATATGATAAAAGCAGCATGTTGCACCTCGAGGGGTAACGGTGCGCTTGCAAGGCACTTGATAGACGACCTTCCTACCGACGTGCATAGTGGTCTCGAGGCATTCAACGCCACAATCATGCGTTTCAGCAGACGAATATGAAGACGTGAGGGTGGCGTTGTGCGGGGCCAGGCGTGTCGGGAACACTGTCGATACCTAGGAAATACTTCTATCACCGTTGCAAGTGCAGCAGAATTCAGAGATGATGATGTATATGATTTGTTTCATCTCCCTCTGTTTTGGCTTCAAAAAAAATACCTACAAAATACGTGTAACACGTGGCACTCGTGCCATGACCGGTAACGGGTAAGGACCCTCATCAGAGGAGGGACATCGTTGATTCTGCAAGATGGACTTCCAGACACGTCATATATTAGAGGAAATTTCGACAAATTATGTGTTCCGAGAATGCTATTAAACTAGTCGTCGCTTTAATAATGCCAGCAAAAGTGTCGTCATTCCAAAAAATGCCACTTATATTAGTTAACGGCTAGTTGACTGTTAATTCTCATGTAAAAAGTCTATTCCGTCCTTGTTGTATATTTTGAAGATCGGTTATATTATTATAATTAAATCAATCATCTAGAACCTACAATTAGGAACGACTCAGATTATGGCATGACGCCTTAGAGTTATTATTAGAGGACGGAGGTGAAACCACCCTGCAAAAAATCTGTGACCGGACGCTAAAATCCATAATCGGTACTAGCCACAGGCCATCACACATATGCTATATGGAAGCAATACGCATATGAGACCGTGTATGATCAATGTGACGCCTACGCCTGAATTTACATGCAATTAAACTACATAGCTTTCCAGTTCAGCATAAAGGCGTCTACCTAAAACATCCCATCCCATGCATGTATATGCTTCCTCTTTCTGCCCTTCTTCTGATTGGGCACAAGCTTGCAATGAGCTCGTTCAAAACAGAGGGATACATCCTAGTTATATGTTCCCAGCCGTCGGACGCCATTAGTGTTTGCAAACTCGAGGGAGACTGGACCATGAGAAACTGAAAGCACGCCTCCTTGAGCCCGCGGGAAAAATGCTGCTCCGCTAGCACGAGAGTGGACGCTACCGAGCTCATGTCGATGTGCTCCGACAACTGCTTCTCGCACAAAAGTTTGAGCCTCTGGAGATCGTACCTGTCCGCTGCCACGAGTAGGTCTTGCAGCCGCACTACATCCTCCTCATTGTCGCCGGTATCCATCTTAGGCAACGAGTCGGTGTAGATGAAGCTGAGCAGAGACCGGAACACTTTTGCTTCCATATCCTTTATCCGTATGACGCTTGACGTAGTGCCGTCCTTTATGGGGCCAAAGAGCTGCGCCATGAACACGGTGGACCGGACGGCGAGCACGCAGCGGTGCGCGGCGAACGTCTCCCCGCCGACTTTGAATCTCACGTCGGCACCCACCTTGGAGTTAAGGAGATGGTGGAAGTGATCCGTAATGTCCGGGAGGGTCACCTTGTCATGTTCCCAGACCACGATGTCGCACCGGATGGCGAGGCAGCCGCCCCTCAGGTTCGCCGACCGCTCGAGGTCATCTTTCTCGATGAACCTCCCACGTCCCCAGTAAGGATTCCTGCCGGCGAAGACGCACCGTTCGGCCGCGCGGATGTAGGCCGGCCTATGCTTCTCAACCTGGTCGACGAAGCTGAAATCGAACTGCGCCTCCACGGGGTTCTCGGTAGACGTGGCCTTGTCGTCGATGAGGCAGACGTAGAGAGAGACGAAGTCGGCGCAGGTGGCGTTCTCGCCGTTGGGGTAGTACCGCACGCACCACCGCTGGCCACCGACGGTGAAAGCACGAGAGCAGATGTACTGGCCGGTTGGGATCGTTTTTCTTGTGCGAGAGTAGCCGTGGACCACGAGCAGGTGGTACCCGCGGCCTTCCGTGCCGCCGCCATCGTTGTCGTCGGTCCAGTCGGAGCAGGAGCAGAGCTGGCCGTCAGAGACGACGGATACGCCGGCGAAGGGCGACATGGCGTAGGAATCTGCATAGCCGATCGAGAACATGCCAGCACGGTTTGAGTTATTTATTACTAGGGTTTACATGCATCGGCGATTGTTACCAAAGGAATTGTCGATTCAGCTACAATGGAAGCTATTGCCTGTAGGGAAGGTTTGGCCCTAGCGACAGATCTTATGTGTCGACGAATCCATCTGGCATCCGATTGTAAATCAGTGATTACTGATATTAACTCTGAAACTCTCGGAGCGATCATTCAGGAGGTCCAGCACCTGTCGAAATCCTTGATGGGTGTGTTTTTGTCCACGAGCTTCGTGATCACAACTATGAAGCTCACAACATTGCTAAGTCTGCAACTACTCTAGATGTGGGAGGCCATGTGTGGCTAGGAGTCCCCCATGATGCCAGTCGAGTTGGACCGACACCTCGTTCCCCATCTACAGTAGATCGAGCGATTTCTGAGATCCACCGTTGCTTCCACCTCGCCGGCGTCGATCCGGCCGATTCCTCACCCTCCGGCAGCCGCTCCGGCGGTGGGAGGATCAGATCGACGGATCATGCCGTGTATATAGCGTAGGGAGTAGTGGTTCGGCAGCTGGCGGTGCTGAGGAGAAGGTGGCGCCGTCGGTGTGCTTTTGGTGGGCAGTTTCCTTCTCCGCCGCTCTGGTTGCTCCGGTGGAGCGCCGTGGCGGTCTTGCTGCCCCTTGCGCGGCTGCGGCTCGTAGGAGCTTCGGTGCGCGGTGCCCCTGCGCCGGTGGCCAAGAGATGGCGGCCACGGCTTTTGAAGATCTTGGAGGTGCGGTTGCAGATGACCGAGCTGGCGTCGCCGGGTGCTGCACAAGGTGGAGGTGCTCACGCACCGAGGAGCGTCGACTTCTTGCTCGCATGGGGGCTCCTCCCAGTCCAAGTGTTTGGAGGAGAAGCGACGGGATTCGCCGGCGTAGCGTCTTGTTCGGCGGTGACGACGACAGGGCTCAGATGGACTTCATTGTAATTTTTCTTTTTTCTGGGCTTATCTGTAAGATACTTGGTTAGTTGCAACCAAGTCCTCCCTCGCAAAAAAAAAGGAGTCCCCCATGATACTCATTTGATTCCTGTAAACGTTTTATCTGATCAATAAAATCTTAGCAGTGTTATCTCAAAAAAAAAACTACCGGCTGAAATTTACAGGATGTCTACCGACGTGAACATGACGTCAACCGGCTGCAAAAGTAGAATCCGCTCACTCAGATATGACATATTGTGCCATTTTTGCCGAGATGAATGGATTGTGATTCAATCACAATATTGTTTTGAAGCCACCGACTGACATCCATAATCACACTCGCACGGTAAAAACCGTTATGTAATCGCACTTGTGTTGTACAGCTGATCAGTATAACACTTGTAGAAATAATAAAAAGTAAAAGGCCATCCTGAAATTATTAGCTGATCTAGGATTCTTCAGTTTGGATGGTCAACTCCTGTATCCGCAATCTTCATCTGTAATTACACCCAATTCGTTCATATATCATTCCACTAAGTTAAACTCAATTAGTCGGTCGTGAAGTGTCATATTACCCAGATGGAGACCCTGGCAGACATCCTCGTAAGCGGTAATCTGGAGAAGACATTCCAGCTGTGCCATCCAAGGTTGCTAAAACTAGCATGCGATTTGCAGCAGGATGTTGCCGGTAGTAGTAGCCTTGAACAGGTTGAACGAGCACGTGCATCTAGGATTCTTCAGTCAGGTCATCATTCTTAAACTTAAACATACACACAACAAAAGCCCCAATTCAGTCATCATTGTCTAGTAGCTTAAAGCACCTTACCTTAATTAGTCACTCATCTTACACGAACTGAGTGGGACATCCTTGTACGCAGTGATCTGGAGAGCCATGGCATAACACCGTCCATAATCGCTAAAACGAATGGTTCTGGCAGATTTAACAGAGGCATAACAAGCATGAAAGAAACAATTCCAGGCATAACACCGCTGTGTTCCCAACCAAGAGTGGAAGTGCAGAATATAAGACCAACCAGAAGGTAATCCATAAGAGCACAGGAAAACGCTTACCCCAATGACAGAAACCAAGAAGCTAGTATCAGGCCTGCACTACAAGGAAGAGAGAGAGATACCAAATGTGAACTGAAATATATGGGTACCAAAACAAAGACACAAAAGATATTCCAAGGAAAAACATTCAAGTTATGTATGTTCGGCTGTTCGCACCTCCATACTGAATTTGCCAGAACATGCAAACAGATGGGAGTGATGATTCATATCCTCTGCTTTCCTGTAAACTCACATTTGTACACAATGACATTGGTCGATCAGTATATGTTTTGATTTTGATGCTCAGTAGGAAAATAAGTACACCCTTGTGATTCTGCCAGAAGCTGCTAGCTAGGGCATAAATTACTTGCATACCTACGATAGAACCAGACGCCAAGTAAATCGACCAAAAGGTTCGTGACAACAGAAACAATCTGCAATATATTTAAGATGACAATATCACTCATGCTATGAAGAAAACAATAGAGTTCAATTTAAGATGGCCAAGGCGCCAGAGGACAATTCTGTATAATTTTAAGATGGACTCGGCAGCAGGGTTTGCCTAGACGATTCGTCACTAAAAGAGGCAGGTTGAGAAGCTTACATCATTCATAAATGCAAACAGAACCTCCAATCTCTTATACCAGCAGGATCGAATTGTATGAAACTAAGAAAGCACGAACAAACGAATATAACTAATCAGGAGTATGAATTGAAACACTACTGAGCGGGCAAACATGGAGGAAGTAAGTAGGTGTAGACGGAATCGGGATTGGTCCGGGTAGGCAAGCAAGTTCCTTTCTTCATCAAAAGACAAACAAGTTTTCTATATTTCCAAGTTGACCTACAAACATACTGACAAGGATTGCATGTACTAGTCTAGGATTTTGAACTCAAAGAAACATAGAGTGGCAGAAGAAGAGCACAATCTTTTTCTAATTTACAAACAGGACGTTAAGTTTGAGAGAATGCGATAGAAATTTCAAAAGAAAACCAGTTACAGAAAGTAATTTGAAACATATCCTCAGCTGCAAGTGAAATTTCAGGGATTGGAACAACAAAACAGCATTAGAACAAATATGTTACTCTAGAATCAAAATAAAATTTGAAACTGGTAGATCACTAGAATCAGTAGAAAAACAATCCAGCTGTGCGAAATTAACAAGGATAAATGGAATGAAAGCATACTCTCCTTGGTCTAGCAGCATTATTAGAGATCATACGCCCAAAAATCATGTACAAGAGATTAGTCAAAAACAAGTACCACCTCCACAGGCTTAATCCTTCACTTCATGCCGAAAACAACTTCCACCTCAAAGGCTCAAACAAACAACTGCTTCTAGAAAAGGTTACAACCTACCTTCCATAAAGCATCTTCATAGTTCTACTTGATAACGACCAGAAAAGGTTTTACATGATAGGGGAAGACCAAAGCAAAAATGTATCCACAGAGCAACGACTAGCTAGGGAACTTGTACTACAGTTACACCCGAAACTACCATCCAGTTCCATATTTGTCCATATGTTGGATCTTTCTGGTTCAGCAATATAGCAAATGACATGATGAAACAAAAGCAAGACACGCAAACTACAATCTACCTAGAGGATATCATTCGATATACATGCATATTAGTATTACTTCAAGTCTTGCAGCCGTTGCAGCCACATTACATCCTCTACCGCTTCCTCTTCTTATTCTGACTGGACGCAACCTTGGCAATGATCTCCTTCACAACAGAGGGACATGTCATAATTATAAGCTCCCAGCCATCAGTCGCCATTAGTTTTTTCAAACACGCGATAGACTGGACTTGGATAAAATTCAAGCATGTCTCCTTCAACCCATGGCAGTGGTGCTGCTCAGCTAGAGCAAGAATGGACGCCACAGAGCTCACACCTATATACTCAGACAACATCTCTTCACACAAGAACTTGAGCCGCTGGATATCATATCTGTCTGCCGCTACAAACATGGCTTGCAGCAATCACAGTCCCGTAAACGGCTGTGCCACATTACTTCCTCTGCCGCTTCCTCTTCTTGTCCTTCTGATTCAATGCCAGCTTGGTAATGACCTCGGTCACAACAGAGGGATAGGTCATAGTTATATGCTCCCAGCCATCGGTCGCCATTACTTTTTCCAAACAAGGGATAGATTGGACTTGGATAAACTTCAAGCATGCCTCCTTCAACCCGTGGCAGTGGTGCTGCTCAGCTAGAGCGAGAGTGGATAACACCGATCTCACACCTATAAGTTCAGACAATTCCTCTTCACACAAGTGCTTGAGCCTTTGGAGATCATACATGTCTGCCGCTGCAAACAGGTCTTGCAGGAATCGCAGTCCCATAAACTGCTGTGCCGCTTCGTCCTCTTGTCCTTCTTCCACAACTTGTGCTTCATCCTCCTCCATGTCAGGGAATGAATCTGTGTATATGAAGCTAAGCAAAGCCCCAAACACTATTGCTTCCATGTCTTTGATCTGTATGACACTTGACATAGTACCCTCTGCCATGGGACCAAAGAGCTGTGCCATGAAGACTTTAGATCGGGCAGCAAGCACACAACGGTGTGCAGCGAATGTCTTGCCGCTGACTTCGAATGTCACATCAGCACCCACCTTATTCTGAAGGAGATGATCAAGATGCTGGCATATGTCAGGCATGGTGCCACCGACCTCTTGGGTGTTGGGATCCTTGCAAACCATGATGTCGAACCGGATGGTGAAAGAATCATTCTTGAGATGAGTTGATCGTTCAAGGGCATCTCTTTTCATAAACTCCGCACTTCCACAATCAACAAATTCGCTCGACAAACTGTGTAGTTCACTTGCACGAATCCACATCGGATTTTGATACTGAACCTGGTCGACGAAGCTAAACGAGCAGCGCACCTTCACAGCCTCTTCAGCATTGACATCATCAAGGCAAATAAATAAAGAAATGAAGTCGGCAGAACTCTGGTCGTAACCGTTGGGACAATAATCGATGTACCATTGATGGCCTCCGACCACGAAAGACCCAGAGCGGATGCGCTCGCTGTTGGGTATCTCTTGTAGGGTGCGCGAGTAGCCTTTGACCACAAGAAGGTGGTACCCGCTGTCTGTGGCGGCGTCGATGGCCGACGTCGTGCAGTGCTTTCCGTCGGTGATGACAGACACACCGGTGAACGATGACATGACGTGCCTGCAATCGAGACACCATTCACTTTCAGAGGTTCAGAGATGGATGACCTTAATTCCTGAAGCTATGGTTTGGTTGCGCACGGTTAAGAATCATTCTACTAGTACTACTACTACCAGCAACTAAGTATCTATATTCCCAAGCTGCTAAACGAACAGGGATTTACAAGTCACACAATATGATGACATTCAGTTAGCTAGCTTCTACAGGCAGACGGAGAGGTCACTTCAAACTTTACTTGAGTGCAAAAAGTTAGACGAAACGGAAGCTTACCGGGGCCAGAGAGAGCGGCGAGTTGGGTGGCTGGATCGTCCTGGAGAAGCTCGTACGGTGGGAGGAGGCGGCGGCGCCGGCGGCGGCGCTTCTCCCCGCAAGCAGAGTGTGACTGAGGCGGCGGCTCGATGGTTTAGGGTTCAGCACTAGTTTGGACTAGTTGGGCTTTTGTTTGAAAAGCCCACGGAGCAAATCTACTAGCTGAAATTTTCTATGTTCAAACGTATAATAACCCATACAAAAATTGTGTTACATTCGGATTTGCTCCTGGTGTAAAAAACGATAGGGATGCAAAATAATAAACGACTCAAATACACCTGGATCTTTATTTACGGAATTGCAAAAAACAACACTTGAATTGAATGTTTGAAATTGTATTTTTTAATCGCTAAAATATAGTGATTTTTTTGTTTCACATGAGAAAAGATTACTACTTAGGGAGAAGGAAGGTAGAAAAATAATGATACTTTTGAATTTGAAGTTATAAAATTTGCTAATCATTACTAATTTAAGGTTTCTTGCCCATTTTTTGGGCTAGCGCACTCTTTCAATTTCATTTAATCTGACGTCTCTTGAACTACATGTTAGTTTGGAAAATCCAAATATTTACCATATTTACCCTGTCGAAATAAGTAGTTTATAGAAAAAAAACATAGTGCAGACGACTCGGGAGGCGAAATCGTGCCGCCACCAAGAACACACCCTCCTCCTCTCCTCGCCCCCACGTTATCATGGCCTCACCCTAATGTTGTTTATCCCTCGAACCCCTCCCTCACGAACCCCTCTCTCGAGCGGTCGCATGCGTGTAAACCTACATCTAGACTCGTGGTTCCCCTTTGAGCATTCTAGCTCGAAGGGGAATGATGCTTCACCCTGAGCAAGAGCAAGGGGGTCCTACACCCCGCTTCCTTTGTCGGGTCTTGGTGGTGCTGCCCCTGTATACTGCTGACAGTGGCGGTGCCCTTGCTGTCTGCTCATGACGACATTGCCTCATCTCCAGCTCATGTTCCCACTGACCATGTGCTCCTGGCCTTTCGTTGGCCCACCAGAAAAGGCCAAATTGCACGCCTACGTCAAGCTTCCTCGGCAAGCATCCTCGACCTTTGTCGCGCCCTCGTCTCCCCTCGAAAGCGCGGCACGACCACGACAACCCGAATGTACGACGAGCTCTTCTTTCACACCTGAGTCTCGATTTTTTTTGGTTTGAGCATCAAGGTCTGATACGTCTTAAACGTATTTATAATCTTTCATATGATAAAAGCAGCACGTTGTAGCTCTATGGGTAACGGTGCGCTTGCAAGGCACGTGATGGACGGCCCCATCACAGATGTGCAGAGCGGTGTGGAGGCATTCAACACCAAATCAGTCGTTCCAGCAAGACGACTATGAAGACACGAGGATGGCGTAGGGAACACTTCCGATGACCTACGAAACACGTGTGATGTGTGTCACTGGTACTCGTGTCGTGACCGTAACGGGTAAGGACCCTCGTCAGAGGAGGACAATAATGATTCTGCGAGATGGAGTTCCAAACACATCATATATTAGAGAAAATTTCAAAAATGTAATCAACAACGATTGCCGTGTTCTGGGAATGCCATCAAGTTTAATCGTCATTTTAATAATGCCATAAAAACTGTCGTCATTCCAAAACTGCCACTTCTATTAGTTGACCGCTAGTTGACTATTATGTTTCATTCAAAAATCAGAACCCACTCAGTCAGAGGTGATATATTGTGCTATTTTACCGAGATGAATGGATTGTGATTCAACCACAATATTATTTTAAATCCACCTACCTACTGAGTGTGACTTTTTGTAGCTTGGGCTACATGTAGCTTTATAAAAAGAATTGAAAACGATATTTAGAGTTTTAAAAAAAATCTGAAAACAATTCTAAATGTCGACAATGATGTATTCTATCAACGTGAAAAATCGTAACTTGAAATATATTGTATTCTAACCTTTGTAAAAATGACAAAATGTGAAAATTTGAATAGTAAACTTTACACAAATATAGTCTCCCAATACTACCGACGCTCGCGAGTGGTGTTGTAAAAGGTGGTCGCCGGTGCTACAGACACTCACTTGCGGTGATACAAAGGGTGGTCGTCGGTAGTACTGACGCTCGCTAGCGGTGCTGCAAAGGGTGGTCGCATGTGCTACCGACGCTCGCCGCCAGTGCTACAACTACAAAGGGCAGCTGCTTGTGCTACCGATGTTGGTCTGTGGTGCTCCAAAGGGGTGGTCCCATTTCTCCATGCCTTGTAACAGTTCCACGCCGTTGCTCCAAGCACGATGACACCGCTGCAAGGCGGGGAGCTACTACAAGTGAGTCTTCTTCAATACTCGATTACATCTAGGAACCTTGTCACTTTGCAAACCCTCCCGTGCCACAGCCCAGGGCGACACCGGGGGCGACCCACCCGTGACGCCAGAACCCCTCCGTCGCCTGCTCCTTACGCCGCCGCAAGGGTTGTCCGGGTGGCGTGCCGCAACGTCGCGGGTGGGTCGCCGGGGACAGTGGATGTCGCCGGGTGCAGTTGGGAGTGGTCGTCGCCGGCAGTGCGTGGCGGCGGGGAGTGAGAGATTGTGGCTGGCTAGCGAGGACACAGACGGCGTCACCACAACACGCATATAGATTATGGGCAGCCAAGTTATTCATTTATTTACTTATTTACCTAAGGGCGAATACCTTTTCTATTTCCAGTTTTTACATGAATTTTCTTGAATCTGATTTCTAAGAGTTCGAAATTTTTATATTTCTTCTCTTAGCAAAAAAAATTTCTATTTGGATTTGCTGTGTACAAAATTATGGATTTACTGCACCGTCGTTCCATGACTGAATTTCCTAATACAGGTATACCTTTCAATCACGATGTATAATCAACTCTAGCAGATACTTAAAGGGCGCTGCTACTAGTGCTGGACATAAAGCTCGATGTTCGTTAAGCTTATTGAACACTCGGCAGCTCGACTCGTTTAAACTCGACTCGTTTTGTTAATGAACCGAGCTGAGTTGAAATTTTAGCTCGCTAACACTAACGAGTTAAACAAACTAACTAACGAGTTTCACGAGCAACTCGTTAAGCTCGTTAATTTGGATCCCATCTTTCTTTTAGGGGTAGATCCCATCTAACTAGGATCCTGACAGGTGACAGCCCAACACTATTCAGCAAGTCCATATCACAGCCGAGATTTACGGTCTACCCAGGTAGGTAACATCGAATCTCATTTACTCCTTGTCAATCGTCAATAACCTAGTGATCTCTAAATTCAGATTCATTTTCTTAACGAGCGCTTGCGAACACTTAACGAACCGAGCCAAACTTTATATTTAGCTCGTTATCCTTAACGAGCTTAACGATTCGAGACTTAACAATCACGAGTCTTAACGAGCCGAGCCTTAACGAGCCGAGCAGCTCGTTAGTCCAGCCCTAGCTGCTACACGGTGTGTGGGCACTGTTTTGCCTTCCACAGTGCCCCACCCGAGAATAGAAAGGCGCAGACTGTCCGGTCGTGTGTTTTCCCAAAATGGAAAGGACACGGCTAAGCAAAAAGTCGTTTTACTGCTGCTAGCAGTCTAGCACACTACTGTCGTTAGCATTAACGCATCCTCCATCTTAGATTTTGTCGTGACATGTCACGCCACCTCCACGCCCCGTACCAACCCATCCTTTCTCTAGCCTTTATTCCCTGTGCACATTCAGGCCACCACCACGGATGGAGCTTCAGGTTCCGTCGGACACTGAAAATGAAATAGAGCTACATCAAAGCTACATGCTCTTCCCTGAAAGTGCTGGCGGCCAAAATGAGCCGATAAAAAAGGTAGATGGGTGAACGTAGATGTAACTCAACTGTGAAAGCTATTATGTTGATGTAACATATTGTAACATCTTCTAGCCTTCAATCATTCCTCCACACAAAAACAACACAGTTTGGAAAACGAAGAAACAAATTTACACAGGCACAACATTATGCAATTGTGGTAGCTAACTGATCCCTTGCCTGCTGTGCCTGCAATCGCGCTACCGGGTGGACGTCGGCCCAAGGTGCATCCGCTGCGGCGTCTGACGGTCCGAGCCATGACTGCAACCAGTCTCAGCCGCGAACCCCCCGTCCAACTCTGACGATGCACCGGCGAAGAACCACTCCTCCAATGGCTCTGGCAGATCTTCCCGACTCAGCCCCGCCGGCAGGAACCGCGTCTAGAACAGCCACACACCGGTGGAGAAGCACGTCCCCTTGCGCCGGTGAAACCTCCGCATGTTTTGTCATTTGGAGTCGCATTCTCCTTTAAGGTAGCTGCAATCACAAAATATGGTGGAAACATTCACCAGTTACATGCTCTTAGAATTCACATCATGCAAATGTTGCAAAAAAATCTGATGAAAAATGAAAAAGAAGATGATTGCATATAAGACTACATCCACGCATCACATCACATCACATCACATCACATCCCCATTAGCCAATTTGGATTTAGAGAACTACAGAGTTACATCCCGTAAGAACAAAATCTATGGTTTGGGACACATAAAACTACATCTACTAATCTATATAATTACATTCATACTCAAACGCAAAAAAGGGGAAGACTGCAACTAGAATTTAGGACATAAAGTGTAAAAATATAGTATGTGTCAGAATCACAAAATGAACTACATCTAGTGCTTGTGGGCAAAAAAGAAAAAATGTAGAAAATACTTGTCATGCATAAACTACATATGCAAAACTGCAGAATTATATCCCATAAATCAGAGAAAATAAACTACAGCTTGATGAATAGAGCAAAACATGGTAGAGCTAATCAGAAACTACATCTCCTAATCTAAAAAACTTGGAAGTAATAAAAGAAATGCACAACATGTGAGCATAAAAATACATCCTGAGAAGTGACAACTACACACTGTAAAACAAATTACAGCCTGGAAGGTGAAAAAATTACATCCTCACGGTGAAAACAACATTCTGTGAGCAAAAATTACATCCTTGCAAATTACTTAATGATGTGGTTTTGATTAAAAAAAACGAATGAATAGCAATGAAGACTACATCCCTACACCCTAGCAAATGTATTAAATTATATCCAGGGAAGCTAGAAATTACATGGTAGTGTTGTCAAAAACACCATGGCATGTTCAACCATAGAATAACAAGTGACATCGTCCCCAGTAAAAATGTATAAAAACCACATCCGAGGAAACAATAGATTACATGCTGATAGTGAGTAAACATGTTTAACCAATAAAGCACCTACAAAAACAACATCCCTGACCCTTGGTGAAAGATGTAGAACTATATCCTAGGATCAAACAATTACATGCTAGTGAGTAAAAAAAATCAAACAATAGAGCAATTACAGGAACTACAACCGTAGCCCTTGGTGAAAGCTACAAACTATATCCTAGTATCAAAAAATTACTTTCTCTTTTGAGATTGTAAACGCTCGTCACCTCGTCCATTGGTTGATTTACCTAATCGAAAACTTTGACATGGTTGGTGGTTTTGGCTGATAAAACAGACCTAATTACACTGACCAAGAGACTAGTACGCGGTTACCCCTGCAACCTACACTGTTTGGTCTTGCTGTGCTCTGAACCCACTCCAACAATTTTCTTTTATTTGAGGCATTCTTGTTTGGGTGACTCACTGCGTACTGTTTATATGTATTTAGAGGTAAGAGGCTACTCGGGAAAAGAATCCAAAGCCATAGTTACAGGTAAATTCATGATAGCACTCATAAATTTACAACCATTCAAAGACATGTGAGCTACTATTCAGAGAATAAAACTGTATCCCTCTTACCGCAGCAATGGAAGGTCTATCAGATTGCCGACCACCACACGCCGCCACTACCACCACCTTCCCATCGAGCACGGCGAGATTCAGTGGGGAGGTGGCCTCCGACGGCGAGCATGGACTGCAGCAGCTCGCGAAGGTTGTTGCTTCGTTGGGTACCACGACGTGCCATCAACGACGCCGCTCCTCGGGGAGTGTCTATCGGAGCGGAGGGAGGCAAATTGGAGAGTGGCAGTGCGATGGAAGATCTCGGCGAGTGTTCGGACGGCGACTGGACGCGGATCCCGCTGACTAGAGGCGGAGTGGTGGAGGCGGCCCGGGGGCGTAGTGCGGCGCCGGCACGCGAGGAACCAGGGGTTGGAGGCTCGTGCGAGATATCTTTCTGGATAAGACCGTGAGGGAGCTCTGCGGTAGCTCGACCCTCCGATTAGATCGGACGGAGGAGCGACGTGAGCACTTTGTAAGCACACGCCCGTGCCCACGCACGGAATAGATTTTGCGATACTTAAATAACAAAGTCGTCTTAATTAGCAAAGTTTCCTAGCAGAGTTTCGGACGAAAGGAAGTTGCCACTAATACTGCTCTTCTTTATAAAGGCACTCTAACCGCAGAAATTCATTATGGTTCCCGAGGACCGAAGTCATATGCTCCTGCTCCCGCTTGAATAAATACAATCAAACAAAAAGTAAAACATTTCAAAAAGGTCTAAAAAAATTGGGGATGAACATGTACAAGTGTTCAACATATGTGCCAATTTTTGTGGAGAAATGACTTTTGTAGTGCTCTATGCGGGAAAAACGAATCAATGGCCAAAGCAGAATTTAAAAATAACTTTTTTTGAACACTGCTTTTGTTTTTCTTGCACAGAGCACCAGAAATTTTACTTCATTAGAAACTTGGCACGTATTGCGAAAACTTATATATGTTCATCACCAATTTAGTCATATTTTTTGAAATATTTTACTATATTTTTTTAATTTGGGCTGTAGCATGTGAGCCCGGGAGACAAAGCGCCCATCGCGTGCGAACATCATGCTCTGAAGCTTTTCCATTTGTCAAAAATTGATCTTGCGATGTGCTTGATAAATAACAATTGATAAATTCTTCATCTGATCTATCAAATATGGTAAATTAATTTGAAGTGTTTGTGCAGTTGCCGTATAGAGAAGGAAAGTAATCGAGCTTGTATTTGTTTTGTCCTGTTCATTGAGTTTTCCTAGTGTTTTTTGTTAAAAGGACTTGCCCAAGCGTTGTCAGGGTTTAAAGGAAATAAAACACACAAAACTTAGAAAAACACTCGGTAAACTATGCCACTTGGCGACGTCATGTTCGATGTGGTAGACATATGTCGGAGTTAGGCAAAGTCGATGAACATTGTCTTCGAACCGTCTGTTAATTTTCTTACCGAGTGACAATCTTTGTTGAGTGCCATGAAAAACAACTGGCAAATACATATTCGCCAAATGCCGGCAAAGCGACACTTGACGTTGTAAGAGCATCTCTACTCGGGGCGCCCAAACGGCCGCCCAAAGCCGCTTGGGCCGTGCCGGACACAAAATCGCGCCCACTCGCGGTGCCCAAACGCGAATTCGGTCCGGCGCGGCCCAGTTTTGTGTCCGGCACGCCCAGCCCACGCCCTCAACTTGGGGAGGCTTGGGGCGGCCCCGGACGGAAGGAAACGCACGCCTCTGACGCGCGGGCCACGCCTGGCAGTGACACGGCCACGCCCCGCCGTGGTCAAAGGCGTCGTCAAAGGCGCGTGCCGCGTGGCGACTCCTCGTTTTCACGGCTGGCGGGCGGCTAGTGAGCCGTCGCGTCCTCTGCTCGCCGGAGTGAATGCGGCGCGCCTTTCGAGGCAAGCGGCGTTAATGCCACCGCTCTCCGGCCGCCATAAAAGGCGCGCGCCGGCCTCCACTCATCGCCACTCTCGCCCTCGCCGTTCTCTCTCCCTCACCTCGCCACTCCTTCTACACTCGAAAACCGCCGCCGCTCTCCTTCTCCATGGCCGGCACCTGGAGGCGCACTGGCGGCGCCGCGGCCAGCGGCGTCGCGCCGCGCACCCTGCTCAAGGAGCAGACGGAGGCGCTGCGCGACAACGGCTATCCGGTGCTGCCGGATATGCGTGTTTGCCACGGGTTCGTCATCGGCATCAACGGCGTGCCGGTGATGAAGCCCCTGACGCGGGCGAACCGCGGCTTCACCGTCGCGGTTAACATGCACTACTGGCGTGACCTGACGCCGGAGCAGCGTCAGGACCCGCGCTAGGATCTGCGGAACCCGGCCAACCATGGCCGACATGAGGCGGCGTTCCAGCGTGCCTACGAGGAGGAATTCAACCGCTGGGACAGCCTCGGCCCGGCGCCGACGGACAAGAACGTCGCCGGGCGCGAGGCGTTCTGGAGCGTGCCCGGGCGCACGCTCCAGTTCGTGATGAACCACATCGCGAACGGCGGCTCGCTCCTGACGGCGGCGCCCGTCCCTGCTCCGGCCGTCTGGGCACCGCCACCTCCGGCCAACCAATGGGCGTCGCGCGCGACGCCGTCCTCGTCGCGCTCCACGGCGTCCTCGTCGCGTGCGTCGTCCTCGCGCTCGTCCTCATCCCGCTCCCGCGCCTCCTCTCTGCTAACGCCGAAGCCGGAGCAGATGAAGGTGAAGGCGGAGCCGGAGCTCTCGCCGTTCATGGCGGAGCTCATAGCGGCGCAGGCGGGGACGGACGACGTGCCGCCGCTCGACGGCCCCTCGGCGTGCGCCCGGTCGGCGCGTGACACCGCAAAGGAGAAGGGCGTGCCCTTCTTCGACCTCAGCGTCGACGACGGCCCAGGACCGAGCCGCATCAAGGAGGAGGACGACGGCGGCGCGTGGAGCAGCGGAGGCGCAGGGAGCAGCGGCGGCGTTAAAGAGGAGGTGAAGGAGGAGGAGGACCCCTACTACGCCTTCAGGCGCCGCTACCGGGGCTAGTAGATTAGGTTTAGTTTTTTAAAATTTCATTCGAATCTGTAAAATTTCCTAAAGTTTGAATAAAAATGGCCGACGTTTAAGTTTACAAAAAAATATTTGGGCGCCGCGAGTGGGGAGCGACGGCGCCCAAAGGGTCTGTCCGGACGGCCTTTGGGCACCCATTTGAGCGCCGCGAGTGGAGATGCTCTAAGCCTTTCAACAAGAAAACTCAGCTGGATCCGGAAGTGTACTCATATTTCCAAAGAATATTGGCTATAGAATCCTCGAGGCCATGCTAGAAAAATTGGTGAGAGATGAGACTACATCAGTAGGTCATGAGAGATTTTTGTTTGCGTTCTCTTCAGCGACACTTATTCAGAAGCTTCATTTCCTGTGAAATTTGACAAAATTAACCACTTGACGAAATTTCAGCCAAAAATAACCCTTTTTTCGAAAAATTTCTAAAACTAACCCTTTTTTGTGGCTCCTGCCACGGCGGCGCCACACCTACATGTGCAACGCCCCAGACTGGGGCGCCACACCCTTACGTGCAAAGCCCCAAACAGCGGCGCTACACGTGCGGAGGTGTGGGTGTGGCGCCGCCATGGTGGGATCCACAAAAAAGGGTTCGTTTCAGTTTTTTTTTAAAAGGTTATTTTTGGCTGAAATTTCAAAAAAAAGTTATTTTTGTCAAATTTCACTCATTTCCTCACCTTCGCATCTTCTCTAGTGCTTGTATGGCGCATGTGCATTTAGTTTGTCTAGCCCTTTATGGCGCATGTGCATTTAGTTTGTCTAGTCTAGCCCTTTATGGCGTGTGTGCAAAGTCTGTGTACCATTCGTCCTCTTCTCAGATGTTACTACTGTCAAGCTATAACCATGTGCTTTTAATAATTTAATAAAGCCAGGCATTTTTCTGTCTTCCATGTAAAAGAAGTGTGTTCATGCATGCTAGCATCTTCAAGAGAGATGCTCAATCTGAAAAGCTCATGGGAACTTGAGTACTGTGTGACCGGTTCAGCTCCTCTCCCCACCGCTCTTGCTTTGAGAGTCGTCTCGAGCTCTCCGTCCTCCCCGCCGGCTCGCTCCCCGCTCCTCTCCGACGGCAACGCCGCTCGGTGCGGGTGTGAATGCGTAGCTCGGTGTGTACATATTAGCTGTAGGTCTAGAGTAATTTTGCCTTTGTGGCGTTTGCCCCCGGTGGCATCTGAGGGTAGCAAGAAGATCTCCGGCGACCAGATCTTCCGATCCGTGTTCTTCCTCTGCTCTGGAGCTCTCCGATGGTGGCAATCGGTGATGCTGGCAGCGTGGAGGAGAACCGGCATCCCTCCTAATAAGGTCAGCCTTGGGTGCTTTGAAGCGGAGGCGTTGGATCTCCTCCGATTCGATGCGGTCCCTCTCTCTCTGGCGAGGATGCTTCCATGGTGGGAGCTGGAGCCGCAGGAGTCCACCGCTCGCCCTCTGAATAAGATCCAGGTGAGCTTCCCCTTCTGCAATCTTTGGCTGTCTCCTCTGGATCGTGGCAAGGATCTGGAGTCCGACGGCGGCTTGTTTCTATTGCGGCGGTGGGGTGGAGCTTGTGGTGGAGTTTCTGGAGAAGAAGGATTTGCACTTTTATGTCGCAGTGGATGCGAGGAGAAGTGCTGGCTCTTTGGATCTGAAGCTCTACGGGGGATTTTTTCGACTGCAACTTGTGGAGATCATCAACGGCGACGGTTCTGCGTCGTGGTTATCCTTGACCTAAGGGGTCGCTCCGTGCTGCGGTGTTGTGTGCGTCGCAGCGTCTTCAACCTCCAGGCCAAAGTGCCGATGCGGAGGCCCTTTCCCAGTTCCACGGCGGCGTTCATTGTCGTGCTGACGCCAAGTGGTTTTGTCCCCGGCGGCGGCGCTGACGGTCACCGTGTTGAGCTGTTCGTTGCGCACGGTGGAGAAGGACCAAATCGTGTTTCTCTCTATTTTCTTGAGGTCCTTTCTGTAAAAGCCAAGGGCTTGGTTGTAATTTCTTTTTATGTTGAGGTCCTTGATGTAAATTGTATGCCCACCGTCTAATGCAGTCGGGATCCAGAAGGATCCCTCCCCTTTGTTCAAAAAAAAAGAAGAAAAGCTCACAGCTTGATGCTTCATTTGCTATACGAAAGGCATCTGTACTAACATCAACGTGCCAGCGTAATTTGCATTAAAGGCTGTCTGCGAAACGTACATACTCCGTACTTGTAGTCAACGGCGACTGCCAATTGAAAGTTAAACTCAATTGATCATGCAATGTGGATTAATTTAAAGTGGCTCACATTTACGCAAAGAAGCAGATTTTTGAACATCTCATTTCAACTGAACTACTTCATCTGGAAAGCAACTGACTCGTAAACACAGATCAAAGATGTCCTCATCAATATATTTTTATTTTTTTGCGGGTACTCATCAATATATATTAACAGTCCATCACCACCTTATGATAACATAGATCAAAGAGAAAAATAACCAGCTTATGACAAAGTGTACATTAACAGCTTGATCACCTCCTATGCCTATCAAAACACACACAAACACGCACTTAACATATATCAAAGAGGTCATCAGCTAGCGAGGAAGCACACATTAACAGCTCGTCACCTCCGCTGCACAGCAAAACACACACACACACACGATTGAACATTAAAGTTCCGCATCTGTTAAGAGCAAACGCTAGCAAGTAAACAAATTATAGTTCAGGTTTCTTCATATCTGAAATGATGAGCAGGCTTCCCTCGCTCACGAAAACAAAAAGGGACTTCAGCGATGCACATTAAACAAGCGGCTAATGCATCTAAAGATTATACTGTACACATGCCCCCCGTAACGGATCTTCTGAATGATTTCAGATCTTCACGGAAAGAGCGTGGAGAACCGCTCACCGCTGTAGACAAAGGTTAAGTATACAGTCTGGCCCATCCACCATCGTGACACCATTCTTTACTCGCATTAGTAACACTAGCGGAAGTAAACGTGAACTTAAGATGTTGCATCTTTCTTCTGAACTTGAGTACTGCCAAAATGCCCACCTGAGCATGAAGTCATAGACGGCTACTTCACATACACCCCCAGGTCATACCTTGATAAGATGGCTACAATCCCATGTACAGGGATCATCATCAGTTCATCCTGGAACCTGAAATTAGACAAAACCATGTGATGCCTGAAGATAATGACTTGCTGACAACAATGTCTAACACTCTTCCTTTTCTTGAACCTTATCCATCCTTCAATTGCTACAGATCAAAGAAAAAATTCATTACTATTTTCATGGAAAAACAGTATACGAAATAGTATATATACCAACAGAATGCTACCATTAGAAACAGTGCTATAAACTGCAACAAATAAAACCTACAGCCAGCGAAATATAAATATTTCCTACCTCTTTCAACTTAGAGCATGTACGCCGGTTGTGACCTCGCTCCCCGCAACAGGTGTACTGTGTTTAGCTACATAGCTAAAATTGCAGTACTCCCGTAATTGCCATGATGATTATCATGTTCAGTAAGCAACAACAAAGAAATTTCCTTGTCAGTTTTAGGTTTTACACTACCAAAGATCGATCATTGCAACAAACTTACAAACATATGCAAGTTGGTTTGTTCCGGCCTTACAGGAATTTCCATAGATACTAATTCTGAAGGATTCTAGCCACTACAGGTGCAAATATGAAACCACTGAACTTATTTCTGATAATATGAACCATTTCGTTTTTACAAAATGCTGACCATCTAATACTATTTCAGGTAATTATAAGGATCAGTATTACACACACAATTATTTTGATCAACACCACAACGCCATGAACTGCACTCCCAACTACAGTACTAAATTACTTACAGAGTGGCAGCACGTCGGGAAACAAACGAGTGACCGAAGGGGAGGAAGCGGAGGGCGTCGAGAAGGCGTGCACAATCCTCCGGCCGGCGATGGGGCACCTCACTCGCCCGAGATGGGGACGGTGGCCTCCGTTCCCGCAGGAGAGGAGAGAGGTGGCCGCCAAATCGAACCCAGTTGTCCTCAAGGGCCTGATGGTGGCTCTGATCCGGCTGTCCTCCAGGGCTTGGCGGTGGCGGCGGAGCTTGCGGAGCTCTTTGACGACCCGCTCGTTCTCCGGCACCACGAGCGTGCCCGCCCCGGGTGGCCCGGCGGACTGCAGGCTCGGCGGCTGCCACGATAGCTTCTCGGAGCTGTGGCAGCGTGGAGAGGATGCGGTGCGGCGGCGATCTGGCGACGGAGAGCCGAACCGAGGGGGAGGAGAGGAGGCGGTGCACTGTGAGGAGAGGAGCTGATCGAGGGAGGACGAAGCTTATCCTGTTCGTGGACAAATTACTAGCGTGACCCTGACTAATTAAGATTGAGTGCTTGGATGGCTGACATAATTTACTGGGGAAAGAGTCAAATCCAATGGCTGAAATATTTTTGGTGGAGAGCTACCGAAAACTACCTGTGGTAGTTTTACAAGCACCGTAAAAGAGCTCGTAAGAATATTGGCTAGAGAATCCTCGAGGCCATGCTAGAAAAATTGGAGAGAGATGAGACGAAAGAGGGACAGAATGGTAGCGACCAATGATGATATTCTAATGTCCTTAGTCATGGAGGATGTAGGCATTTTCTTCAAAATGGGGGAAATCCCCAGCCTCTGCATCAAGCAATACACACAACCATTTATTGCAAAGCTTAATAATATCAAGTTTAAAAATCAGTGATCACATAGGGTTGAAACATGAATCGACCAACAAAAAAGAGACAACCTATCCATGTCAAAGTCGACTAATATGCTGCCAAGAAGTCCGGCTGAAAATATCCCGAGCGATCATTAGGAGCCCGTGTACACCCAGTAGCCATAAGATATCGCTGGCCCACTGGAAGTAGAAATGCCCATAGCTAGATCCAATGGGCCGCCATAGTGATAACCTAAAATACTCGAAAATTTCTTGTTCTACTAAACACAAGGTTATTTCAACAATTACAACAAATAGCTGAAACTCCAATACGAATTCTAGCCTTGGTCGTTTTAAGGTTGTAGAGAAGGAGGAATCAGAGAGAATTGGCGAGAGGAACGAGAAAAACGATCAAGATCGCGATCTGAAAGGAAGTTCTGGACCTGGGAGTTGTGCTTCGCCAGAGCGATACGAAACCCTAGGATACATATCAAGTTTTTCACTCTATAATCCCGGTTTATTTACTTAGGACCCATGTAGATGACACTCAAGGAGCATGCAGTCACAACATCATCGTCATCTCAAGAATAGAGAAAGTGAAGAAGGGAGTGTAGAGGCCAAGCCCCACCATCTTTCCAAATTTGAGGACATTTGTTGACCACGAGGGGGTAGATATTCTGCTTTAGGACTTCCCAATTAGTGATGCAATGGAGTTCCTCGAAAAGTTGAAAAAAGCGAAAAGGTCCCCCTGACAGAACAATCGCGGCTGCCACAATGTTTTGCATCGTTGAGGTCGGAAATGCTGCATCTCGATCGCCCGACACGGAAGGCAAGTCAAGCAATGCGGTGGTGGCTGTTGTAACATTGCTTGCGGCCACCCCCAATGGCGAATGGGATGGAGGCCACCGTGACGGTAGTGGTTCATGTACGGACGAGAAGCCAGACAATCACATTCGTCGGCAACTTGTACTGCATCTTCGCCGTACAGTGTCGTTTAGTGTCCACGGCAATCGCCGCCGTTTTCTTCAAAGTAGATGGCTATACTAGAAATTTATCTAGCTTGTGGTAAATATGTAAAGTGCTCATTTATGGATGCTGGAAACACAACAATTTATCTAGCTTGTGGTAAATATGTAAAGTGCTCATTTTTTTCATTTATAGCAGGAAACTTTATCTCACGATCGATATTGGCCAAATAAATAACAGCTGATGATTTGTTAATGTGATCTATAAGTATGATAAAATTTGTTTGAAGTGTTTTTTCTATTTGTTGTTCAAAAAAGGGAAATAATTGTTCTTGTATTTTCGTTTTCCTGTTGATCCAGTTTTTCGACCGTTTTGTTAATATAAATACAGTTGGAGAAAGAGAATAATGGGGCCGACAAACGGCGTCCCCACATTGACCTGTATTTTTGAATATTTTGGTACTATGTGAAGGAGACCGGCCGGCACTGCAGGGGTCTAAACACCCGTTACTCAGACTAGAAAGAAAATTTGTGTTTGTGCGGGACCTGGTTGCAAGAGTCACTCACCATTCCCTACCCCCACTCGTTGCTTCTTTCCCCACCTCTTCTCGCCTCGCACCTCAGGCGAGCGGACTGACGGCCGGCCGATCTCCTCAGCCGGAAACCTTGAGCGCCAATGTCATCGTCGACGGTAGCACCGTCAACCTCGGCCTCTGGTTCTGTTTTTTCAGAGCAATCCATGCTCTGCTTCTGTTTTTTCCGAGCAATCCTCCGTAATCATCTGCCTATTATCAACGCTCTCCTTTGTAGGAAGTGAGATGACACCAGATCCGACGAATACAAAGTGGAGCGACTCGTGCTTGCTTTCGTCAGCCGCTACGGCGGGCAGCATATGCAAAAACGCCACGACGTGAACAGTGATGTTTTGCTGTTCCGAAATCTTGCCGACCATCATATCGGAGAATTTCTTTACCACACAACGAGCAAGGAAAAGTGAATTATATCCATTCCCCGGTGCTGGTTGTTTCACACTCCGCACATTGGGGGGGGGGGGTGATGACGTGCAACACACGTTCGTTGGGAGACCCCAAGAGGAAGGTATGAAGCAGTGCAGCAGCAAGTTTTCCCTCAGTAAGAAACCAAGGTTATCGAATCCAGTAGGAGCAGTAGCACTTCAGAAGGTTGTCGATGATGCCGTTACCCAAATCACCGACGCGGAACCTGCACACAACACAATCAAACTACTTTGCCCCAACGAAACGGTGAGGTTGTCAATCTCACCGGCTTGTTGTAAACAAAGGATTAAACGTATGGTGTGGAAAACAGTGTTTTAATTGCAGAAAGTAAAAGAGAACAATGATTGCAGTTGGTGGTTTTATCAGTGTAAAAGAATGGACCGGGGTCCACAGTTCAATAGTGGTGTCTCTCCATAAAGATAAACGACATGTTGGGTAAACAAATTACAGCTGGGCAATTGATAAAATATTGAGCGCATGACAATGCATACATATATGACAAGATGGCTACCATGATATTTAATTGGGCATTACGACAAAATACATAGACCGTTTATCCAACCGCATCTATGACTAATAATCCACCTTCAGGTTGACATCCGTGTTCCCCGTTGGTATTAAGTTGCAAGCAACGGATAATCGCATTAAGCAATGCGCGTAAAGTAAACAAGTACATATGACCGTGGACATAGCATTGTTATGTTACCCCTAGTAGCAACAGCACATCCACAACCTTAGGCGTTGCTGTCACTTGCCCAGATTACTGGAGACTGAACCCACTATCTAGCATAAATATTCTCTCTTAGAGTTACAAGCATCTACTCGGCCAAATCATCTACTAGTAACGGAAAGCATGCAAGATCATAAATAACATGTATCATAGATTAATAATCAACTTGATCATAGTATTCAATATTCATCGGATCCCAGCAAACACAACATGTAGCATTACAATAAGATGATCTTGATCATGTTAGGCAGCTCACAAGATCTAAACATGATGGCACAAAGTGGAGAGACAACCATCTAGCTACTGCTATGGACCCGTAGTCCAAGCATGAACTACTCACGCATCACTCCGGAGGCAGGCATGGTGATGTAGAGCCCTCCGGTGATGATTCCCCTCTCCGGCAGGGTGCCGGGAAGAGGTTCTGGACCCTCCCGAGCTAGGGTTGACGACGGCGGCGCCTCTGGAACTTTTCGTGGAATATGACTTGGGTATTTAGGGTTTTCGCGTCGGGAGGAATAAGTAGGCGAAAGGGCGGCGGCTGGAGACCCTCAGGGGCCCACACACACCCTCGGCGTGGGTCCACCCCTGGCCACGCCCAGCCCACGTGTGGGGCTCTCGTGGCTCTGCTCCGTCTCTCCTTTGGATTCCGGGATTGTCGATGAAATAGGGACCTCCGTAAATTTTCGTCCAATTCCGAGAATATTTCCAGACTAGCTTTTCTGGAATACAAAAACAGCAGAAACAGGAACTGGCACTGTGGCATCTTGTTAATAGGTTAGTCCCAAAAAATGTATAAAAGTGACATAAAGTGATGCAAAACATGTAACAATTGGTATAATATCAACATGGAATATCAAAAATTATAGATACGTTTGAGACGTATCAGCATCCCCAAGCTTAGTTCCTGCTCGTCCTCGAGTAGGTAAACGATAAAACAATATAATTTTTGAGGTGACATGCTACCATCATAATCTTGATCATATAATATTGTAAGGCACATGTAAATGAATGAAGTGATCCAAGTCAATGGTCTATAGTTTGCTATCAAATAGATAATGAGTAAACAATGAATCACACAAGCTAAACTTTTCATGAATAATACTTTGGAGACAATGCATCCACAGTTCACATAAGAGTTAACTCATAAAGCAATAGATTCTAACAAAAGGTATTTAACCAACACAAAGGAAGATTTAAGTTTCAGCATTTGCTTCAACTTTCAACATATTTATCTCATGGATATTGTCAACACAAAGCAATATAATAAGTCCAATATGTAGCATATAACAAATGTTGTAACAAAGTTGACACTAGTGTTTGCTTGTGGAAGATAGAAAGAAATAGGAAAACTGACTCAACATAAAAGTAAAAGAAAGGCCCTTCGCAGAGGGAAGCAGGGATTAAATCATGTGCTAGAGCTTTTTAGTTTTTGAAATCATATAGAGAGTAAAAATTAAGTTTTGAGAGGTGTTTGTTAATTGTCAACGAATGGCAGCGGATGAAAACAGTATTCTCCCTATCAAACAGACTTTTAAGAGCGGCTCCCATGAAGGACGTTATTTCTACCAGCAAGGCAGATCATCCCTCTTTCTCTTTTGTTTACACATGCAGATGTTTCACTGAGTAATCAGTTGACAAAATGTGAAGAGAATTAAGCGGTTAAAGTTGTAATTAATTGGGACTGGGCACCCCGTTGCCAGCTCTTTTTGCAAAATTAATAGATAAGCGGATGTATATGCCGCTAGTCTGGTGGTAAAGTCTGTTTGACAAGTTGAATAAAGAATAACCCACTACTTCCTCATGAGCTAGTAAACATTGACACAAAAAGGAATAATAACAGTTTTGAATAATTTAAAGGTAGCACATGAAAAATTTACTTGGAGTGGCAAGGAAATACCACATATAGGTAGTTATGGTGGACACAAATGGCATGGATTTTGGCTCAAGGATTTGGATGCACGAGAAGCATTCCCTCTCAGTACAGAGTTTAGGCTAGCAAGGTTATGTAAGCAAACAAGAATATCAACCAGTACACCAAGTTTTATATGACAACATATTGCAAACATTATAAGACTTCACACCGTCTTCCTTGTTAACCAAACCCTTTTATTAGAAAATATCTAGACCTTAGAGATACCACTCATGCAAACCAAATTTCAACAAGCTTTACGGTAGTTCTTCACTAATGGGCTTAACTTACATGATGCAAAAGTTTAATCATGATCTACTTGTTAACTCAAAACAATTGACAAGTATCAAATTATCCAAATTAGTGATCTACAAGAATATGCAAGTCTTTTCCATTATACCATTTACCACATGCAACATTTTCTGTTCCAACCAAACACCAATCAATTTATTTCAATAACTCTCCAAACAAGTATAAGTGAAGCAAGAGAGTACTTTCTTTAAAAAACTAATAGCTCTGACAAGAGATACATGAAAACAAGAGCTAAAAGCTAACAGCGCTAGATATGAATACTCAACAAATATAAGTGAAGAATAGGAGTATTCTATGAAAAAGCGGAGCGTGTCTCTCTCCCAATCAAGAATGCTAGGATCCAATCAAGTTGATTACAAAATAAAAATAAATACTGAAAATAAAAGCACACAGACGCTCCAAGAACAGCACATATGATGTGAAAGAATAAAAATATAGTTTCACTAGAGATGACCTGATAATTTTGACGATGAAGAAGGGGATGCCTTGGGCATCCCCAAGCTTAGACGCTTGAGTCTTCTTGAAATATGCTGGGGAGATCCATGGGAGCCTCCCCAAGCTTAAGCTCTTCACTCTTCTTGATCCTATTATATCACTCTTCTCTCTTGACCCTTGAAAACTTCTTCACACCAAACTCAAAGTAAATCTCATTAGAGGGTTAGTGCACAATCAAAAACTCACATGTTCTATAAGGACGCAATATGACTTGTTACTTTAAACATTAGCTACTGCCACTGATGTTATGTGAAGCTCTTCCACCCAAAAAAGAATTTCACTCAACACTAGTAAAAGAGAGAATGCAAAATAAAAGACATAATCTGTCTAAAACAGAACAGTCCGCAAAGACGAATTTTTTCGAGGCACTTACGACGCTCAGATCGAAAAACTTTGAACTAACAAAAGATGTATATATACATAAAGATTACGCACAAAAATTTCAGATTTAAATCACATTCTGGTTATTTTATAGAATTAATACGGTGAACAGCAGAAATCTGTTTCTACGCAGCAATCAAAATTTAGCATCATCTTATCATTAGAGACTACTCTTGGCACAACAATGCGAAAAAGTAAAGATACAAAGGAGTTGCTACAGAAGTAAACAGCCTCCTTGACTCAAAAAAGAAAAATTGCAGAAATAAAAATAATGGGTTGCCTCCCATAAACGCTTTTCTTTAACGCCTTTTAGCTAGGCACAAAGCATGCATCAAGTATTACCAAGTGTAGAAGCATCAACATTGTAATTTGTTCGAACAATAGAATCATAAGGTGGCTTAATCTTCTTCCTAGGAAAGTGTTCCATACCTTTCTTGAGAGGAAATTGATATTTAATATTCCCTTCTTTCATATCAATAATAGCACCTACAGTTCTAAGAAAAGGTCTTACAAGCACAATAGGACAAGGTGGATTACATTCAATATCCAAAACAATAAAATTAATAGGGACAAAGTTTTTATTAGCCATGATAAGAACATCATCAATTCTTCCCAAAGGTTTCTTTATAGTAGCATCAGCAAGGTGAACATCCAAATAACAATTTTCCAAAGGTGCTAGATCAAGCATATCATAAAGTCTTTTAGGCATAACAGAAATGCTAGCACCAAGGTCACACAAGCATTGCAATCAAAGTCATTCAATTTCATTTTAATGATGGGCTCCCAACCATCTTCCAACTTCCTAGGGATGGATACTTCACATTTCAATTTTTCTTCCCTCACTTGTATGAGGGCATTAGTAATATGTTTAGTAAAAGCCATATTTATTTCACTCGCCTTAGGACTTCTGGCTAGCTTTTGCAAGAACGTAATTACTTCAGAAATATTACAACCATCAAAATCAAAATCATTATCATCAAAGGTAATGGAGCTATTGTCTTCCTCATTGCTTGAAATTTTGACATTTTTATCAAGAACAGTTTCAGAGTTATCAGGCAATTTAAGACGTTTTGCAACAGAAGTAGAAACATTACTGACACCAATTATCTTGCCATTACCGACAGAAGTAGAACAATGATTACAGTTGGTGGTTTTATCATGTAAAAGAATGGACCGGGGTCCACAGTTCACTAGTGGTGTCTCTCCATAAAGATAAACGACATGTTGGGTAAACAAATTACAGCTGGGCAATTGATAAAATATTGAGCGCATGACAATGCATACATATATGACAAGATGACTACCATGATATTTAATTGGGCATTACGACAAAATACATAGACCGTTTATCCAACCGCATCTATGACTACTAATCCACCTTCAGGTTGACATCCGTGTTCCCCGTTGGTATTAAGTTGCAAGCAACGGATAATCGCATTAAGCAATATGCGTAAAGTAAACAAGTACATATGACCGTGGACATAGCATTGTTATGTTACCCCTAGTAGCAACAGCACATCCACAAACTTAGGCGTTGCTGTCACTCGCCCAGATTACTGGAGACTGAACCCACTATCTAGCATAAATACTCTCTCTTGAAGTTATAAGCATCTACTCGGCCAAAGCATCTACTAGTAACGGAAAGCATGCAAGATCATAAATAACATGTATCATAGATTAATAATTAACTTGATCATAGTATTCAATATTCATCGGATCCAGCAAACACAACATGTAGCATTACAATAAGATGATCTTGATCATGTTAGGCAGCTCACAAGATCTAAACATGATGGCACAAAGTGGAGAGACAACCATCTAGCTACTGCTATGGACCCGTAGTCCAAGGATGAACTACTCACGCATCACTCCGGAGGCAGACATGGTGATGTAGAGCCCTCCGGTGATGATTCCCCCTCTCCGGCAGGGTGCCGGGAAGAGGTTCTGGACCCTCCCGGGTTAGGGTTGACGACGGCGGCGCCTCTGAAACTTTGAAAGGACAAGGATGTCGCCTAGAGGGGGGGTGAATAGGCGATTAAAACTTTTCCGGTTTAGTCTTGATAATTGCGGAATAAAACTATGTGTTTAAATTAACAAGCCAACAACCTAAATAAACTAGGCTCACCTATGTGCACCAACAACTTATGCTAAGCAAGACAAGAAACAAGGTGATATCAATAATACTTCAAGCACGAAGGCTATCACAATGTAAAGTGCATAAGTAGAAAGCTCGGGTATAGAAATAACCGAGGCACGCGGAGACGAGGTGTATTCCCGAGTTCCTCCTTGTTAAGGGAGTACGTCTCGTTGGAGAGGTGTGAACCAACACAATGGTTCAACAACCACAAAGGTTTCACCTTCTTCTCCGATGAACCGCACCACAAAGGTTTGGTTCACCTTCCACTATCGGAATCCTTCGAGGCGGAAATCTGGAGCCTTTCAACAACGATCCGGGGCACAACCCACAACGGGATTGGGGGCTCCCGAACAGCTACAAGTGACCACCAAGGGTCTCAACCACCACACGGGCGTCTAGGGTCCAAAGACCCAAGAGTAACAAGTTCACAAGCTTTCAACTTCCACGAATCTTCGTGGAGAGCACACCGATGCACCAAATGCAAAAGGCAAGAGCACAAGTGCTCAAATCCTTCACTCTCAAATCCACCACAAGCAACTAATGCTTATGGGGGGAGAAGAGAGGAAGAACAAAGTAGGAGAAACACCAAGAACTCCAAGATCAAGATCTACTAGGTTCCCCTCACTTAGAGGAGAGATGGATTGGTCGAAATGTAGATCTAGATCTCCTCTCTCAAATCCCTCAAAGATATGCAAGAATTATGGGAGGAATTGGGAGAGGGGCAAGCTTTCCAAGGTCAGCAATGGAGGAGAGAGAGGGGGAAAAACGTGCTTGGAAGAGCTGAGTGGCTGAAGGTAGGTGGAGGGGTATTTATACCCCTCCCAGAAAAAGAGCCGTTGCAGCCACTTAGTCCGGAGACTGGTCTGGGAGGCCGGAGACTCCGGCCCGGGCGGAGACTCCGGACCAAAAGGGCGGAGACTCCGGACGCAGAAAGTCATGAAAAAGCCGATGCAGAAAAACTCATACCGGAGACTCCGGACCACGAGGGCCGGAGACTCCGGCCGGACGGAGACTCCGGGGATACTCCGGACCAACTCCGGACGCTATACCGCAAGCGCCGTCCGCGGGGCACTTCGCTCCAAAACCAGGGAGGCCGGAGACTCCGGCCCTGAGCACCCCTGAGGCCGGAGACTCCGGACAGGAAAAGCAACACAGAACATCAAATCCTGAAATGCAATAACTTTTGCATGGAAGCTCCAAACGAGATGAAACCAATGAGGTTGGAAAGGTAGCGACAAGAACTTTCCTACAAAAAGTTGAGTATGTCGTGGTCGGAGATATCACACATGGGAGGTGTGGATCTTATCTCGAGGAGGACCGGTAATATTTCCAACACCGAGAACGCAACAAGTTTTCCATCCGGACTCCGTTTTCAATGATCTTGGGCTTGCTCCGAAGATAATCACAAGCACTACAAGATCATGCATATACACATCATAGTCCAACATGTGAGGAGGATAACCCAAGAGGAGAGTTTGACCTCTCTAAAAGAGACGAACCGGTAAAACCTCCAACATCAAAAACACCACTAGATATCCAAATGAAATCCGTTTTTGATGAACTAGAGCTTGGTATGGAGATGAACACAAGCTCTAAATTCTCACATGGATAAAAGCCAAATAAGAACCAAGAAAGATGATATGCTAAATATGCAAAGGTTTGAGCTCTCCATAAAGATGCGATCAAGTTACTCACTTGAGAGCCCCTCTTGATAGTACGCCATCTATCCTATAACCCGGTCTCCAAACTAACAACATGAGACCGGTAAAATAGAAACCCTATCAAGATCATACCTTTGCCTTGAGCCTTCCACTGAGCTAGATGATGACGATTTTGATCTCTTCAAGTGGACCACCTTTCTTGATTGCGCATGCTAGCACATGCTTGATGAAGGCTTCTCCAAATGCTCCCCCATACATCATTATGGGAGAGCTCGCTTAGCTCCGTCTTCATGAATCCACTTGCGCTTCATATTCTTCTCTTGATATAGATGATGGCTTGGAGATAAACATGAATGTTCACTCAATCTTCTTTTTCAAGCCATGCTTGCAATAAGCTCAACTCTAGATGACCATTCTTCATATGAACCCTTGGATGGAACCTTGGTCATCATGTAATCTTCTAGAGTCCAACACATGAACTCCAATCTTTTCCTATGGACAAGATCTACAAGTATATCTCAATGCAAACATTAGTCCATAAGGATTGTCATTAATTAGCAAAACCACGCATGGGGCAACACATGTCCTTTCAAACTTTTCGTGGAATATGACTCGGGTATTTAGGGTTTTCGCGTCGGGAGGAATAAGTAGGCGAAAGGGCGGCGGCTGGAGACCCCCGAGGGGCCCACACGCACCCTCGGCGTGGGTCCACCCCTGGCCGCGCCCTGCCCACGTGTGGGGCCCTCGTGGCTCTGCTCCATCTCTCCTTTGGACTCCGGGGACTTGTCGATGAAATAGGGACCTCCGTAAATTTTCGTCCAATTTCGAGAATATTTTCAGACTAGCTTTTCTGGAATACAAAAACAGCAGAAAACAGGAACTGGCACTGTGGCATCTTGTTAATAGGTTAGTCCCAAAAAATGTATAAAAGTGACATAAAGTGGATGCAAAACATGTAATAATTGGTATAATATCAACATGGAACATCAAAAATTATAGATACGTTTGAGACGTATCAGGGGGCTAAGCCCCCTCCCCAGCAACTTCGTCAAACCAAAATTTTAACTGTCCCTGCTACTATTAGCTGGTGTGTTACCTTGCCTGGTTCAAAAACAACAGCTAGGCTAAATAGATTTTGATCTCACCATGAGTAATGAGAGAGCTTTTGAATTGACGACTCTCTGATGAAAATCCTATGATGCATTCTAACGAACCGAGCTTCTCTATCAAGATCTACTCTGGTCATGGGGGTTCTGGAAGCTTCTGGGTCAATACTTCTCTGGCCATGGGGGATTTGAGTTCGAGCTTTTTCTGGCAAATGGCCTCCGGATCAGAGCTTCCTACTAGGATCTTGCTATGGAAGTTGTTTTTTCGTCCAGATCCGACTTTGCTTGAAGAAAGAACATTTTTTTGATGTACGGTTAAAGTTCGTGATTCTTCGGATCCCTGTCTTGTTAGTGATCTCATCTGTATTTATTTTTGTATATGTGCATGATCAAGTTTTTGTTAATGCATTATCCAATAATTTTATGTTGATCTAAGAGTTTTTTTCTAGAAGAGGCCTTCGGGGTGAGAAGGGTGCTGAACCAAAGGACTGTGTTGCAAAAATAATAACACGCATCTTACAGCCTCCAACTGGTTGTGGTGTTGCATTTTCGTAAAGGGAGCTCCATTGGCCATCCGCCCGCACGTGTCTGAGATAAAATAATCGTTTTTCTAATACAAACAAATCATTTTATCTGTCTACATGTACATACATCTAGCAAGGCCTAGTCTCTCTCTATGACACGATTCATCAGTTGAGTATGTCGTGGTCGGGCATAGGACCGTGACGAGAATGCCTCTGCTTCCACGTCCTCATCTTCTGGTGCAGCTTGTGCTGCTGCAGCACCAGCACCGACGACGAGCACCCCAAGAAGTCGTCGGAGGCGAGGAGCTCCCCGACGCGCCCCAGCTCAGGGCACTCCTCCTCGTCCAGCCCGCCCATGCCCCTCGTCATCGCCGCCCACGCCGCGCCGCCTGAGCCGCCGCCGCCCCTGCCCACCACGAACAGCGAGCACATCCCGACCATGGCGCTCAGCGCGTGCAGCGTCTCCACCCCGTTGCTCACGTACGTCTCCGTGTACGACACCCGACCCGGCGCCACGAACTCCCCGTACACCTCCGCCATGAACTCCTCGTCCTCCATCTGCCCTTCTAGCTCCTCGCCGCCGGCCGTCTGCACGTTCTCGTTGTTGTTGTCCGGCGGTTGGTAGAGCCGGAACCTCGACACCGACACGCTCACCGACGGGTGCACCGACAGCCGCGTCGCGTACGCCACCGCCTCCCGGTCGTCCGGCCCGCCCAGGAACACCGCCACCACGTGGTGCACCGCCGTCGCCGACTCCTGCTCCTCTGCTGCGGCCAGCGCAGCGCCCTGCTCCTCCTCGTCGCCGCCGTCACGATCCGCCTCTCCTTGACGCGCACTGACCGGCTCGGCGACGCTGATGCTGGGGAGGTGGCGCTCCACGAGGACCCCCACGGTGCACGGCGCGCGCTGCAGGGTCCGCTGGTTGAGCTGCCGCCGGCCGTCGCGCCGGGACACCATGCGCCCGTCGTACCGCTGCTCCTTGTGGTAGGGCACGATCACCAGCGAGGCGCGCGCGTCCTCCACGCCGTTGCGCACGTCGCCGTCCATGGACGCCAGGTTCGAGATGGCCGTCATCTGCCGCACCGGCACGGCCGCGTCGTAGATGGTGAACCTGTGAACCGCCGCCGCCACCTGGTCCATCTCCCACGCGTACCCCCACTGGTCTTCGTCCTCGACGTAGCCGCGGCTCCTGAGCTTCAGCCGGGCGTCCACGTCCTTGTACAGGTGCGTGATGGCGTACTTGCGCGCCACCATGAGCTCCACCAGGTGGAGCAGGTACACGGCCACGGGAGCTCCGCTGCCCTTGGAGAGCTCGGCCACGGTGAGCATGGGGTTGACCCCGCCGGCGCCGTGGACGCAGACGAGCACTCTCAGCTCGTGGTCCACCCTCAGGTCCTGGAGGCAGTGCGACCGGTACTGGAACGCGCGGCGCTGCTGCCGGACGATGGCAGCCGACGCCGGGCCCGCCATAAACGTGTTGAGGATGGATGACACGAGCAGCACCACCTGCGCCGTGTCGCCCCACACCCCGCTCTTGTCGCCGAAGTTGATGGCAAGGATGTCGGAGTAGCCCTTCACGTTCAGCAGGAACCCAAGCACCAGCGCCTCCCTCGCCGTGATGCCGAGCCATCGCCCCGCGAGCACCGTGCCGGCGACCTTCCCGGCGACGCTGAGGACCGTGGTGAACACGATGGCGGCGGTGAGCTGGGTGGCCGTGAACCGCCCGACGTCGGCGAAGTCGAGCCTGGCGCCGATGGCCCCGAAGCAGAGTGGCATGACGATCTGGTGCACCGGGTAGGTGAGGCGGTCGATGAGGGTGCGCGCCATGGGCCCGTCGCGCGGCATGGCGAGGCCGACGAGGAATGCGGTCATGGAGGCGCTGTACCCGAGGTACTGCACCAGCAGGGAGATGCCGATGATGAGCACCAGCATGGCGCACAGCTCGTACTTGCTGATGTACCGCCGCCCGCGCTTGACCCTGTTGAGCAGCCTGGCGGCCCTGACGGCGACGGCCACGGCGACCCACACCACGAGCGCCATCCAGAGGAATACGACGAGCTGCACCTCAGGCGCGGAGGCCCCGGGCACGCGCGGCGGGTTGGGCGTGCCGTCCTTGGCGAAGGTGGTCGGGTTGACGACCATCATGCTGATCGTCGTGAGGCACGCGATGTCGGTGGCGAAGGCGGCGCCGATGGCGAGCTGCCCCGTCTCGGACGCCGTCAGCTTGAGCTCTGTGACGATACGGATGAGCACCGGCGAGGCGGTGCTGGCGAGCACGAGCATGAAGAGAGCGGTGGAGGCGTAGAGCTTGGCCGGGTGGAACGACGTGGCCTGGCCCGGGTGGAGCAGGCCGTAGAAGAATGGCCCGGCGACGGCGGCGAGCAGCAGGCTGATGGCGGAGCCGCCGCAGGCGAGGACGAGGGAGCGGCGCAGGTTGTGGCGGAGGTAGCGGAGGTCCATCTCGAGGCCGATGAAGAACATGAAGACGATGCGGAGGTAGTAGATGGTGTCGCCCAGCGCGCTGCCGGCGTCCTGCATGCCGAGCCGGCGCAGGTCGACGGCGCGGCCGAGGACGGTGGGGCCGACCACGACGCCGGCCAGGATGTGGGAGATGATGCTGGGCTGGCCGAGGCGGCGGAGCGCGGAGTGGAAGAGGCCCGAGAGGAGGAGCACGGTGGCCATGATGGCGTTGATGGCCACCACGCCCGCCATGAAGTAGGTGCCCTCGCCCACGTCGGCCGAGCACTTGTCGTCGTCGCCCATCGATTGATCGTTGGTGCAGCTGGTGGCCGGCCGGCCGGCAAAGGGGACCCCGGCGACGAGGTTTGCTTCATATATGCATGAGCCTGCACCCTCCATCCGTTGGTGCATTTGACCGGCCACGGTCCGTAATTGGGATCTTCCACATGGTTTGCCATATATAGCAACAGCCCAGATCGATGAATTGGCCGCCGGCCTCGACAACTGGCGCCTCTCCTGGGAGTGGTGCCGCGGCGAGTTCATCGACTCCATCAAGGGCGCGCGCACTTCCAAGGTGGACACCAGTGCCTGCGTCTACGGCGCAGCGGGGCAGTACTACGACGAGAGCCTTGATTTCTCCCAGGTGCTCAACTGCGAGAAGAAGCCCCTCATTCTTGACCTGCCGCTCTCCCGGTACAAGGACACCCAGTTGGGGAGGATCGAGAATTGCTGCCCAAGTCCATGGACGACGCGGCTCAGTCAAAATCGGCCTTCCAGATTCACGTCTTCAAGATGCCGCCGGATACGAACATAACAAAGCTGTTCCCGCCGGCCAATTTCAAGATCGCTCCAGACTATACATGTGGCCAGCCGATACCCGTCAGCCCCACCGGGTTCCCTCCCTGATCCCACCAGGCTCGACTCAACAACCCTGGCGCTTGCGACATGGCAGGTGGTGTGCAACATACCAGAGCCAATTAAGGATGCCAAGCCCAAGTGTTGTGTCACCTTCTCCGCATTCTACAATGACTCGGTGATCCCCTGCAACACCTGTGCTTGCGGCTGTCCTGCCAACCCTACCAGCTGCAGCACCACTGCCCAATCCATGATCCTGCCACCGGAAGCGCTGCTTGTGCCGTTCGACACTCAAGGCACACGCATGGGCTGAGCTGAAGCACTACAATGCACCTAGGCCAATTCCTTGTGGCGATTTCTGCGGCGTGAGCATCAATTGGCATGTATCGTCAGACTTGAACAAAGGCTGGAGTGCCCGGGTGACATTGTTCAATTGGGGGGACGTCGACATGGCCAACAGCTGGTTCGCGGCCATGCTCATGGACAAGGCATACTCTTTCAATGCAACGGCAGCAGTGGGCAATGACACCATATTCATGCACGGCCTTGAGGGGCTCAATTACCTTGTGAAGCAGACCACCATGAGCGGAACGGAAGCAGCAATCAGTCCTCTCCTTCAACAAGAAGCTGACTCCTTCCATCAACGTACGTCATCGCCGGAGATGGGTTCTCATCAAAAGTCTTCTTCAACGGCGACGAGTGCGCTATGCCGCAGAGGCTTCCGAGTTCCGATGAAAAGCAGTGGATTCACCACCCGTTTCGGCACTTCGTCTTGCTCCTCGGCCTTCCTATTGCTTCAGCAATGATTCTTTCAGGTGGACTCCATTTGTAAGAAACCTTTTTGTTTCCGCCGAGTAGATCGATCTTGGGGTAGTGTAACACTCCACGTACCTTGTGGATGTCAACGGAATGATGGGCTGCTGACTTGGGCTTTCTCATCCTGGGCTTTGGGCCAGCTGTGCTTGGGCTGGACGTTGGAGTATATAGAGAGAGGAGACGCCACAACCAGTGATCGATCAGAACTGAACTAGCTTCGGCTTTCTTCCTCCTCCAGCTACCCCCTCCCCTCGTGTCTGTACGAGTGTATCCCTCTTGCTCCTCTACCCTGATTTTGTGCTCTTCCTAGCCTTGATTCTATTCCCTGGATTGTATCCCTTAGTGAACCTTGGTTTGGCGAATCTTATTCGTACACCAGGAACACTTGTATCCATCTATGTATGTTGTTGGTACTGATTTGCTCATGTCCATCCTTGGGACATGACAGTTTGGTATCAGAGCCACTCAGATCCTCATCCACCCGTCGGATCCGTTCCCCTCTGCTTGGATTCATTGCCTTTCCACTCAAAAAATTCTCAGAAATTACCACCACCATGGATGCCCACCAGGTGTTTGATGCAATGTCGACCCAGCACGAGGTGACTATGAGCAGCGTCATCCATGTCTCTGTGAGCCACCTGGTGTATCCAGTGACAGAGGTTGTGCTCCGTCAAGTCTTCGAGATGTATGGTTGCAGCGTGAAAAGCTTGGTTGTGTTCCAAGCCAAGGGGTGGGTGGAGGCCTCGGTCCAACTCCGGTCAGGGGACGAGGCTGTGCGTGCGCGCGATGCCTTGCACGGCCGGAATATCTACGACGGCTGCTGTAACATCTCCATCGAGTGTACACCAGCATTGACCATGGTGGCCTCCACGGCAGTAGCAGCACCAACGCCATGCACACCAGTCGCAGATGCCGTTGTGGTTTCGCTCGACAAATCCTCCAAGGGAAATGCGATGGGCATGGACATGGCCACTGCCACTCCACTTGTTGAAGACACTGTCGTGGCCTCTACTCTGTGTCATGAGAAGGAGCAGCAACACCCTTCGCTCAAGGTGTTCCACAGAATGCTGGAGGTGACACGAAATGAGAAGAGACCTCGCATCATCAAGTGGGTGTCCGGGGTGTCAATCAGTCGTCGCCCAGTACGGTGGACTCTGAGGAGCAAGTACCGCCGCTCCTTACCACTACCACCACACCCTCCAGATCAGCCCGGATTGCCTCTAGCTCGATCACCGCCATGGCCTGTGTTGTTGGCATTGGCGCCCTCGACAACGTCTCCAACCATCAGGTACACCCATGTTGTGGAACATGTCGTCAATACAAGAAGCAATGTCCAGGATGACCGTACAGGATGGCTGCTACATGGGCCAGTTGATTGTATAGGGTCTCACGCCGTTGGGTCTGTCACCATGCCATGGGATCCCGGTGAACAGCTTATCATGCCTTGGATGTACTCTGCAGTTGATCAAGTCCAGTCTATAGTCTGCTTCTCTATCACCTTACCATGGGACCCAAGGGTTGGCAACCAGCTGTGTAGAGAAGGGTTGAAATCTGAGTTGTTGGAGCAAACTAATGGTGAGAACACTTCCGGATGGCAGCAGTGTTGTGCAGAATGTTTTTCACCACATAGCATGATTTTAGACTATAGTGCAGTTCGGGGCACTCGTGAGAATTTCCTAGCACTACCATCACTTGACTTTGTGGCGTTATGTGATGATAGCAGTGGAGTCCGTTGGTTCAGTTGTGCTTGTCAGAGCAGCGGTCAGCTCGTATCAAATGGTCACTACATGATGTTTCCCAGCTTGCTTGAGCAGTGGAAATTGTCTACAGATTTGAGTGCAGTTGGTGCCACTTACAATAATTTATTATCAACACCACTCCCTGATTGTAAGTTTGGCTCTAAGCTCACCTATTTCACACATTTTGCTCAGCGTGAGTTGTTTGAAGGTCAAAGCATACTATACCTATGTGGTTCAGTTATCACTGGAGGAAAATTTAGTTCTGTCGATCAGCTTCTTGGTCAGAACTTGAGCTTGACCAAAGGCAAGCAAATGCTCAGTGAGGCTATACGAGGGAGTTGTCAGACCATATCAAACAGTGATACTTGTGCTTATTCTTTAAATTTGCAAGAAGTGAAAAATTATGAAGAGATGAGTGCACAGTGGGATCCAAGAAAACAAGAGGTTGTGATAAAATGCTTATTTGGGTTGCAGTCCCATGCTGAACTATGTGTCAGACAGTGTACTTTCTTTCTCATTAGCAGATCAAGAAAGGATGCCAAATCGATGCAATTGGCTGGTTGGTGTTCACTGCAATTTTTTGCAACAAAACTTCGGTTTAAGTTGAGCTTGGGTGAGTTGTGGCGTTGGCATGATAACAGGGATGCAAGGAATGAGAAAATGAACCTTGGGGGCACAATTTTGTATGCATGCCACGGGCTGCTACAATTTCCACACATACAAGAGAATGGTAATCAGTGCAGCCACACATTTGGGGATGCAGTGTTGGTGCTGATTACAAATAGTGATGAAGTGCCGGACAGTACAACCTTGTGGCCAATGGAAAAGAAGATGAACATGTATATCATTGAAGCTGACAACGTACATCCTGAAAAATTGAAGAACTCATGTGCAAACAAGACACTTAAGGCTGGTGATAGTATGAGAGCCAATGCAAGTATGAGCTTGTTTGCGACTAGTGGAAAGGACAGTTTGCTATTACTGCACCATGAGCAGAACACACAAGTGATAGCTATCATGCTTGTTGTGCCTTATGTTGAGGTTTTGGATGAACACATACAATGGGATCCGGGCGGTCTCTCGCCGACCATGAATGGTGACCAAGAGCCGAAACCATGCTGAACGATCATGGAGGATGGAGGATTTGTGCTCGAGGATACCGGCTGATTAAAGGAATGGATGGCTTGTCAGTTCCGTGGGATCCAGGTATTATCTCAATCGATGCGTCAGCCGTACCAGTTCATGTCAAGGCCAGACACGCTCACTGCCGAAGACGGAGCTACACCCTGTTGCAACCTACACACGCCATTGCATGGGGACAAGCAATGTTTTGCCGTGGCGGTAGTGTAACACTCCACGTACCTTGTGGATGTCAACGGAATGATGGACTGCTGACTTGGGCTTTCTCATCCTGGGCTTTGGGCCAGCTTTGCTTGGGCTGAACGTTGGAGTATATAGAGGGAGGAGACGACACAGCCAGGGATCGATCAGAACTGAACTAGCTTTGGCTTTCTTCCTCCTCCAGCTACCCCCTCCCCTCGTGTCCGTACGAGTGTATCCCTCTTGCTCCTCTACCCTGATTCTGTGCTCTTCCTAGCCTTGATTCTATTCCCTGGATTGTATCCCTTAGTGAACCTTGGTTTGGCGAATCTTATTCGTACACCAGGAACACTTGTATCCATCTATGTATGTTGTTGGTACTGATTTGCTCATGTCCATCCTTGGGACATGACAGGTAGCTAGCTGCTATGTAGCAGAATCAAGCAGCAATCATGCTGAGATGAACCACAAGAGAGGCTAGGGCCAGGGGTGCTCTTGCAACATAGTCATAGGCTCCACAGAATTATAATCAGCGAGTGTGGGATCAATATAAAAAAAATCTCTGCTGGATTTGTCTGGTCTGTTATCTTAAAATTTGGACGCTTGCTTGCTATCTTGTTTTACTTGTGCTGATAATGTGCTTGCTTGCTTTGGGACTCGTGGCAAGGAGCAATAGTGCTGAATTTTTCTTGAGAAATATTGAACTGGCTTAATAATTTGAAACTTGACACCCAAAACTCGATCGTCAGATTGATATTTTTTTGTTAGAAAGTTTTTATCAGTCGCACACATAATTCTACAAACCAAGCATTCATCTGGTCTGGACGATTTGTCGCTGTGATTTTTATCCAGGGAAATTCAACCAAATTCATAACTGTCTCACAACACATTAATGCTTGTAACGGGGAATGGCGATTGCAGCAGGAGGCAGGGCAGGGGAGGATGAGGCGCAGGGAAGTGGAGGTGGAGGCAGGGCACGCACAAGACAGAGCTGTGCAACAAGTGGGAGACCGCTGCCGGGCGGTTCGCTCACGGACCGCCACCCACGCTACAAGACCCAGCCCTGCCAGATGCATGCTTGCCGCCGCCTCCCCAGCGATCACCACCACCAACAGCTCGGTTCTCAGAAATGTAAAAAGATGACTATTCTTCTTCTCCTCCTTCCTTCACTACCAATATCAAAATAATATACTCGAACTCGTCATCGTCAAACAATACTTGGTCTGAATCGTCTGATGAAGACGCGCCCTGAAAAAAGAATTTAAAGGTCAAAGTACTCATGGACTAACTCATCTACAAATGTTTACAATTATTTAAAATATGATTTGCACTCGAGTGCAAATTAGACAGATCGATCAAAAAAAATACCGCGATGTATTTTCACAAATACCCTACACACATGGATGAGAACTCTGAGCAAATAAAGCGTACACAAGGCTGCCAAATCTCAGAAGTAGTCCCCGAATCGAGCTCGGTGGTCTTGAATCAGCCCAGACGTCACGAATTTCCTCTATGGGGTTGCAAGGGGATAGATGGTCGGCCTTGGTTCGGTTGGGTCATTGATTCACCCCGAGCCGTCGCGAGCTTAGTGGGGAGCAAGTTGGATGACACGACTAAGTGGCTCGAGAACGTCCGGCGACGTCCATGTTGAGCTCTTCACGGCCTCACGATGAGCTACATACCAATCGATGGAGGGTGGCTCTGAAAGACACACAGGGTAGCAAAAGAGGCCCCACGAGCTCGAAAAGAGCAAGGCGCGGGCACACCAAAACAGTAAAACCCCTCAAGGTGTTTCGAACGCCTAAGTCGATCGCCTCCAATTAGGTCATGACGGCGATGTGCAAGTCGAGATCCCCTGAAAGTTGAACAATTCGGCTCACTCCAAATCTTGCGGTACATGATATAGATGTCATCACCTACCATTGAATTCCTTGCGACGATCCTTGGTTTGGTTCTACGTTCTGTGATGTCCTCCGGAAAGGGAAAAGTTGGGGCCTGCGGCGAGACGTGAGACAAGCCAAAACCCAGCCGAAGCCTCCACGACCGACGTTGGACTAAACTTGTCGTGCATGAGAATCAAAGGTGGTTTCTTGTTTTCTTAGAACGGAGAGGGGAAGTTTGTAACGCGGGTCTATCTATATATATAAGCAAACAAACCTGTTGAACATGGTCGGGGCGGTGATCTTGAAGCGGACAGAGTCAATCCAAGAATTGTTAAGGACCTACCTCATCGAAAACCAAGCTAGCTAGCGAGCGCTCCTTCTTCCTCCAAGTGAGCGATCGAGCTTGTACACGGACGACGATAGTGGTGCGTCGACGACGTGGGCATCCCCGCCGTCCAGCCTCATTACACACGCCGCGCGCATCTCCACGACGCACATGGCTTACTCTCCCTCTGTAGGTAGCGCTCCCTCCCTCGTTATCCACCATCCATCCGAGCCCACCGGGGTTGGCGGAGAAGCCCAGACGCCGCCGCCGCCATGTCGCTCGCGCCGCCCCTCCTACGCCTCGCCTCCACTGCCCGCTCGCCGGCGACCCCGCCCCTGCACCCGCGCTGGTCCGCGCTCGTCTCCTTCCCTGCGCGCCGCGGCCGCCCCGCCGGCCTCCGACTGGCCTGCGCCGCCGGCCCAAACGGCGCCAACGGGGCCGCCTCCGCCTCTCCCGAGGATGGAGCCAACGGTCTGGTATACCACCCTTACCTCCCTCCTCCTTACGCCGCCCATCATCATCCACCCCCCTCATCACTTAGGTTCAGCTCCACTTCACTCCACCGTAGCTTCGAACCTGGAATGGGGAAAACGATTCCTTGGATTATCATCACCTCCATTCTAGCTCGTTTCCGTTGTCATGATAGAATGAATTTTTCCTCTGCGCTCTGGTGCACTAATCAGCACCCACGTTGCTTGCGCTCTGTGTTAGCTCTGTCCACTCAAACGTGCAAACCAATTGAGTAACAAGTATGCTCCTCCGTCCTTAATTACAAACGCTGACTGTTGAAAGCCATGGAAGATTACGCTGCTCACTAACGCCTTCCTCTCCAACCATCTACATAGCTGCGCTTCTATTTTACGGACCATCTACTAACTAGCCTTGTCTGAAAGAAGCTACATATATCCTTATCTGTTGTTTTGGCCCTCGATCTTCACAGCCCAAGAACCGGAGGGACATTCTCCTGGAGTACGTCAGAAGCGTCCAGCCAGAGTTCATGGACCTATTCGTCAAAAGAGCACCAACGCAGGTAGCCTTCGATCCTTTCCCCCAACTTCTTTCCACGACCTATGTGCTTTTCATTCCATGAATCACTCACTCTTGCTAATAATCATCTTTATACGCTCACATTTCCTGCTCCATGTTTTTCTCCTAAAAAAAAGGTTGTTGAAGCCATGCGCCATACTGTCACTAACATGGTTGGGACTCTTCCGCCTCAGTTTTTTGCTGTCACTGTCACAACGGTAATTCAACCTCATCTGTGACATTCACGGTGTTAGTTTTTCTTTTGTATCATACTAGGAGTATTTTTTTTCTTTTTGCACTGAACATGTGTGCATTGCTACCATGAGCTGGTTGGTGACATGTTTCCTTATCTTTTCATCAACACAGGTTGCTGAGAATCTGGCTCAGCTCATGTACAGTGTTTTGATGACTGGGTACATGTTCAGGAATGCGCAGTACCGTGTGGAGTTGCAGCAGAGCTTGGAGCAGATCGCTCTCCCTGAGCCCAAAGAAGACAAGGTTTCTTGTCGACCTGTCTTAGCTTATTACTTCACACATGGATATAATGATTCAATAGTTCTGCTGATATTTCGGTCTCTAAATGATTTCACCCCCTTCAGAAAATGAGATCTTACATCCTACTATCACAATCATGCCATTTATACTGATGTATCATTGTGTAATTGAAATTAAAATTACATCCATTTTGTTTTGTACTAGCTTGGTCATTGCTTGTTAACACTGCAAAACTATGCTGGTGATATGGTTGATTGGGTGGTGTATTTGCACTTACTACTTGACTATTCTAGTGTCCAGAATCATGCTCATTGGCTTAGCAGAATGTACCTGCGCTGTCTGACCATTCTGAAAGAGTTGTGCTGTTTCTGCTCTCATAAATAGTAAAATTCATGAAAAGACACGTGCTGATTCCCAGTATTTTTGCCTGTTTGGTTTCATATATAGCACAGCTGTGTAATGTATGCATGCCTGGCATTTGCAGGCTTCAGAAGATTACGCTCCTGGAACCCAGAAGAAGGTGTCGGGGGAAGTGATCCGGTGGAACAAGGCGACAGGACCAGAAAAAATCGACGCAGTGAAATACATCGAGTTGCTGGAAGCAGAAATCGACGAGCTGACCCGTCAGGTCGCTAGGAAATCGTCTCAGGGAAGCAACGAGCTCTTGGAATACCTGAAAACTCTAGAACCTCAAAATCTAAAGGTATATATATATATCTCTGTTCTGTATATATATAGAAATACTTGAGCACATTGTTACTTATGCAATCTTTGAATGTCCATCTTAACAAGCAGGGAGTATATGTAATACCGAGCCTGTCTTTTAATCTGCTTATACATGGAAGGCAATTTGTTCTATGTGAGACTGCTCGGCTATGTCGGCTTTGTTAATCAATGCTGATCTGTTTTTTATTGCAGGAACTGGCGAGCAGCGCGGGCGAGGACGTGGTGTTCGCCATGAACGAATTCATAAAGCGTCTGCTGGCCGTGTCGGACCCTAAGCAGATGAAGGTAAACCGAATCTAGCAGAACCAACTTGATGGTAGTTTCAGAAGAAAACATAATCGTTTGGTTGCTGACTCCTTGGTGGTGGTGGGGATGGCGCAGACGGCTGTGTCAGAGACCAGCGGCAGCCAGCTGGCGAACCTGTTGTTCTGGCTGATGATCGTGGGGTACAGCATGCGCAATATCGAGGTGCGGTTCGACATGGAGCGGGTGCTGGGCGCCGCGCCCAAGATCGGCGGGGAGCTGCCGCCGCCACCCGGTGGAGACTGACACAGACGCAATAGCTGGCTAGCTAGAGCACGCAAGGTGTGGAGATACTGCAAGGTGTGGAGAACTGGAGCTACTGATTAGCTTGAGGTGTGTTTTTGGTTTTAGAGAAATTGTTGGCTACACATGGATAGGAGAACGAGAGTTTACAACACATGTATTATCTTCTTGACATGCTGATGATCCACCTCAGTAAAATTCATGATGCTCTTTGTACGGCATTTACTATTTTTGCACTGAACATGTGTATATTAATTTCTACACGCTGGTGACATGGTTCAGTATCTCTTAAGTTGCCTAAAAATCTAGCTTAATTAAACTTCAAAAGCTTTAATTGAACATCATACTCCCTCGGATCCGTTTTATCTGTCACTGAAAAAGAACTGAGGTGGTACAACTCGGTACTATAACTCATGACAATTTTTTCGGGCAGAGGGGGTAACACTTTATCATTGTCATCATCCTTCAGCAGGACATCATCCTTCAGCAGGACACTTGATGAACATCGGGTACTAAAAGAAGACCAAAGACACTTGATGGTCCAGCTCTCCTATTCTTTTTCTTAAAGCAAAGGACAACCACGTTCTTGACATATGGTCTTTTTCTACAACTGGAAATCAGAAGAATACTTAACAACCAGATCGAGCTTAACACAACCAAATCTTGTTCATGAAGATTGGATGCCTTTCATCTCTCTGTCGCCTCGAACCAAGCAAAAATCAACTTAAGTGAGTCTTCTTTTATTCTTCACGTGTTGCTGCTCCCTGGCCCAAAGGACAACTCCCGGTGCCTTCTGCTGCTTTCCTCTACTCAACTTTCCAGCCTTACAACCAAGTATTTAGAGCATCTTCATAGCATCCCCGGAAATTTATCATGCACCTCCTAAATTGTGTTTGTTTTGGTGTGTGGGACACTTGTTCTGCCAATTCTTGGGTGTGGCCCACACCGACACCACCAAACATGCCAGACAACTGAGTTTTGGTGTGTAGGACACTTGTTCTGCTAATTCTCAGGTGTTGTCCACACTAACACCACCAAACAGGCCGTGCAACTACAGGATTATGAGTTTCCTATAAATTTTAATTATATAGCCGGTGTGTAGCTCGTGAGGGTATGACCACACCTAGCCACTAAATTTGTGAGTGAATCACTTGGCATAGGAAGGCCACTCAACCCACTCAGGCACACAACTGCGCACATGTGCCTAGCCACAGAGGATCCGGTGAGTGGATCGCTTGAGTGTGGTCAAATAAATAAATAAAACATAACACACAACGTGGGTGGCCACATAAAATCCTCCCACTTCTGCCTCACAGCGCGTTACAGTAGCGCGTTAGGGCACGATCAATGGAGGCGTGAAAAAGCATATGCCCCAGCATACACGTAGATGAGACCACCCATGTAATAAATCTTACCCAATGCAGCAGTCCACCCGTGGTCTCGCTTTCTTCTCTTTCCTTCTCACCTTCTCACTCTTTTGGCAAGCTTTTTCCTCAAAACTACAAGCATGCAGCGAGCTAGCCATGGTTTTCGCATGGTCCCGGAAGACTTTGTCAGGGAGGAGGCGGGCTTCTCTGCAAGATCCCGCTTTATTCTGCAAGCAGCACCATTAGCAATTTTGGACAACCCGAACCTACGTGGAGGGCTGGGGCAGGTGTCCAGCATGGAGCGTTGGCGATGCCCTTACAGTGGATGACATGTGCGTCAGCCCTAATCCAGGAGCGTATCCGGCCTTTGGATTGTTTTGAGGGTGTGGAGATGCTCTTATAGGTTATGTGCTTATCTCTAGATAGCTGATTTAACCAAGGGCATGCAATTTTTGTGTGTGGGGAAAATCAGCTTGTTGATCGAAGAGCTAGCTTGGTGTATACTTTCTCTACCTTTTTAGTAACAAGCTAGCGTTGTTGGACATGTTCTGACTGGGCTAATGACGTATAGATAAATAGAGTATATGTTCTAATTGGGCTAATGGAGTTTCGAATAAAGGAGTGCAGCAGCCGGGAATGAGGAAAGACAAATTAAAGCAGTTAGGTCATCATTAATTCTCTAAAGATTCAAAGCGGGCAAAAGGGAAGTGAAAACCCTAGCCGCCTCCGGGTCGCTCTCGGGCGACTCCAAGGCGCCCGCACCGCCGCCGCCAGAAACCACCCCCGCCACGCCCACTGACCCCCTCTGCCGCCGGAGGAGGCCGCACCACGGCGGACGGCGGCAGCGGGGAGCCTCCTCCACTCGTTCCCTCCCCAAAAAATCCAATCCCCACCACAAGATCTTGCAGTTGCTCTGCGCCATGGTGTTCCGTGAGCTCGAGGCCCGGCCTCAATGGCCTCCGCGCCGCCCGTCGGCGCCAGAGGAGACCGTGCCGGTCGGAGGTGCGGGACGACGGAGGCGCTTCCTCCTGGGCGTGGGTGGCACTGGCCCGGGCTCGATCTGGGCCGCTGGCGGGCCGAGAGGGCCGTGGTCCTGGTCAGGCGTCGCTGCACGTCCGCGCGCGGTGCAAGACCGGCATCCATGGCCTCCCCGCCGTCCGGCGCCGCTCCGTCCACCCTCATCGCGGACCAGCCTTGCAGCTCCCTCTTGGCCGCTCTGCCGCCGCTCCGACGCGGCAAGCGGACCTTGGTCGCGCTGCAGCTCCGACATCTGGTCACACCTCTGCTGCTCCTACCTCTGCGCTCGCCTGCATACCGACGGCGGATGCACATCTCGTCAGGTATGGTTCGTGAGCTTGCTGCCTGCTCACGGGGAAACCCGTGCTCACGCTCTGTGCGTGGGCAGACCACGGCGGCGCCTCCCGGTGTCGCTAAACTCTATGGAGGCGTGGCTCTGGAGCTGTCCAGTGCTCCCAACCCCCTGGCTTGGTTCCGGCGAGGGTGATGGTTCCGGGCGAAAGCTCAGCGACGACGACGCCGGAGGCGCCGTTCTTCCTTCTTGAAGGCGTCGCGATGGAACCCAAGCTGCTCTCTGACTGGGGCATGAGAGGTTGCAGGTTGCCGTGGTGGCGCGTTGCAGCACTGTGGTGCTCCGCGAATTCATCTTCGATGAACCACCGTCAATGCCCTTGTCTCTCGTTGCCTGTTGCATTGTCTTCTGAGGCTGCTGGTGACTGCAGTTCTGCCTTGGTTGCTTCTTGGAGGTGTCCCCGGCGGCGAGGCGTCCCGTCTCGCAGTGCTGCCATCTGCTGCCTTGGTTCCCTGTTCTCGATCTGCTGTGAAAGCTTTCCCGTTCTGCTGTGAAAGATCCTGCGCCAGACTGCCCTTGTGCTGCTTTTACTTGCTGTGCTTGCTCAAGATCCTCCCATGGCCGGTACTGTGTTGAGGAAGCTTCGGGCTTTTGGTGTGGTCTAGGCTCAACTTTGCTCAATGACGACGCAATGTGGCCTCCCCAACCTGTTAATCGTCTCAATCTCCCGTGGCGGAGCTCCCAGTCAAGGTTCGTGCTCGGTGCTAGGCTTGGCACTCGTTGATCGGGTTTGCTCCTCAGTTGTGCCTGGAATTCGACACGCACGCAGGTTCGGCGCGCTAGGTTGTTTGCTGAGTCTTGGTATTGTGATCCTCGACAGCACCCCTCATCTACTTGTGCCTCTCATGGCGATGGACCTTCTGCCTGCTAGCTTACTTAGATATGGACTCATGTTTTTCTTTCTGCAGTAGTGTATGAACATCATATGGCCGCCTCTCGCAGGCGAGACCCATCTTTCCCTCTGTAATTTCTTATGTATCCTGACCGATGTCAACCCCAGGGGTGGACAGGAGCCTGGTCTTGTAACCTTTTTTGATTCAATACCATTCAGGTGGGGATGCTCTCCCCCCGGTAACCGCTTCAAAAAAAAAAAAAGCGGGCAAAAGTGAAAAGCAAGCATATATGCCTAGTTGCCTACACATGATTGTACGCGTCAAGAAAAACTCCAAGCAGGGCACCAGAACATAGCCAAGATCCCTATCATGGTGAAGCATGACCTGGCGCAGTACATGCAGCAATGGAGGGGGCTCAGGCCTGAGGTCAGGGAGATCGTCGCCAGGATAGAGACCCTCATCTTCGAGGACATGCGGAGGGAGACCTTCTGCGACATGCTCGCGTCACGCTGTACATTGTAGGTTATTTTGAAATAGGTTGATTCAAAATTTGATTTTCAAAATAATCGGTCCACATGGCCGATTTCTTATTTAAATAAAACTCATCACAAGTTTATACTAAACTTTTTGACCCTTTTAATAACACATTATATCACTGAACTTTTGCTAGTTTTAGTGCAAGTTTTAACATGGAATCTCAATATTTTTCTCTTGTATTTAAAAACATTATATCTCTTATATTTAAAAACTTTCGCTACACATCTATGTTTGTTAGTTTTTAGACCGGAATACATCATGTCTTTAATCAATAGTCCATCGGCATAGCATTTCTAAACTAGAACCTTATTCTGTGAGGAAGACTGTATTAAAACCAAATTGTTTGATTATTTTTTTCGTTTATATTCTATTTAAATCCATGGAAATCTCAATAGACAACAATTCACAATCATCTATGAATTACTTCCCAACCTATATGTACTAGAGAGTTTATTTCATAGCTACAGTATCATATAAATTCCTAGAGATTTCTAGAACACACGAGACCAATAAATATACTAAAATATGTTTTAACGTAGGATTGTAAGCAGTCTGTCACAAGTGAAAGAAAATTGACAGTATAATTTCGTGTTGTCCCCAACCGCATAAAATCGTGTCCGTTAGCATCTTCTGGTATCGAAACTGTCGGGGATATGCGTCGGGAGTGACGGCGGTGAATGTGTTGGGGATGGCGGGTTGTGACCGACACTTAGACATAATGTGAAATTTCAAAATCTGGGGGGACGTTTGTGCTTTGCTTTGGACCATATAAAATGTTTGTAATGACATTGTTTTTAACAAATCAATAGCTCCCTCCTTTTTCGCAAGTTATATCTTTGTCTACCCACTAGATCCATATGTGATATTATCTCCAACCGGAGTAGGACCTCCCGGCCATGGCTACTAGATGCAACCGTATGGAAATGGTTGCATAGGATATATACATCGGGGCGGTTGACGACTTGATAACAAAATCTCATGTTGAAAAGCGAATGTTTCTTTTTTTTCCTTTTGATTTTTAGAAGTTATCCTTGAATTGTACTCATTTGTGATCTGACCTTGAATAAGACAGTATAAGGACTATATGCATTAGACCTTGCCAAATCTCGGGTCGGGACGAAAAGTATGGTGCTGAAAATCCAAGCCCGAACCTGACTCGGGTCCGATCCCGGACTAAATCAGGCTGAGTCCGACCTGACAATCGGGGTTTAGAATTCAGCCATGAACCCGACCCGATGGCATGATATGGCCCAACCCGACATAAGATTTTTGAGCCGTGCTTCGTGGCAGGACGAAAAAAGCCCGGTGCCGAAAATCCAGGCCCGAGTCCGACCCTAGACAAAGTCATCTTTCCGTGAGCATGAGCTCGTCACGAGGTTCAGGGTACATGGACGCTGCAGCCAGACTCAGAGCAATGAGTGAGTAGTGAGTGCAATGCAGCAGTTGAGGAGTTGAGTTGAGTGGAGATGCTTACCGGGGAAAACAGAGGCGGCCTTGGAGGCGGAGCGCGTCAGGACGCACACCTTGTGATCATCTGTTGTCGTTGTTAAGCAAGCAAGTAATAGCTACTCCTCCGATCCGAAAAGATTGACGCAAGTCTGTACACCATTTTGCACTAAACCAGCTATCTTTCCGCGACACTTAATACGGACCGGAGGTAGTATTAGAATTGGGCAAGTCTAAGTAGGTGGGATGAGCAGCATGCGTGCGTACCCAACTGCTTTGCTCGCCTTTCCCCTTCCGTCTACAGTGGAAGGCGATCTTTTTGGATCCTCCAGAGAACTCCTCCCTCGCCGGCTCGATCCGTCGGATCCCTCGGCCTCCGCCGGCCGCCTCGGCGGCGGGAGACCGGGGGATCCCGTCTCGTGTCCAGTACTTAGTGTAGGTGCTCTTTGGTTTGCAGGTCGCCGGCGATCTGGAGGTGGAAGCGCGGCGGCCGGTGTTTGCGGGCGGTGGTTCTCCTCTCCGACGGCGGCGCTCTGCGGAGCGTCGTCTTCGAGCCACCGCCACGGGCGCCCTCACATCTCCGCGGAGGTGCCGTGGGCGTCGTTCCCTTGGTCGTCTCCGTGGACGGCGGAGCCCCCAAGGGCTCAAGACTCGAGATCTTTGGTTGACTCCGGCGGCGGCGACTCCGAAGATGACCGCGGCGTGGTGGAATCGCTGGATCAGGGGGGCGCGCGCCAAGGCCGTTCATCGTCAAGGTTTCCGCCGCGGCGCGGCGGACGTTCAAGGCGGCGTCTCTCATAGGGCAAATCGATCCCTGACAGTGGCATGGTGGAGGATGGTGGTCTTCGTCCTCGACGCCGGCGTGGTCGCCGATCTCGTTTCTTGGTTTGATCCCCCTACGTATTGCTCTTTCTTTGTTCTATTTCTGTGTACTTTGTATGTGGATTGCGGATGAATATACGTGGTGGTTTGGTTGTGTCAAAAAAAAAAGCATGCATGCGTACCGGAGAGGAGCCGCTGCACCAGACCCAGACTGCGCCCCACGAACCCGGTGGCTCCCTTGATGGCCACCATCAGTGGCCTCTCGTCGCCGCCAGTGGCCGTCATCTGCCGCACCGGCACGGCCGCGTCGTAGATGGTGAACCCGTGCACCGCCGCCGCCACCTGGTCCATCTCCCGCGCGTACCCCCACTGGCTTCGTCGTCCACGTAGCCGCGGCTCTTGATGAGCTTCAGCAGGGCGTCCACGTCCTTGTACAGGTGCGTGATGGCGTACTTGCGCGCCGCCATGAGCTCCACCAGGTGGAGCAGGTACACGGCCACGGGAGCGCCGCTGTCCTTGGAGAGCTCGGCCACGGTGAGCATGGCGTTGACCCCGCCGGCGCCGTGGACGCAGACCAGCACTCTCAGCTCATGGTCCACCTTCAGGTCCCGGAGGCAGTGCGACCGGTACTGGAACGCGCGGCGCTGCTGCCGGACGACGACGGCCGACGCCGGGCCCGCCATGAACGTGTTGAGGATGGACGACACGAGCAGCACCACCTGCGCCGTGTCGCCCCACACCTCGCTCTTGTCGCCGAAGTTGAACATGCCAAGGCATGCTGCGGTGCCGCTTTCGCCGGACGAACATGGCCACTTCGCACAAACCGGCTATCGTCGGAGTCCCTGCGTAAGGATGACTCCAACGGGCCGACGCATCGAGTCCGCGCGCGACCGTCCCTGTCCGCGCGAGCCAAAAACACGGCCCAACGGGGCGACCCAAACGGACCGCGGTCCGTTTTTCTGTCCGCCGCAACGCATTCCTGGCCCAAATTTGGGCCACGGATGCGTCGGGCGCGGACGCGCGGCGGAGCGCAATTGTGTCCTCCTCTGGTCCGCACTTCGGCCTCGGCCTCTCCCAAAACCCCAGTCCACCCCAGTCCACACTCCAACCCTAGCCATGGCCGGTGCAGCCGCCGCCGCCTCCGACGCTGGACCTGCCGCCGCTGGCACCGCCTCCGCCACCGGCCCCGCCGCTGCATGTGCGTCCAAAGCTGCAAAGAAACCAAAGAAGGAACTCACCGACGAGCAGAGGGCCGCAGAGACCCTGAAGCGGGGCGACCGGAGGAGGAGGTTGAAGCAGGAGAAGCTCAACACCGCCCAGAAGGCCGCCGCCGTGCCGGAGGACGAATCTGACCTCGTGTCCAGGGCCGCGACCGCTGCCCTCCTCCTGATTGGAATTACCCCGACGGCGGCCGCGGTCGGTGTGGCGACTGCAGCGGCCGGCTCCAACGCCCCGGCGGCCCGACCGCCAAGGACGAGATCTTCCGCGACGGCACCATCACCACCGTACGGGTACCTTCCGGGAACCATGCCGCCGCGGGTTTCCCCTACCTCAGGCGAATCCGCGCCCAGCCCAGTCGAGGTACCTCCGCTTGATCTGAACACGCCTACTACACCATTGGTCGGACACTCACCGGCGGCGCAGACTGCGGCCGCGCGTGCAGCTGCCCCGGCAGTGGTCGCCCCGGCGCGTAACCTGTTCGGCGAAATGCCCAGGCCGTCGCCGGGTGGCCCCAGGTACTTCGAGGAGGTCCATGATGAAGGGGACGACGTCCTCCAGGACATGATCAGGGACAACAACGAGTACGCCGTGGACGATTACGATGCCGGCGATGATGAACTTCCGCCGACCGACCCCGATGTGATCAACATCGACAATGAGCCGGTTTTCGAAGAAGAGCTCGAGACCCAAACCCGGCCATGAAGAGAAAGATGAGCCAAAGGGGCGCCTCATTTATGGCCGAGGAAGACGTGCTCATTTGCGAGTCCTGGATCGAGGTTGGAACCAACCAAATTCTCGGGGCGGAGCAAAGAGGGACGGCATATTGGGGCCGGTTCACCAAGCGCTACAATGAATGTAGAATCCTACCGCCCCACAACATTCAGACGCAGCGGACAGAGGTATCCATCTCCAAGAGGTGGCTCCACATATCCGCGGAGACGAGCAAGTTTTGCGGCTCCGTTGAAAATGTTCAAGCCCGGCCAGCAAGTGGCTTCGGAGTGAATGAACAGGTGAGTTTTGTGGCTCCTCTTCCCTTCTTTGGTTGCAAGCTTTGGAAACCTTGTACAATTTGTATGCCCAGGTGTTGCAAACATTGGAAATTATTTTGGTTACTATAAATTTGTATGCCCAGGTGTTGCAAGCTTTGGAAACCTTCAAGAGGCAATACAAGAAGGCCTTCACCTTGACCCATTGCTACCGGGCACTCAAGAACCAGCAGAAATGGAAGGCCCTCTACGCCTCCCTCAAAAATGGTGGACAACCCCTTGATAAGGGAGAGGACACAACGGAAAAGGAAGGGAGGCCAAGGGGGAAGAACAACTCGAAGGCCGAGTTGAAACGAGATGCAACAACCCTTGCATTGCAAGAGACATTGAACGGGTTCCTAACCCAAAAGGACAAGGCTGCCGACAAGAAGGAGGAGAGGAGAGAAAAGGAACGCCTAGAGAGAGAGAGATGACTTCCAAGCTCTTCTTCGAATTGCTGAAGAAGAGACTCGACATAGAAGAAGAAAATGCCCGGACAAGAGCAAGGGAAGCCGATGCAAGAGCCAAGGAGGCCGAGGCTAGGGCCATGGAGGCCGAGGCAAAAGCAAAGGACATTGAGCTCGCCCTACGACAAGAGGAGGCCAGGATCATGGACATGGATCTCTCGGCCTTCACCCCTACGAAGAAGGCCTACTACCTCAAGAAGCAAAGGTACTACATGGACCGAGATTGATCAAATCTCGGTCGTTTTATTTATGTTGCATGCCGGTGTTGAACTATGGCCGATATGGCCGGAAAAACATGGCCGATGGCCGGAATTTGTAATATTTTGGGCATGTATGCAGACATGGCCCTATGAGGCCAGGATTATGTTTTATTTTATATTCATATGCTTGCTATTTGTTGTATTGTGATCACAATGGCCGAAAATGATCAAAAACCCTGGCCGGGCGGACTCGATGCGTCGGCCCCGTTAGGCGCACTGGCCGGAAAGGGACGGACCTGGGCCATACGCGCGTCCTTTTGCCGACGCAAACGGACCAAACGCGGACCAAACGCGTGTCCGTTTGCGTCGCCCCGTTGGAGACATCCTTACCGCCTCCCGAAAGGGTGCTTCCTCGATGTCCCACGCCGATGGTTCCTCGGCAACTGCCAGTTCGATTCTCTACCTTTGCCACATATATATCCTTTCCCTCATGCCCACAGCCTCTGCCTTCGCTGTTGTGTTTTGTGTCAAATATTGTGTACGTGTTGGGTTGGGTTTGGATTTGGAGTTGTATTAGGTGTGGTAGGTACGAGTAGTGTTAGAGTCGAACTCTTGTACCCTGAGCCTCCCATATTATGAGGGGAGCACCACACGTTGTACCCGAATGACGACTTGATAGCAACAGGCACGCAAGGGGAGCCGGCGGCTTGTGCCAGCGCCTAGGGCGGCCAGGGTTGCGGTATCAGTGGGGAGGAGCGCCCGTAGTCATGCCCCGCAGATGTAGGCGAGTTCGCCGAACTGCGTTACCAAATCTCGGTGTCGTCATCAGTGCTGTGATTGCTTGTTCATCGGTAGATCAACTGGGCGCCTACGACGGTAACAATTGGTATGAGAGCGATGTTGGAGGCTACGGATTGTTGATCTAGAGGAAGCGGAAATTTCGCCAGATTAATCGTGGAAGTTGCTGGCGGTAGCAGGGCTGTCTCGGATCCGTTTAGGTAGAGACCGTATACGCCGGCGACGAAGGCAGATTGATCGGGTGGCGTGGATTATTTCGTGGTGGCGATCATAAACAGCAGGTTGCATGTACGAGGCTCTCGACGAGAAGCGGCAGATTGGATCGGACGCATAGTGCGGCGGCGGCAGATTAATTTTCGATCTGTGGAGCAGGTGCATGCGTTTGAGTCGGATGTGTCGTCCTGCGAGGTGCGCAAGGCATGCAAGGCAACGTGTGGATGCTCATGTGGGCCAAGCTAGCCGGGGCCCAGTGGTGGCAGGAGCGTTTGCATGTGCAGCCGTATGCATGCAGGGAGGTGAGAGTACATGCGGGAGATTTGCTACAGAGAAAAAAAAAGCGTCAAGTATCGTGTGTGGTTTACCATGGAGCAAGAGAAGAAAAATCAGGAATTGCTAGCTGCTTTGGCGGCATGTGGGCGTGAGGTGCATGTAATTTGCATCTTTTCTGGTACATGCATATGGAAAGCTCTAAGTATGTTCATTTTGGTTTCTTTGCTCGGTACACATCGGTGTACAGGATGGAAGTGGTGCACGAAAGACAGACGCGGAGTCGCAGGTTCACAGGAAGATTGACAAGGTTTGGTCAATGTTATTTGATCCGAACGTTGTATGGGCGACGCTCGATGATATAGCATGGGGCCAAGTTGATCAAGATGGACTGGATGCGGCGAGTGACGACGTGCTGGAGCGTGTCGTGAGGATCATGCATACACAGGGTGCCAGACAGTGCGCGGAAGGTGGACTGGGCACAGGGTGGAGCATGGGTGCAGTCGGATACGTTCGGCTGGGTCGGACTGGACAGTCTGACAGATCGACGGGAGGTCGGTCGGACAGAAGACGGTGAAGATTGGCGACAACGACGTAGGAGCGTGAGGGCTGATGGTGTCCGAATTCTGTGGCGTGGAAACACGTGGTGCATGGATATGCGTGCTTCGACATGCGATGGCGCGGAGTTGATTCAAGACGGTGTACACGTGAGAACTTGAAGTCGACAGGGCGCGGGGTGGACTGATCCTCTACCAAGGAGTCATGTTGAAGGTGGAGCTGGAGTCTCTGGCGGAGATTTCACTCGGCTGATGGAGGGGCTACGACGTAAGTGCAAGGAGAGTCGAAACCTAGTCAGCGGGAAGGCGAGAAGCACGTTGGTCGGACTGGACGTCAGGGTTCGAGAGATACGTGGAACTCGGCATCGGTCGGGTATGACTGATGGTTGTCTGCAGTGGGGCCGAAGGTGGTGTGGGTTAGCTACCTGGTAGATCTTGGCCAAGATTGCAGATGCTCGACGCGGTAATAGCGGCGAGGCGTGCGGTAAACATGGGACACGGCGACAGACCAGGGCACAGGTGGTCAGACATATGGTCAGATAGGTGTGCAGGGGTGCTGAAGCAGTGTTGGCGAGTACCGGATTCAAGTTGGTGACTGGGTCTATGGACATTGATGCGTCAGGTGATAGACAGGAGTCAGCCATGGGAAATCTGAGAAAGTGTTGGAGAGTCTGAAATGTCGGAAGCGTGGAGAGTACATGGCCGTATATTCTGTGATGTTCAGTGCACATGCAAAGTGTGGATGACTAGATACAGAAGGAGGCGGAGTGCTATAGCTGTGGGACATGTAGAAGACTATCCAGGATGAGACGACTGTGAATTTGACTCAAGGTGACTAAAAGGTGACGGTGAAATTCCTTCAAGTTGGAAGCATTTTCACGCAGATCAGTGATCGGTGTGTGATGATGTTGAAACGGGAAGAAGGAACTACAGTTGCAGGTGGAGTCATGTGGAGTCTGGGAGTAGCAGTGGAGCTCATGGAGACAACTCAAGTCTGGAGTACATGGAGGTTTGACGCATTGACGAATTCAAAGTGGTGGACAATATTCGTCAAGGTGGAGTTTGTTGTGTTTTGTGTCAAATATTGTGTACGTGTTGGGTTAGGTTTGGACTTGGAGTTGTATTAGGTGTGGTAGGTAGTAGTGTTAGAGTCGAACTCTTGTACCCTGAGCCTCCCATATAATGAGGGGAGCACCACACGTTGTAACCGAATGACGACTTGATAGCAACAGGCACGCAAGGGGAGCCGGCGGCTTGTGCCGGCGCCTAGGGCGGCCAGGGTTGCGGTATCAGTGGGGAGGAGCGCCCGTAGTCATGCCCCGCAGATGTAGGCGAGTTCTCCGAACTGCGTTACCAAATCTCGGTGTCGTCATCAGTGCTGTGATTGCTTGTTCCTCGGTAGATCAACTGGGCGCCTACGACGGTAACATTCGCCATCGATGGTGGCAAGGAGACAGGGAAATGTCACTGTCGCAACCCATCCTCTCGCCATACGTCGTCTCCCTCGTTTTCACACTTTAGCAAGGCGGCCGGAGCACCGCCTCGGGTTGGAGAGAGGTGGAAGATAAATGGTGGCGCCATGGTGACGGCATCATATGAGTGGTGATGCCGACGGGTGATCAACTCCGAACTCGATATACATGGATCTAGGGAGGCAACATATATAGGATCGATGATGCCAGCATCGAGTGAGTGGCATTGGAGGCAATTGGAGCTTGCTATGTGTATGGTAGAGATGACAGTGACCCAGAGCTAACTTGCATGATCCATGTTTTTTTTTGTTACAGGAAATTCCATGCATGCCGCATGGATGTACGTAGCTAGGTACTCCCTCCGTTCCAAATTAGATGACTTCATTTTGTCTAAAAGTGGATGCATCTAGACTTGTAACATGTCTAGATCCATCCACTTTTGTACAAATGGAAGTCATCTATTTTAGAACGGAGGGCGTAGTTGATCGACCTCGCAGCAGCTCGTGGGCGGGAGCTTCACCGGCGGGGCCCAGCTTTTGCCTGCTCAAGTCATAGCTTAGGATTGATTTGTCATGAGACACGTTGTGGTTGCTCATGACAAGCCTCCATGCATGCATGTATCACACATCGAGGCGGTCTTTGTTTTGATACTCCATCTGTTGAAATCGGCAACAAGGAGCTGTTAATTAACGCCGCTGCCAGCGGTGTGGGCAGGATGTAATTATATATGTTAGGATGTGATGGAGTTGGTCTCGTTAAGGGGCAAACATGCATGAGAGGAAAGGTATGGGCCGGGCGCCACTCATTGGGTTGCACACGCACATCTCGGAGTTGGGCCGACCTACAAGGCGGCGGGAACGTTGGAGAAGAACGAGGTCGCGCATGCATCGAGACGGTCGAAGAAGGTAAATCATCGGACGCCGGTCACCACCAGTCACAGATGGATGGATGGATGTATGGACACAATTCCATCACGTACGAGTCTAGCTAGCTACCACGCGCACGTACGTCAAGCAAGCAGCCGATCGATCGACAGCTTTTAGGCACGCGCTGGAGCTAGCATGCATGGATCGTTGCGTCCTGATTCTCCGAGTTATATTTTTTGTTTTGCTATCTAACCGATCGTGTAGAGCTAGCTCCTCGATCGATCGCATGCACGACCTGAAGCTAGCCCATCCCAGCGTCAACGACAAAGGTGAGGTGTTTCTGCATGGACGGATCGGGCCGGGCGAGATGGCCGGATGACGAGACGTCGAGGCACAGATCCGTGCTGGTGGAAAAGATCGGGCCGGCGGTCGTGGACAAAATCAAATTAATAGCATGATACGAAGCAAAATATATACCTGTGCAGGAGTGTCGGACAAAGTATCTGCCGTGAAGAACTCCATAAAATTTAACATCCAAATACCACATGATGACCTTCATCATTACAAAAATTTATGATACAAATTTGAATATATTCAATAGAAAATTATGCCTGTAATCTTAATACTCTTGTAGTAGAAAATATTCAAAATCATCAAACAATCATGGCAAAATTATTATTTTTTGAACGTTCGATAAAACAAAAATATATATAATCGGACATGACCCCCACACTCTACTCTCACTCAGTCTCACCTACCTCCCCACCGCCCCGGCGAGGACCCCCAGTCCCTCTCACTTCTGTAGTTCTGCTCATCTTTTCCCCCATCTCTCTCTCTCTCTCGTCAAGTTCATCTCCGACCTCTCCCCTGCCTCCCCGCCGGCGGCTTGATCTCTACGTCGCTCCTTTGTCGCCGGCTCCGTCCCTGAAAAAGCCTGGCTCAGCTCATCGCCGACCCCCAGCGATCCAACCTAGCAGGCTCCTCGCCGTCCCGGACGACCAAATGTAGCAGGCTCCTTGGCGAGGAGCAGGAGCACCTCCTCGGCAACCCCAGCTAGCAGTATCCTCGCCAGCCCGGCGAACAAATCTAGCAGGCAGCAGGCTCTTAGGTGAGGAGCAACAGGACCTCCTCGGCAACCCCTCATGGACGCCCGGCCAGCCCCGAAGAGAGCAGCGCACAGGGGACCTCCCAAAGAGTGCGCTGATGTGCTGAAGCTGCCCGGTATGGATGCAATTGATGATATCATGTCAATTTTTCCTATAGTAGATTACAAAAGAGAGGATTTGTGGAAATGTATGGCGCATGATTTTTTGTTATTAGTTTAGAATCGATCCATGAGTCAGCTGAAGATAAACAACCTATAGCAAGTTTATTTGGTCAATTATGCATGGGGATGTGGGACTGATTGGTTGAGATTTTCAGTGGATTAACAACTTAGTTTATTCCAGGTTCAGTTAACTTCTTAGCACATATTCCTTTGTTAAATTGCAGTGGATTGTTGCGATACTTATTGAAATCTGAACATATGTGCTACAGTAGTGGTGTTACTCTGAATAAAGGCCTAGTTTACTAACGTCTTTGGTCCTTTTCGTTTTTCCTGGAAATAATAGTTAAGTGTAGTGTAGTTGTGGTAGTGAAGACAGTAGCTTTTTCCTGAAAGAATTCATGTGTAGCTCAATTTAGTAGGATGTAATAATCAGCCATCAGCCTGACAGAGGTTCATGCGCAGGTCTCCCTGAAATAGAATTCATGTGTAGCTAATTTTTTTATTTGATTGTTGCTTTCCTTTCTTGAATATAGAGATAGGAGTATAGTTGAGCAGGATTAAGGGGACATATAAGTCGATACAGATTTATCCATATATCCCAAAATTTTAATTTTAGTCTTGGACTGGGGTAAAAAAAGTAATCTAACCACAAGTAGTGGAGCATTACTGATGATGGAGACGTGATGTTTCAGGATCTTGTAGAAGACCTTAGCATGTTCACTTAGGAAATGGGAAAGGAAATCTTCACAAATGGAGGTTCAGAAGCAAACGACTCACAGGTATGGTTGCTGCATAGACTGATCAATTGAAATGTTATATAATTTTGCAGAACGTTCAAATAGACTATTTATTAAGAAAGGGTAGGAACCATACATACAAAATATGTTTCTCTTACTGTCATTCACATGCCATTGGTTTGAAGAATCTAGAACTGTGGTAGATTGGCCCAAAGAAGATGAAACTCCATGTGCCATGGTGACAATTTTCGTCAGAATTTATAACATCAGAATTAATCAAAAAACCTATTCTATGTGATTAAAAATTGTTTTACAGTTTCAATTTGTTTGTTTTGCATCTGTCGAGGGTTTATAATCTTCAGAATTAACTTCCGAATACAATCTGAATTTTGTGGAAGACAGTAGCTGGAAGAGTAAGTTGTCACCGTTTTTGCAGGAGCTGACGGCCGCCCACTTTGTGGCGGGGTAAACGGCGGCGAGCCGGCGAGGGCATTGTCCAACAAGACAACGGTGCTGCTGGACTGCGAGGGTGCCGTCCAGGACACCTTGTGCTGCCTGGTGGCGAGGGCGCCATCGAACAATGTTGTGTTTGTGTCAAATATTGTGTACGTGTTGGGTTAGGTTTGGACTTGGAGTTGTATTAGGTGTGGATAAGTACGAGTAGTGTTCGAGTCGAACTCTTGTAGCCTGGGCCTCCCATATAATTAGGGGAGCACCACACGTGTAACTTATGACGACTTGATAGCAACAAGCACGCAGAGGGAGCCGGCGGCTTGTGCCGGCGCCTAGGGCGGCCAAGGTTGCGGTATCAATGGGGAGGAGCGCCCGTAGTCATGCCCCGCAGATGTAGGCGAGTTCGTCGAACTGCGTGAACAAATCTCGGTGTCGCTGCGATTGCTTGGTTCTCGGTAGATCAATTATGCGCCTACGACGGTAACAATTGATATCAGAGCAAGGTTGGAGGCCATGGATTGTTCATCAGAGAAACGGCAAACGGCAAAGACCAACCGCGGATAATCACGGTGCACGCGGTGATCGCGAATTCGCAGGATTTTTCGGCGGCCGTTGGAGATCGTCGTGTGAGCAATCACAATCGGCAAGTGCTGCAGTTTGGATCGGATCGAGAGTGGCGACGAGCATGCAGCGACGCTGGTTCGAGCGTCTCGGCGAATTGCGGAGCACGGAGACGTGCGGAAGATTCGCACGGCGTGTTTGTAGCGGACTCGGAATCGATCTGATCGGAAGAGGCGGCATTGGCACAGTACAACCGTAAGGGATCGCATCTAGCATGCAGCAGCGTTTTTGGTTCGACTCAGGCCTACTCGGCGAGATCGGAACGATCGGAAGCAGAGGGCGTGTACCGCATGCAGCGGCCACAAGGCAGGCAGCGAGTCAGCTGATTCAAGACGTATGTGCTCCAGCAGGAGCCAGGAGGCTAGAAGCTATCGGATATCGTACGTGAGATTTGTTAAGGGGGAAAAAAAGGGCCAAGTTCCGAGGATGCATGCATGAGATGTGCTCTCGGTGGAGTTTGGCCTGGTACTGTTCAATTAGTTGCTTTTGCTATGCATGCGGGGGAGGCTGCCGAGAAAATTATCAGGAAAGCATGTACCTAATTTGTTGGCTGATCGGGTGGCTCGGTTTCGGGGAACCAGCGGAATTTGTACTGGCGAGTTGCCACCGAGCGGAACGGATCTAGGTCTAGAGTGGATGCAGGGTGATTGGTAGCAAGGCGCATGTCCGCAAAGGGTAAAGGATGTTGAACAGGGAGGCGACGTGCGTATAAGGCTCGTACAGTCTGGAGTACGTCGTGGAGGATCATGCACCAAAATGCGTCCATCATGGCACATTGGTGCTAGACTGATATGATGCGAGGTGGAGCATGATTGCAGTCGAACAAGTTCGGCTGGGTTTGGACTGGACAGTCTGACAGGACAGAAAACGGTGAAGATCGGCGACAACGACGTAGGAGCGTGAGGGCTGATGGTGTCTGACGAGGTGTACCCTCATCAAATCCCATGGTTAAGTACCTAAGATTGAGATTATGGGGAGAGAACGTGGTAGTACTGGCAGTTTCGTCGGCTGACAAGTAGAGGCAAAGATTTACCCAGGTTCAGGCACCTCGGGTGGAGGTAAAAACCCTACTTCCTGCTTGTTTGGTATTGATTGTGGAGTATGCGATTACAGGAGAGCTCCGGCGAGTTGATGATCTCGCAAGAGATTTGGTGGTTCGTGTATGGCTTGTTCCTAGATCGGTACCCCTCCCAGCCTTTAAATAGGCTGGGTCTCGGGAGCTTGTAACCGACCTAGTTTACACATAAGGAAAGTCTAAACCGACTATGCCTATGTCTAGTCTTGGAGGGTACTCCATCTTCTTGGGCCTCTTGTCTTGGGCTTCGAGTAGGCTCTTCGATATTGGGCTTTAGTCATCACGTGCACCAGGTACCCTCAAGGTAGGGTACCCGATATGTATACCCATGTCAGTAGCCCCCGAGTACTTGGCTGACTCGAAGAATCGGGCATGGACTCTTTCGTGAGTGCACGTCGTATGCTTTGTATTCTGTACATATAATTTGGAATTCCTGTATGAATAGCACACGTTTGGCTATGTCGAGTATCTCATCGACTGTGTTAAGGGGCAAACATGCATGAGAGGAAAGGTATGGGCCGGGCGCCACTCATTGGGTTGCACACGCACATCTCGGAGTTGGGCCGACCTACAAGGCGGCGGGAACGTTGGAGAAGAACGAGGTCGCGCATGCATCGAGACGGTCGAAGAAGGTAAATCATCGGACGCCGGTCACCACCAGTCACAGATGGATGGATGGATGTATGGACACAATTCCATCACGTACGAGTCTAGCTAGCTACCACGCGCACGTACGTCAAGCAAGCAGCCGATCGATCGACAGCTTTTAGGCACGCGCTGGAGCTAGCATGCATGGATCGTTGCGTCCTGATTCTCCGAGTTATATTTTTTGTTTTGCTATCTAACCGATCGTGTAGAGCTAGCTCCTCGATCGATCGCATGCACGACCTGAAGCTAGCCCATCCCAGCGTCAACGACAAAGGTGAGGTGTTTCTGCATGGACGGATCGGGCCGGGCGAGATGGCCGGATGACGAGACGTCGAGGCACAGATCCGTGCTGGTGGAAAAGATCGGGCCGGCGGTCGTGGACAAAATCAAATTAATAGCATGATACGAAGCAAAATATATACCTGTGCAGGAGTGTCGGACAAAGTATCTGCCGTGAAGAACTCCATAAAATTTAACATCCAAATACCACATGATGACCTTCATCATTACAAAAATTTATGATACAAATTTGAATATATTCAATAGAAAATTATGCCTGTAATCTTAATACTCTTGTAGTAGAAAATATTCAAAATCATCAAACAATCATGGCAAAATTATTATTTTTTGAACGTTCGATAAAACAAAAATATATATAATCGGACATGACCCCCACACTCTACTCTCACTCAGTCTCACCTACCTCCCCACCGCCCCGGCGAGGACCCCCAGTCCCTCTCACTTCTGTAGTTCTGCTCATCTTTTCCCCCATCTCTCTCTCTCTCGTCAAGTTCATCTCCGACCTCTCCCCTGCCTCCCCGCCGGCGGCTTGATCTCTACGTCGCTCCTTTGTCGCCGGCTCCGTCCCTGAAAAAGCCTGGCTCAGCTCATCGCCGACCCCCAGCGATCCAACCTAGCAGGCTCCTCGCCGTCCCGGACGACCAAATGTAGCAGGCTCCTTGGCGAGGAGCAGGAGCACCTCCTCGGCAACCCCAGCTAGCAGTATCCTCGCCAGCCCGGCGAACAAATCTAGCAGGCAGCAGGCTCTTAGGTGAGGAGCAACAGGACCTCCTCGGCAACCCCTCATGGACGCCCGGCCAGCCCCGAAGAGAGCAGCGCACAGGGGACCTCCCAAAGAGTGCGCTGATGTGCTGAAGCTGCCCGGTATGGATGCAATTGATGATATCATGTCAATTTTTCCTATAGTAGATTACAAAAGAGAGGATTTGTGGAAATGTATGGCGCATGATTTTTTGTTATTAGTTTAGAATCGATCCATGAGTCAGCTGAAGATAAACAACCTATAGCAAGTTTATTTGGTCAATTATGCATGGGGATGTGGGACTGATTGGTTGAGATTTTCAGTGGATTAACAACTTAGTTTATTCCAGGTTCAGTTAACTTCTTAGCACATATTCCTTTGTTAAATTGCAGTGGATTGTTGCGATACTTATTGAAATCTGAACATATGTGCTACAGTAGTGGTGTTACTCTGAATAAAGGCCTAGTTTACTAACGTCTTTGGTCCTTTTCGTTTTTCCTGGAAATAATAGTTAAGTGTAGTGTAGTTGTGGTAGTGAAGACAGTAGCTTTTTCCTGAAAGAATTCATGTGTAGCTCAATTTAGTAGGATGTAATAATCAGCCATCAGCCTGACAGAGGTTCATGCGCAGGTCTCCCTGAAATAGAATTCATGTGTAGCTAATTTTTTTATTTGATTGTTGCTTTCCTTTCTTGAATATAGAGATAGGAGTATAGTTGAGCAGGATTAAGGGGGACATATAAGTCGATACAGATTTATCCATATATCCCAAAATTTTAATTTTAGTCTTGGACTGGGGTAAAAAAAGTAATCTAACCACAAGTAGTGGAGCATTACTGATGATGGAGACGTGATGTTTCAGGATCTTGTAGAAGACCTTAGCATGTTCACTTAGGAAATGGGAAAGGAAATCTTCACAAATGGAGGTTCAGAAGCAAACGACTCACAGGTATGGTTGCTGCATAGACTGATCAATTGAAATGTTATATAATTTTGCAGAACGTTCAAATAGACTATTTATTAAGAAAGGGTAGGAACCATACATACAAAATATGTTTCTCTTACTGTCATTCACATGCCATTGGTTTGAAGAATCTAGAACTGTGGTAGATTGGCCCAAAGAAGATGAAACTCCATGTGCCATGGTGACAATTTTCGTCAGAATTTATAACATCAGAATTAATCAAAAAACCTATTCTATGTGATTAAAAATTGTTTTACAGTTTCAATTTGTTTGTTTTGCATCTGTCGAGGGTTTATAATCTTCAGAATTAACTTCCGAATACAATCTGAATTTTGTGGAAGACAGTAGCTGGAAGAGTAAGTTGTCACCGTTTTTGCAGGAGCTGACGGCCGCCCACTTTGTGGCGGGGTAAACGGCGGCGAGCCGGCGAGGGCATTGTCCAACAAGACAACGGTGCTGCTGGACTGCGAGGGTGCCGTCCAGGACACCTTGTGCTGCCTGGTGGCGAGGGCGCCATCGAACAATGTTGTGTTTGTGTCAAATATTGTGTACGTGTTGGGTTAGGTTTGGACTTGGAGTTGTATTAGGTGTGGATAAGTACGAGTAGTGTTCGAGTCGAACTCTTGTAGCCTGGGCCTCCCATATAATTAGGGGAGCACCACACGTGTAACTTATGACGACTTGATAGCAACAAGCACGCAGAGGGAGCCGGCGGCTTGTGCCGGCGCCTAGGGCGGCCAAGGTTGCGGTATCAATGGGGAGGAGCGCCCGTAGTCATGCCCCGCAGATGTAGGCGAGTTCGTCGAACTGCGTGAACAAATCTCGGTGTCGCTGCGATTGCTTGGTTCTCGGTAGATCAATTATGCGCCTACGACGGTAACAATTGATATCAGAGCAAGGTTGGAGGCCATGGATTGTTCATCAGAGAAACGGCAAACGGCAAAGACCAACCGCGGATAATCACGGTGCACGCGGTGATCGCGAATTCGCAGGATTTTTCGGCGGCCGTTGGAGATCGTCGTGTGAGCAATCACAATCGGCAAGTGCTGCAGTTTGGATCGGATCGAGAGTGGCGACGAGCATGCAGCGACGCTGGTTCGAGCGTCTCGGCGAATTGCGGAGCACGGAGACGTGCGGAAGATTCGCACGGCGTGTTTGTAGCGGACTCGGAATCGATCTGATCGGAAGAGGCGGCATTGGCACAGTACAACCGTAAGGGATCGCATCTAGCATGCAGCAGCGTTTTTGGTTCGACTCAGGCCTACTCGGCGAGATCGGAACGATCGGAAGCAGAGGGCGTGTACCGCATGCAGCGGCCACAAGGCAGGCAGCGAGTCAGCTGATTCAAGACGTATGTGCTCCAGCAGGAGCCAGGAGGCTAGAAGCTATCGGATATCGTACGTGAGATTTGTTAAGGGGGAAAAAAGGGCCAAGTTCCGAGGATGCATGCATGAGATGTGCTCTCGGTGGAGTTTGGCCTGGTACTGTTCAATTAGTTGCTTTTGCTATGCATGCGGGGGAGGCTGCCGAGAAAATTATCAGGAAAGCATGTACCTAATTTGTTGGCTGATCGGGTGGCTCGGTTTCGGGGAACCAGCGGAATTTGTACTGGCGAGTTGCCACCGAGCGGAACGGATCTAGGTCTAGAGTGGATGCAGGGTGATTGGTAGCAAGGCGCATGTCCGCAAAGGGTAAAGGATGTTGAACAGGGAGGCGACGTGCGTATAAGGCTCGTACAGTCTGGAGTACGTCGTGGAGGATCATGCACCAAAATGCGTCCATCATGGCACATTGGTGCTAGACTGATATGATGCGAGGTGGAGCATGATTGCAGTCGAACAAGTTCGGCTGGGTTTGGACTGGACAGTCTGACAGGACAGAAAACGGTGAAGATCGGCGACAACGACGTAGGAGCGTGAGGGCTGATGGTGTCTGACGAGGTGTACCCTCATCAAATCCCATGGTTAAGTACCTAAGGTTGAGATTATGGGGAGAGAACGTGGTAGTACTGGCAGTTTCGTCGGCTGACAAGTAGAGGCAAAGATTTACCCAGGTTCAGGCACCTCGGGTGGAGGTAAAAACCCTACTTCCTGCTTGTTTGGTATTGATTGTGGAGTATGCGATTACAGGAGAGCTCCGGCGAGTTGATGATCTCGCAAGAGATTTGGTGGTTCGTGTATGGCTTGTTCCTAGATCGGTACCCCTCCCAGCCTTTAAATAGGCTGGGTCTCGGGAGCTTGTAACCGACCTAGTTTACACATAAGGAAAGCCTAAACCGACTATGCCTATGTCTAGTCTTGGAGGGTACTCCATCTTCTTGGGCCTCTTGTCTTGGGCTTCGAGTAGGCTCTTCGATATTGGGCTTTAGTCATCACGTGCACCAGGTACCCTCAAGGTAGGGTACCCGATATGTATACCCATGTCAGTAGCCCCCGAGTACTTGGCTGACTCGAAGAATCGGGCATGGACTCTTTCGTGAGTGCACGTCGTATGCTTTGTATTCTGTACATATAATTTGGAATTCCTGTATGAATAGCACACGTTTGGCTATGTCGAGTATCTCATCGACTGTGTTTTATGATGATCAAGAGATAATAGCTTAGCGGACCCAGTACACTCGACGGATCGGGACTGGTTAACTACACATTCGGGTAAAACCTTACTAGCTTTCAATCAAACTCGAGTCCCCGGACTCGACTCTGGAACAAACTGGTCAGATTCGACTAGGCCGCTGTGGTCTTACTAAGTCGATCTGCAGTATAACTTTGAATTTTACCCAACGCGTCCGTCAGGATTTTTCATCATGTCTGCTGACACGGAAAGTGTAAGGATTAACGTTGCTGGAACGGTCCTTAGCCCAGCTCGAAAGTTCGGCGGGTCTTACCTTTGCACTATGCATGCAGCATCCGAGTTATTTGCGACTGACGCAACTCGAGAATGTTTCGAGTATGATTTCTGAACTTTGTTGGACGAGTCATGCCCTTTGTCGACTGATATTTGCCGTTATACTATCGGGTGCGCGACAGCGCTCTCGATGGGAGTAGCCCCCGAGATTGTGCTTTATTGTTTTGCAATGGAGGATAATTTCAAAAACTTTGCATATGTTAATCGAAGAAATTTGTGCCATAATTCTATCGGGTGCACGACAGTGCTCCCGATGGGAGTAGCCCCCGAGATTATGTTGTATTACTTGTAAATGGAGGATAATCTCAATTATTATCCTAAGTATCTTCAGTCGAAGAATTTTTTGAACATGCTCCCGATATATGACTTCGTCGAAGGAACGGTCGAGTGACCAATTTTGCCTTAAGAAAGTTTTGTCACACCCAAACTAATCAGGGCAATCGAGTGACCAATATGCGCTGAGCATACTCGAACATATTTTCTGAACAGATACTTCAATGACGTCAGGGATGACGTTTATTGCGACTGCGATTTCTGACACGCGTGGCGTGCGTTATGCAGCGATTGATGGGACGTGACACGTAGGTGGGCCCATTTGTGCAGAGCTGACCGAAGATGGTGCCGTTTGGACTTTGATTTGACCACACGGGCCCACTTTTTCCACAAGCGTGATGATGGCTCCTCTTTTTGCGTGCGTAGTGGGCGGAGAGGCCGGCGACGGTTGCCCTCCGCGTTCGCCACGTGTACGGTGAGATCGCATGCGGAGCGCACGATTGTGATATGAATGGTTGTGATGGCGTTTGACTTGCGGTAAATAGGGACACGGCACTGGCATCTGTTTTTACTTGCCATTTGCTCCCTGCGCCGCCCTGTTTCCTCGTCTTCCTCCTTGCGCTGGACCTCCATTGTTCGTTTCCCCAAGCTCTTTGTGCTCTGTCCACCCATCCTAGCAATGGCCAAGGGTGGAGGCTCCAAGCGAAGTGCTGCGTCTGCCGCCACGACTGATGCAGCAACAAAGGTCAAGAAGACCACAACGAGCGCGTCTGCTGCCGCCGCCGCTTTGAAGAAGAGCAGCGGGGACTGGGCGAAGTCCACCATCAAGGACGCCCATCTGACCAAGTTTCGCGAGCAGGGTCTGCTTCCTCCCACGGACCAGCTTGCTGTTCGCGCGCCATCACCGAAGGAGGTACTCCCTGAACCACGCGTCAATGAGCGTGTCTGTTTTGCGGAGTTTCTGCCTAGGGATTTCTCGCTCCCCCTCCATGATTTTGTGCGAGGTTTGCTCTTTGCCTACGGGGTGCAGATCCATGATCTCACCCCGAACGGTATTCTGCACATTGCGTGTTTCATCACGCTGTGCGAGTGTTTTTTGGGAGTTGCTCCAAGTGGGCATTATGGAAGGCCATCTTTATGGTACGACCAAACAGGGGAGGCGGCCGCACCTACCCTGTGGGCGGCTGCGGGATCCAGGTGAGCGGTGACACCCGGTATTTTCGACTGAAGACCGTCGACTCCGCACAAGGCTGGAGAAAGGGATGGTTTTATGCGAGTGTCGAGCAGGACGCAGCTGCCGCTTTTTCGACTGCTGCCTTTGCAAAGACCAAGGCCTGGGACCACCAACTTTCGGATGAAGAACTGGCAGAAGCAGAGCATTTTCTGTCCCAGATTGGAGGTCTTCTCGATAAGGTGACGGGTGTGCATCTAATTGCCACTTTTGTAAAGAGGCGGGTGTGGCCGATCCGTGCCCGAGCGCACCCCATGTGGCAGTACGAGGGCCCAAGTGATGCCACACGGATGAGCCCAGAGGAACTGTCAAGGAATGAGTTGTTGGCGCATGTGCGATCAATCACCAACCTGACGGCAGCTGACCCGTGCAACGTCGACTGCCCCATTACGCCGTATGGGATGGAAAATCCTTTGCTTGAGGTATGTGTACGTTATGATTTGCTTGCAGTCTTGGAGTTGCCACTCATATGCATTGCAGCCTCTAATTTTGCAGCCGTGACTTATGACATGCAGGGTCACTCGACTGCTGCCTCTCTTCCTCCTTTGCCAGAGAATGGTGCAACTGAAGAAACTCAGGTGCAAGAGATGGAAGCGAAAGGGGATCACTCGCCAATTCCCTCCGCCACCACTTCGCGTGTGGAAGAAGTTGAAGAGGAAACAGCAGAAGAGGTGCAGACTGAAGAAGTGGCTGATTCTGACCCTGAGATCGACATCGCGCCTCCAAAGCGTCGTCGATTGACCAAAAAGGTATCTTCGGCTGTGAGTTCACCCGCGAAGGAGCGTGACTTGGAGGTTGACGAGGAAGCGGGCTCATCACCCGTTCCCAGCGCCGCTCCTTTGCGTGTATGCTTAACGAGCTCGACCCCTCTTCCTCATTCGAGTGGCGCCCCTGTCTTTGGAGGCCCAAATTTTGATGACCTCGACTATGACGAAGAGGAAGAACACAGGTTTGTGCTTTTACTTATGATATAAGTTTTTACTGCTGTTGCATACTTGTGCTGATGATGTCTTCATGCATGCCACTTCGCAGTGCTGAAACCAATCAGCCTTTATCTCCTCAAGAAGAGAAAGTTCCAACGCCGGATCACCCGAGCATTTCTCCCGCTGTGCATGAGATTGTCCACCCGATGGACACCACTGCTGTTGTGGAGGCTGCCAAAGCTATGGTTGTGGCTACTCCTGATGTCGGGACATCTGCTTCGACCCCTAAGCCTTGGACAAATCATGTGAGTACTTTTTGCCTTACCCGCGTAGTTTTGGGGCTATGTACGTTACAAATTATGCTAACTGCGTGTGTCTACAGCCCTTCTACCGCACACTGGCGGAATCTGCCAAAGCTTATGTCCAGGTGGAGCAGGAAAGGGATGGACTGCGTAATGACCTGGAACGACTCAGTCGTGAGTTTCACTTTGCCATTTTTTCTGAAGCTCTTTTTTGCAACACTTTGTCTTTGTCGATCCATAAACTGTATGCGATTTGCTACTTCAGGCGAAAAGACAGCGGCTGAGTCTCGCATAAAGGAGCTTGAAGAAGCACTCGTCACGCAGCGCGCTGAGTCGAAGAAGGAATTGGATGCTGCCATGAACTCAGCTACCGCGCGTGAGCGAGGATATGCCGAACAACTGGCGAAACTCGCACATGTCATGGGAGGTGAGTAATCTTTTCGTTTTGAACTTATGCTGTGGTTGTCAAGCGTCGTATAGTGACGTTTGCTCTTTGTTGATTTATGAAGAAGCTCCAGGCGCGCCGACCTCTGCAGATAGGTCGAACACGATCTGCCACTCGATCGTGCTGTGAGCGACCTTGGGGTCGTGTGCACCCACGCGAAGGATGCACTCGCCAAGTCAGCGAATACACTTGGCGCAGTGTACAAGGCCGTGCTCCCGAGTGGCGAAGCACCGACGACGGGATGGATTCGCTGACGTTTTTGGCCCGGGGACTTCCACCATGGCGAACTTCTCTCGCGCCCTTTCGGTACGCGGCTCGGAGTCCACCCTCAAGCTTCTTTTAGGCCACGGATTAGAGGGTGACTACGAGAAAGCGCTTTCTGATTTCCCGCGGAGACCAGACGGGAGACTTGTGCCTTTAAAAGGAGTCAGCGCGCCAGCTGCCCGACTGGCCAAAATATTTATGAACACCATGGAGCGCCGGGCAAAAGAGGTCGTCACTCGCTTGCTTAGGGGCAAGCCAGAGTCGACTTCCTAGTTCTAGGGCAGCTGCATCCCTTCTTTTTTTATGCCATGTAATGATATCTGTGAACTGCGAGCGTGCATGTGATTTTGCTACTCTTTTATGTCAGGGTCTTCTGTTAATGTGTCTGGGCTCGAAGAGCTGTATGCTGTTGCTTGTCTGAGTTTTGTGACTTGTTTCTCATAAAACTTTTATGATACATGGAACAGAAACGGTCAGCCGCCACTTCATCCAGTTCGTCGCGGCATCATACCCCTTCTCGATCTCGAGCTCAGGCGTCAAATGATGCCGCGGTAATACGTTATATGAAGGCTCGACTTGCGAAACAGGAGCAGGAACTGGCGAGTGCCCGAAGCGAGCTGGAAAGGATGAGGGCAAGGCCTGCTTTACCCACCCAACGAGAGGAGTATGTGCTTGGCGAGATGGAGATCGTGAACAGACAGCTCGAGTGTAAGCATGACTGACTTGATCTTATGAGTTCACAGCCAGTTCTTTCTTGTTCACCCAACTTGTGTCATTGCAGGTTTTGTTCAAGATTTCCAGGCGGAGCAGGCACGCGTGGATGAACAGTTGAACATGGCAACTGACGAACCCACGACTGGCCGTCAGCACTTTCGATTGGACAAGCACCGAGCACGCATACTTGCGACTCTGCAAGATCGGGTGTGGCGGAGCACTATGCTTCTTGAATTGTGCAAGTCGGCTTTCAGTCGAATCAACCAGATGGTTTTTCCAACTGGGCCACAACCTCAAGGAATCCACGCGCTGCTCGATCTCTTCCGGTCAACAAGTTCCATTCGAGGCTTCATCACCCAGAAGCTGGTGGACGGTGCCAACGCAACCATGGCGTATCTTCGAAGCCAACGTCCAAATTTCCAGCTTCGTCCACCCGTGCCTGGATCGTCTTTGTCCCAGTCGAACCTTGACGAAACATTCGAGCACGCGAGGACATTAGTTGATTGCTATCAAGCGCAACTTATGGGCCCTGTTCTTCAAGCAAAGGATGAACCAGAAGACTAGGGTATTTATGTATAGGGAACAGCCCCCGAGTGTAAATTTGCCACTTAGTACATATTTGTTCATTTGTATATATGCAGCCCCCGAATATATCGAGTGGGGTTTATGAAGAACAGTTTACATAGATCATGAATTACATAGCCCCCGAGTGCTCGAGTGAGGTTATGAATTTTATGAGAGTTGAAGCTTCAACTTATGCCTGCAGGCTTAGCCCCCGAGTGATTGATTGGGGTTGAGCAACTTTGTCCTTTGTGTTTAGTGTTACGATCCAGCCCCCGAGTATTCGAGTGTGGCTGGAGTATTGTGTTTGAAAGAGCAAAATGCTTTTATGTTTTGAGGTAGCTCAGCCCCTGAGCATACGGGTGAGGCTAAGTTTTGTGCCGATAAGCTATGCGAGTAGTAAACAGGAAAAGTATGAGGAATTTATTGACTATATTCCATTTATGAATGTTAGGCTGTAGGCGGCCTCATTAAAAACCTTCCAGTCCCCTTAGGTACCCTGGTAAGGAAAAGAGCGCGTCTGAAACCTGCAGTCATCCGACATATGAGCCTATTACATTATGCGACTAAGCAATCTAAGCATATAAACGGCGCAGATGCGCAACGTTCCAAGGATTATGAGAGAGTTCTTTTGAGTGGCACCCGAAGAATGGAGTGAATTGTGTTGAGGCGTTGGGTGTTGTGCGTAGGCTCCATAGCACAGACGGGAGCTCTTCTACCCAAGCACCCGCAGCCCTTTTGAGTGGCACCAGGAGGCGCTTCTTGATTCCACTCGTCACAAGCCCATTGGCCTTTTCGACTTGGCCGTTTGATTGCGGGTGCGCCACAGATGCATAATTGAGCGTGATATCTTGCTCTTTGCAGAAGGATTTGAACTCCTCAGCCGTGAAGTTTGTACCGTTGTCCGTGATGATGCTGCTTGGCACACCAAAGCGGTATATGATGGATTTTATGAAATTGACTGCTGTAGTGGCAGTCGAACTTGTGATGGGTACTGCTTCAATCCACTTGGTGAACTTGTCGACCGCCACCAGAAGGTGAGTATGCCCTCCATGGGAGGATTTTTTGAGTGGCCCAACCATATCGAGCCCCCACTGGGCGAAAGGCCAGGCCAATGGTATTGTCTTCAACGCCGATGCGGGTGCGTGCGGCTTTGTGGCGAATTTTTGGCAGCCGATGCACCTTTTGACTATGTCCTCCGCGTCTTTGAGTGCTGTGGGCCAGTAGAAGCCTGCGCGAAAGGCTTTGGCTACGAGTGATCGACTGCTGGCGTGATGCCCGCAAGTACCTGCATGAATATCACGAAGGATGGCTTGGCCATCTTCAAATGCTATGCAACGCTGGAACATACCTGATATGCTGCGTTTGTAAAGTTCACCGTTGATGACAGTGTATGCTTTAGATCGTCGAGTGACGCGTCTTGACTCTGTGAAGTCTTCGGGTACCTCGCCGCGGAGTATGTATGCGAGGAAGGGTTGAGTCCAAGTTGGCTCGATGAGGAGTACCTCGACTGGTGGGTCCTCTGTGCTAGGTGTTTTGCTCTTGGCTGGTGCGGCTGTTGCTTGCTTCTTTTTGATTGATCTGTGCTCTATGCGCTCGAAGAAGACACCAGGTGGCACTGGTGCTTTGGTCGCACCAATGTTGGCTAACTTATCTGCTTCTTCATTGCTTTCACGCCCTATGTGCCGCAACTCGCAGCCTTCGAAGCTGCCCTCCATGATGTTGTACAGGTCACGGTAGGCGATCATGTTATCTGCGATTGCGTCGCAGCCTTCATTGTTTGCTGCACCACCAATTCGAGTCGCCGTAGATCATCAGTCGAGTGCACCCGAGTGCTTTGGCCATCCTCATGCCATGGATCAGAGCCTCATATTCTGCTTCGTTATTGGATGGGAACTCGAATCCCATTTGCAGGATGTAGCGGAGCTTGTCGCCTTTTGGTGATATGAGGATGACACCTGCGCCTGCGCCTTCGTTTTTCTTCGAGCCATCAAAGTACATGGTCCAGGAATTGGACACATCTGGTGCTCCTGGGAGCTGAGCTTCAATCCACTCGGTGTGGAAGTCGGGTAAACTTGTGCTTTGATGGCCTTCGGGTAATCATACTTGATGTCTCTTGGTGCTAGCTCGATGAGCCATTTTGCTACTCGCCCAGTCGCATTGGGGTTTGTGAGGATGTCCCCGATCCCTGAAGTGCTGATTACAGTGATCGGGTGCTCGGAGAAGTAATGCGTCAGCTTCCTTGAGGACATGAACACGGCGTATGCCAGCTTCTGATAGTGCGGGTACCGCTGCTTTGATGTGGAGAGCACTTCACTCAAGTAATAGACTGGACGTTGTATGCTTTGGGCGTGTCCCTCCTCCTGCGTTCGACCACAAGAACAGTGCTCACCACCCTATTAGTTGCAGAGACATATAGGTATAGTGGCTCGCGTTCCCTTGGTGCTACGAGGATTGGAGGGCTTGTGAGGACTCGCTTGAGGTCCGTGAAGGCTGCTTCGGCTTCTGGCGTCCACTCGAACTTATCTGCCTTCTTCATCAGTCGATAGAACGGGAGTGCTTTTTCGCCTAGCTTGCTGATGAATCGACTGAGTGCTGCTACTCTACCCGCCAATTTTGCACGTCGTGGAGCTTTGAAGGCCTTTGCATCGTCAAGATGGCCTGTATTTTCTCCGGGTCCGCCTCGATTCCTCGAGCTGAGACTAGATACCCGAGGAGTTGCCCGGCTGGCACGCCGAACGTGCACTTCTTCGGGTTGAGCTTGATGTGGAAGCGTTTGAGGTTTGCGAATGTCTCCGCAAGTCATCGAGTAGCGTGCTTTCTTCTCTTGTGGTGATGACGATGTCATCTACATAGACTGGACGTTTCGCCCAATCTGCTTCTTGAGGCAATCTTGCATCATGCGCTGATAGGTTGCGCCTGCGTTTTTGAGCCCGAAAGGCATTGTGGTGTAGCAGTAGACCCCGAGTGGGGTTATGAACGCCGTTTTTTCTTCATCCTCTTCCTTCATCCTTATCTGGTGGTAACCCGAGTAAGCATCCAGGAAGGACAAGCGAGCGCACCCGGCGGTGGAGTCGACGATCTGGTCGATTCGAGGTAGTGGAAAGTGATCCTTTGGACAGCACTTATTGAGTGCTGTAAAATCTACACACATCCGCAGGATGTCTGTATGCTTCTTCTCTACAAGTACGGGGTTGGCCACCCATTGTGATTTCTTGATCTCTCTGATGAATCCTGCTGCGAGTAGCCTGTCGACTTCGGCTTCGACTGCAGTTCTTTTTGGGCCGGATATGCGGCGCATTGTTTGTTTGACTGGTTTAGCACCTGGAAGTAGCTGGAGAGAGTGCTCGGCGAATTCCCTGGGAATACCTGGCATGTCTGCTGGACACCATGCAAATATATCCCAGTTCTCACGGAGGAATTCGACGAGCGCGCTTTCCTATGCGATAGGCAGACTCGACGAGACATTGACTGTCTTGGTCGGGTCAGTCGGGTGCACCTGATGCGATCTTGTGTCGTTGGTGGCACTGAATGCTCTGTCGACTGCCACCTTTTTGTGCTCTGGCATAAGTGTTCGATCGTTGGAGACCGCTAGATCGCGAGTGTTGCTTCCATGCCAAACATCTCAGAGATTTTGCTGAATTCTCGGTCGCAAGAGTCAGACTTTTGGAAGTTCCCCTTGACTGTGATTACTCCTTTTGGTCCAGGCATCTTCAGCTGGAGGTATGCGTAATGTGGCACCGCCATGAATCGAGCGAACGTCGGGCGTCCAAGTATAGCATGGTATTGTGATTCCAGTCGACCACTTCGAACTCAATCGACTCTGTCCTGAAGTGGTGCTTGTCCCCGAACGTTACGTCGAGTTGTATGGTGCCCTCTGGGCTTATTGCTTTCCCTGGAACGATACCGTGGAAGGTATTTGAGGATCTTGGCAGGTTTTCGACTGACCTGTTCATTTTGCGGAGCGTATCTGCGAAGATGATGTTTATGCCGCTCCCACCATCCATGAAGACCTTGGACATGGCGTAGCCTCCAATTTGCGCGTCGAGTACCAGAGCAGAGTGCCCTGGTCGAACAACCGATGGAGGGTGGTCCTCTTTGCTGAAGCTTATTGTGTTTCGGCTCCCTTCAAGTATTCTGTTACCGCAGGAGGTGACATGACCGCCATGTTTACCTGTCGAGTGCGAAGTTTTTGCTCCCTGTTGGAAGGTCGACCTTTCTGTATCATGTACATCTGCCCTTGGGGCGGAGGGTACTGTGGTTCGTCCACCCGAGGCACGGGCTGTATGGCACCCGCGAGATTTCCGCCTGGGGCAGGCTGTGGTGGTGGAGGTGGTGCCATCAGAACAGGCACGTTGTTTGGCTGAGGCACGGGTGCAGGTGCTTGTGCGGCTGCTGCCTTTCTGCGATTTACGTAATCAGTCGCCATTTGGTCGAACTCCCTGCAGTTTCTCATCGAGTGGTTGGATCGCAGTTTTCCATCGTCCCCCTTGTACAGGTGGAATCTGCAATCAGCGTCCATCTTTTCTTCGAATGATCGCTCAGATTGTGCCCGTGACTTGCGCCAATCCTTCCTCTTGTAGCTGTCACTGCGTTGGCCATCGCGACGATCATCTCGACTGTCTCGCCGATCATCTCGACTGTCTCGCCGATCTTCCGACCGTCGGTCGCTTCTGTCCTGATCATTGCGGGGTGTGGAGAACCCAGCCGCCATGAATTCGGGTCTGTCATCGTCGTAATGACGTTTTGAACGTTTGCGCCTTCGGTCGTCTCTGTACGAGTCTCTATGGCTTCGACTGCTATTCTCATGTTTGTCACGGGGTGAGGACCCGCGTGTGTGCGTGCCATATCCTCTCCATCTGCCCACTCAGTCGCGATCTGCAGAGGTGGGCTACAGATTTTGGCTTTTGGCGGCCAAGTGCTTCTTTGAAGTCTCGCCTGGCGAGGCCCATGACGAAAACATCCATGGCCATATCTTCTGAAACCACTCCAACTGAGTTACGTATCTCAGTCCATCGTCTGATGTATGACCTCAACGTTTCGTCTGAACGCTGAACGCAGGCCCGCAGCTCCTCGAATGTTTTCGGGCGCTCACATAGAGGCTCGAAGTTTTTGACGAAATCCCTGCGGAAGTGATCCCACGAGTCGTATGTTGATGGAGGTAGGGCCTTGAGCCAGTCGCGAGCTGTGCCTTCGAGCATGAGTCGTATGTACTGCATGGCTGTAGTGTTGGTGCCCCGCTGGCACGCAACTGCCAGCCTGTAATCTTCCAGCCACCCGGAAGGTTCCTGTCGACCCGTGTACTTGGGCTGTTCGGATGTGAGTTTGAATCCTTTGGGCATCCGTGTCTCGCGGACGCGTCGAGTGAAGCACAGAGCTCCATGTGGCTCAGGCTCTCGATCAGAGTATGAGTCGCTACTGTAAGATCTGCGTGATCTGCTCCTGGACCTGCGCCTTCGCGAGCCGCTTCTTTCCTTCGAGTGGTGGCGACGACCACTGTGATTATGCTCTTCCCGAGGTGCGTCGACTAGGGCACGGTCTCGACTCCCACCTGGAGTTCTTGGAACTTGGCGTATGGCCTTTGCAGCTAAGGCGAGTGATTTGATCTGTTGGCGGTGTAGTTTTGCGTTGGGGTCATCCGCTGGGGGCTTGATTGCCTCCAGGTATGCTGCAGCGGTGTAGAGAGCACCTGCTGCTGTTTTGGGCACCGGCAGTCCTTCCTCGTCGTATGTCATGAAGGAGTTGCCTAAGTTGCGGGTGAGTGCCGCCTTCTCGCCTGGCGAGAGGTGTGACAACCTTGATCTGCGTCCTGTGTCTGCTCGCCCGGTGGAGCTCAGGGAGAGCTGTCTTCTGCGCACACTCGACAAGCTAGCTTGCTTTTTGCGTTCTTCGAGTGTGGCTCTTATCTGCTTCAGTCGAAGTGACTCCTGCCAGTTGAAGTACTGGAAGGTCAACATCTCTTCTTGTGTTGCGTCTGCTGGCATCATTGTGCACTCCTTGATAACTTTATCTGCTTTTGCTGCCATCTCAGCAGTGATTGTGAGGGTTGTGGCTCCGTCCGGCATAGTGACTGTGCACGGGAATTCTGTAGGCCTGCGACTGGCCGCAGTTTCTGATGTTTCTGCGGCGATGGCCACATAGACCTGTTGGGGTATGACCCGAGGGCATATGTATGTACTTTCGAGTCCCGTCATGGACTCGACATCTTCATCGAGGCTCATGTCTGAGCCTGTATGTTCATCGAGTGGTTCGTCTGGACGGATCTCGCAGTCGACGTCTTCGTCGCCTATGCCATCTCGGCGTCGGCGAGGTTGTTATGAGTCTCGAAGTCGAGGTTGTTGTTGGCGCAGATCTCGGAGTCGACGTGGTTGTCGATATGAGTTTCGAGGTCGTCGAAGTCGCTGAGGGAGATCCCGCAGTCGAAACTATCCTCGAGTGGGAGATCCAGCTCGGGATCGTTTGTGCGGTATGCTGATTCGGCCTCCTCGCCCTGGAGCTCTTCAATGAGCTCGCGCATCTCTCGTGTGGACATGGTTGTTGCAGACGAACAAGCTTGGAGGGTCGATGATGGTATGGACGCAGTGGAAAGATCCGCAGTCGAAGGAGCCGCAGCCGATGGAGCCTCGGGTGCGAAAGTCGCGAGTTGGCGTGGATCCGTCAAGTCCTGCACACCAAGCTTGTTGACGAAAAAATTGAACGAACCAACGGTTAAACCCAAACCTGACTCGAGATCGGAGAAGGCCTCCTGGAATCCTGGCGAGTGTGGCTCGAAATCCATCAGAGGATCCGATGTGCTTTTTGCGGGTGAAGCTGGCGTGTTGCCGTTTGTCGAGTGAGCCGGCGAGTTGCCGTGTGCCGCCTGAGTCGGCGAGTTCTGGTTTGTCGATGCAGCCGGCGAGTTGCCGTTTGTAGATCCGATCGGCGAGTCGCCGTTTTCCGATGGAACCGAAGAAACCGCGAGTCCAGCACTATTCTTTCCCACAGACGGCGCCAATTGACGAGGTGTACCCTCATCAAATCCCATGGTTAAGGACCTAGGGTTGAGATTATGGGGAGAGAACGTGGTAGTACTGGTAGTTTCGTCGGCTGACAAGCAGAGGCAAAGATTTACCCAGGTTCAGGCCCCTCGGGTGGAGGTAAAGACCCTACTTCCTGCTTGTCTGGTATTGATTGTGGATTATGCGATTACAGGGGAGCTCCGGCGAGTTGATGATCTCGCAAGAGCTTTGGTGGTTCGTGTATGGCTTGGTCCTAGATCGGTACCCCTCCCAGCCTTTAAATAGGCTGGGTCTCGGGAGTTTGTAACCGACCTAGTTTACACATAAGGAAAGCCTAAACCGACTATGCCTATGTCTAGTCTTGGAGGGTACTCCATCTTCTTGGGCCTCTTGTCTTGGGCTTCGAGTAGGCTCTTCGATATTGGGCTTTAGTCATCATGTGCACCAGGTACCCTCAAGGTAGGGTACCCGATATGTATACCCATGTCAGTGTCCGAATTCTGTGGCGTGGCAACACGCGGCGCATGGTTATGCATGCTTCGACATGCGATGGTGCGGGGTTGATTCAAGATGGTGCACACATGAGATCTTGAGTTCGACGAGGCGTGGGGTGGATTGATCATCTATCAAAGTCATGTCGAAGGTGGAGCTGGAGTCTCTGAGGGGAGATTTCACTCGGCTGATGGAGGGGCTACGGTGTAAGGTACCGGAGAATCGGAGCCTAGTCAGTGGGAAGGTGAGAAGCACGTTGGTCGGACTGGATGTCAGGGTTCGAGAGATACGTGGAACTCGGCACCGGTCAGGTATGACAGGTGGTTATCCGTGGTGGGGCCTGAGGTGGTGTGGGTTAGCGACCCGGTAGATCTTGTCCAAGATTGCGGATGCTCGACGCGGTAATAGCGGCGAGGTGTGCGGTAAGCACGGGACACGGCGACAGACCAACGCACAGGCGGTTAGACGTGGTCAGATAGGTGTGCAGGGGTGCTGAAACAGTGTTGGCGAGTATCAGATTCAAGTTGGTGACTGGGTCTATGGAGATTGACGTCAGGTGATAGACAGGAGTCAGCCATGGGAATCTGAGAAAGTGTTGGAAAGTCTGAAATGTCAGAAGATTTGAGTGTACATGGCCGTATATTCTGTGATGTTCAGTGCACATGGCAAAGTGCGGATGACTAGATACAGAAGGTGGCAGAGTGCATAGCTGTGGGACATGTAGAAGACTATCCAGTATGAGACGACTGTGAATTTGACTCAGGGTGACTAAAAGGTGACGGTGAAATTCCTTCAAGTTGGAAGCATTTTTTACGCAGATCAGTGATCGGTGTGTGATGATGTTGAAACGGGAAGAAGGGACTACATTTGCAGGTGGTGTCATGTGGAGTCTGGGAGTAGTAGCGAAACTCATGGAAGACAACTCAAGTCCGGAGTACATGGAGGTTTGACGCATTGACGAATTCAAGTTGGTGGACAATATTCGCCAAGGTAGAGTTTGTTGTGTTTGTGTCAAATATTGTGTACGTGTTGGGTTAGGTTTGGACTTGGAGTTGTATTAGGTGTGGATAGGTACGAGTAGTGTTCGAGTCGAACTCTTGTAGCCTGGGCCTCCCATATAATGAGGGGAGCACCACACGTATAACCTATGACGACTTGATAGCAACAAGCACGCAGAGGGAGCCGGCGGCTTGTGCCGGCGCCTAGGGCGGCCAAGGTTGCGGTATCAATGGGGAGGAGCGCCCGTAGTCATGCCCCGCAGATGTAGGCGAGTTCATCGAACTGTGTTAACAAATCTCGATGTCGTCATCGTGCTGCGATTGCTTGGTTCTCGGTAGATCAATTATGCGCCTACGACGGTAACAAACAAGACGGAGACGGAGTTGCTGGCGGGCTGTAAGGGCGCAGTGGAGGAATGTGCCAATGGGTTGGGCGTCGTCCAGCACCAAGACGGTGGTGCCCGTTTGCGTGGGCGCCGTCCAGGACGGAGACCTCGCGCTGCCCGGCGGCAAGCGCTCCGTCTAAGAAGGTGCCGTCTCCGTCGCGCCGATGGGTTGGGCGTCGTCCAGTAGGAAGACGGTGGTGCCCGCCTGCGTGGGCGCCGTTCAGGACGGAGTCCTCGCGCTGCCCGGCGGCAAGCGCGCCGTCTAAGAAGGTGTCGTCTCCGTTGCGCCGGGCGGCAAGCGCGTCGTCGATGGCGACGGACAGGGAGTCACCGTGCAGCGAGGGAGCCTGGCGGAGAAGGATTGATCAGTTTCTTTCCGTGATTGCGGGGTTAGGAACGTGGGTCGTGCACTTTCAAATTCTTTGCGGTCGAGGTGGAGGTGAAGTAGGATTCCGTCATTGTAAATCGGTACGTGCACACGAAGACCTGATTGGTGGGGCTATTATAGCGTTCGTTAAGTTGTTTGGTGGGGTAAGGCAGCGTTGGTCTTGGTTCGGTGTTAGGTACATCTAGCGAAACTCAAGTTCGCTCGTTTAATAGTAGTGTAGATATGTGTAGTATATGAAGGACTAGCTAGTATGCCGAGCCCAATTATTACGACCCCGAGAGCCGACCCTCTACAGGAAACAGAGGCTATGCCGACGGCAAAAGGCACATACACGATAGCCGTCGGCGTAGCTCCCCGTAGGCACAGACAATCGGACACGTTAATTACTAGTCATTTCTGATTCCTTCAAATCGTGGTGCTGTTACCGAGACTGCGCCCACGTCCTACCATATCACAGTATATAAAACGCCAAAGGTAAACCCTAGCTGCATGCGCAAACATGGTCTCTCGTCGTTTTCAGTTCCATTATAGTGAGCCGTCATCTTTCAAGTCTTCTCCATCCCATTTTTCGGCCTGCACCGCAGAAGGTACAACAGTCTTCCTGAACCACACCTCAGGGAGTTTAGATCTTTGAAGAGCGCACTCGCGTGACTACTGCCACTAACTACTTCCCGAACGACAATTTATTTCTTATCATCGGTAACCTATTCATCGACAACATAGGCGACAACTCAAACACCAACGGTTATGTTCCCGCTGCACGGTAAGTGTTCATGCTTTTCCTATTCAAGATACTGTTAAATTTGTCTTCCTAGCTTGCGTTTTAGATGTGATATATTTATCTATTGTTTTAGTAGATCAAATAATTAGTTTAATACTCGCTGATTCTGTCATGGTTTATTCGGATTAAATCTTGTAGGAATTTGCTCATATCATCGATTGTATAATGGGAGGCCAAAATCGCGGCCTCTCCGCGCCCCACGCTACTGTAGCTCGCACTGTAGCTAGCTACAGTCTGCTACAGTACGCGGTGGGGCCCGCGCGTCAGCGACCCAGCGCGCCCGGACTTTCTGCGAAGAAGCACGCGGGGGGCGGAAATTCCATGTCCTTCTCAGAAAATTCTGTTTCAGGGACCTTTTTGTAATTAGTCGAGAATCCGGGTACTTTTTTGTAAAAACGCCACAGTTTCCCCTCTCCTCCTTCCTTCTCCCGCGACGGCCCGACGTCGGCGGCGCCGCCGCCGCGAATTGCCGCCCCTTCGACGCTCCCCCGCCGGATCGAGGCCCACGGGGAGCTCCGCCGCCGCCACCGCTCCCTCCTCGCCGTGTATCGGCCGCCGAAAGCCTGCAGCCGCGCCGCAATCTTCGTCGCCGTCGCCGCTGCCCGCCGCCGCTTCCACGCGTCGCCGGCGCCGCTCCGGCGACCCAAATGGGGCGGCGCCGCCACCTACGGGTCGGCTGCGACGAGTCGCGTTGGGCGCAGCCAGCCGCGCGTGCCAGAACGCGGCGGCGCGCCGCCGCGGCCAGATCTGGCCGTCCTGACGTCAGCATGACGTCATGGTGGGTCCCACATGTCAGATTTTTTTTAAAAAAACAATTTGCTGGACAATCAATATATTCAAACATTCGTTTTGGGAAAATTCAACAAGTATATCACGGTAGGCTCATAAAAAAACATTAATTTCAAATTTCAATAAACCACGGTTCCAAAATCTTTCGAAGTCCGTCTATTTTCGGCGGTTTATTCGGATTTGCCTCCTCCTCCGGCGATACAATGTTTGCGTCATGCACTCGAATATAACGCGTGCATCATGCAGACAAAAAAAAACATGCTTCAACACTCCAATTTAGTGAAAATTTCGATAAAATTTAAAAGACAACAAACTCCGACGGATTTTCACGGAAGCAGAAAACTCGAAATTGCAAAACTTTCCAGGTTCAGCAAATTTTGAAAGCTGAACTCTTTTGAAGCACGCGTTTTTTTGAATTGCAACAATTTCCATCTTTGTAAATATTCTCGAACCGATTCATTCTGAAGGTTAAGTTAACGCCTAAATTGTTCAATATTTATTGCTAACCATAATATACGTCCATTTGACACCTTTATGCCATTTTTCGAAATATGAATTACGTAGTTTTAATTTTAAAATAGAACATGCTTTACATAATTAAAACGCTTCACATGTATTATGCGCTTACGTATATCAGAATAGAAATGCTTCAACTCCAAATAACGAAGAATAGGTACTTTAAGGTTGTTTGCTAAACTACCGTATTTTCAAACAAAATACTGACACAGAACATGTTTTAAATCATCTAAAACACTTTAGATATTGCTTCACGATAGTTTAAAACATTTCTATAACTACTAAATGGCGCCATGTGAGTACCTTTACCTACAACCAAAACTGACATAGAACATGTTTTAAATCATCTAAAACACTTTATATATTGCTTCACGATATTTAAAACATTTCTAAAACTACTAAATGACGCCCTATCAGTAACCTCAGCTACATCTACCAGGAAAAAAAATTACCACATTCATTGCAACGATCAGGAAAAGAAATGCAAATTGAAGAATCCATCAAAACGATCACACAAAGAAATCAAAGAAACATATACGCATTTATATCATGGGCTCAAAAATATCGACATAACAGTATCACAAATGTAAATATTAGCAAATAACTGTTTAAAATAGAATCGAAACCAGCATGTTCGATTTACAAATCAAACCCTAAAATATTGGAAGATAGGTGTTCAGAAAAATTCAAAATCAGTATGTTCAAACTCCAAATCAGATTCTAAGATTGAACATGCATTACAGAGTTCCTAACAATTTGTACATATTGTTTTACGGTATTGTTTTACAGAGTTCCTAACACTTTGTACACATTTTAATTACAACATGTTTCAAACAATTTGCAACAATTTGTACAAATTGCTGTACAGTATTTGAACAGTTTTTGGTTGCTACTTGATGCTACAAATTATTTACTTTTAAGGAAAATATAGTAGAATTAAACCAGATTTGACCATTTCGATTTGGCAAACGTATTTAGAAACACCACAATTTTAAATTAGATACATATTTGCAGAAAAGTGCATCCGCAAAACATTCGAATTCAAACAAATTTCGCAATTTCAAGCCTTCTCAAAGTAACCTTCTTCAAGTTCCAACAGTTTTGACCCCTGGCAATATTCTCGAACACTTCCATTTTCAAATCAACTTTAGATTCGTGCTCGACTTGATTAACATTTTTATATAGCCATAATGTACTTCCTTTGAATATATGATATTAAATGAGAAAATTATCGCAAAATTAAACCAGATTTTGTCATTTCTGCGTTGTTACATAAGCAAGCTTGGTATGCAAAATGGAGAATGCTCTCAAACAAATGAGTAAACGTTCAGCCTAATTCGCATAAACTTGAACTCACACTTTTTTTCTATCAAAAGAAGAATATGATCCGTGAAATGAAATCTCAGATGTGAAAAGCCCACAAATACAACATAAACAAAATATTAGCATACATGATTTAAATACTAGCCCGTACAGGACGTCAGCGGTGGACCCGGCCTGCCTGTTCTTCCCTCCTTCTGACAATCATTTCCGGTGTCAAAAAATCCCTAACAGGTGAGCTCACTACATGTAAAAAAATCCAAAAAAGTAAAGCATCGGGAAAAAAATCTCCTAACATATCCATCTGAAAAATAGGAGTAATATATCAAAGCAATCGTAAATATACGTACAAACTAATTATGCAAAAAAAATTGAATAGTCAAATTTTATCAATTTTTGCAGATGATTCACATGTGCTTTCCCAAAAAAAAATACAATTTTTGTCAACATTTAGAGATGATCCACACGCTTTTTTCCTGATTCCAATTAAAAAAATTGCCAGCATTTGGAGATAGTTCATGTGCACTTCTCCTAATCTCGATTAAATGTTCACGTCGAAATACAAACATATTTGGACTTTTCAAACTACTAAACATTTGAATATTGTACAAAACATATAAAAAATGATCGTCAAAATTGCTACATACTCACATAAAAGTAAAAACATGTTTGAATATTCTATTTTAGCCAACATTTACGCGAATATTCCGATATTCCATAAAATATAACAAAAAATGCTATAGAAAACCGTTATTTACATATATCAAAAATGTAAATATATTAATTCATCAAGAATTTTCTATTCAAACATACTCATCGAAAAAAAATATGAAGACATACCAACATAACAACACACAAAAAATGCTAACATTACGTGCCACATTGCCGAAAATCAAATTCGAGAATTCAAAAAAAAATGCCTTACAAAAGACTCACACATTTTGTCTTCATTTCAAACAATTTAAATCTTAAAATTTCTCTTTTAAAAAAAAATCCAAACCATCATCAAAATTTGACATCAAGGGCGCGGCGTGCGCCGCGCCAAATACCACTAGTATTCAACAAGAGAGAGCATTTTTGGTGCTACAGTTGGAATTTTCCGACTGGTTCAAATAGTGCTTAACCGAAACGGTGCTACTTTACATCTTCGTATGTGTGAGTTGTGCCACCCGAGCTCACCGCTATTCTCATGCTCTGGCCTCTCTTCTGGTTTTTCTTTTATTTTCTGTTATGCGTGTTTTTAAATATTTTTTCTTTTCCTTTTTTACGTTTTCACATTTTAAAAATGGTTAGTTTTGAAAAAAATATAAAAAATATTGAAAATTGTAAAATTTTGGAATAACGCAAAAAATAAAAACATAAAAATTGGTAAAAACGAAAAGAAAAGGGAAAATACCTTTTCTGTGGGGAAGGGCAAATCCTATGCGGCGCCCGTTAGAGCCGCATAGCGATAGCGCCGCCTGAAGGATCACGCACGAAGCGTTTTCTAGGCCGGGCCCAATTAGGTACGCACTCTTTCCTTTTTTTTTTCTTTTCTTCTCGTTTCTTTTTTCTTTTTCATTTTTCTTCATTTTCTTTTTTGTTTCCTTTTTCGTTTTCGTTTCTTTTTTTGTTTTGTTTTGTTTTGTTTTTGTTTCTTTTAAAATTGGAACTATTTTAATATTTGAAAATGGTTTCAAATTTAAAATGGTTCACAAATTTAAAATTGTTCATTTTTGAAAACGGTCCCATTTTTGAAAAAGTTTCCAAATTTAAAAATAGTTCTATTTTGAAAATGGTTTCAAATTTAAATATGGTTCCAAATTTAAAAATGGTTCCATTTTGAAAATGGTTCCAAATTTAAAAATGGTTCCAAATTTAAAAGTGGTTCCATTTTGAAAATGGTTCCAAATCTAAAAATGGTTCCGAATTTAAAATGGTTCAAAATTTGAAAATTGTTCATTTTTGAAAATGGTTCCATTTTGAAAATGTTTCCAAATCTAAAAATGGCTCCAGATTTAAAAAGGTTCTAAATTAAAAATAATTCCAAATTTGAAAATAGTTTCATTTTAAAAATAGTTTCAAATTAAAAAATGGTTCTAAATCTAAAAATGGTTCCAAATACCTGATGGGTTGGCCCAAAATTGCTCCTGTGCGCGGCGCGGCATATAAGAGCAGGCCCGGGCCCATGTATTTGCGGAGCGTGCCGCCCGCACAGTGCCCCAAATTTTCTGGGGCCATAAATGTATTTTTTTAAGTTCTTACATTTGTAAAATAAAGGTACGTATCCATTAATAGACACGAATTAACAACTGCGTATTGGTCAGGTTGATTTTTTTTATCCAGCAGGTTGTTTGTTCGGATCCTCCCGAACGTTACTTTTCCTTTTTCCATTTTTTAAACGAACTCGCAGGATAAAGAGATGCCTTGCCGTTGATAATTTGCTTGTAAAAAAAAAGGTGATCCCTTGCCACAAAACTACACAGGGGGTCACCGAAAATAGCCATAGACATTACCTATTTGAGCTAGTATATTAAGCCTTTAGATCCCCCACAAAACAAGCCTTTGAATTAAAATTCATCACTTTTATGTAAGGCGCTCACATGCTGTCTGACCCGAGGTCGTGGACTCATATATGTCCAGAACGGAGCGACTGCAGCGGCGGTTGTTGCCTAAGAAGGTGCTCATGTACTTGGCTTCGACCGTGGAAGCGCGCGGGGCTGGCCGTGGCGGCGCAAGGTGTGGGTCATGGTGCGTGGCCAAGATTCGGGATGCGACGAGCGAACGCACAAAAGAGACAAATACCGTTTCGGGATTTGAGGATTTGTGTTGGGTTAGAAAAATGGCCATAAGACCCAGCGTTAAATTAATAACGCCAAACGGCGACAGAGATACAAAGTGCTGAACCCAGCATACAACAAAACTCTGCACACACACACACACAACTCTTAGGTGCAGAAGAAGCCGTAGACCTTGCCAGAGAAAGCGCGCCGAGATGCTGCCATCGCAACCAACGCCACACCACCTCCGGTGAGCAACAAATTGTGTACTAAAAGGTGGGGTCTTCAAGAAGAGCACGACGCCAAAACGCCGCCCGATCCAAAGATTTTGGATTTTCATCCGGAGCAAAGAAGGACCAAGAGGAGCCACTGGGACGCTTCCAAGGAGGGAACGGCGTCCACAGACGTCGCCGCCGTGGCCCGAGATGCTCCCGGGCAAGGGTTTCCCCTCGGCATACACTCTCCACCTTCTACACAGGACATCGAATGTCGCCAAGACAACACCGACCCCACTGTGCCACACGTTGTTGCTCACCGGCAAACCCGCCGCCCTCACGGCCATGGTCGCCGGCCAACACCCGATACATTGGCTCGCCCGCCAACCAACATGTCTCCCGCCTTCCAGGGCCGCCGCCCCGGCATCCCGACTCTGCGCACCGCGAACTGAAGGAATACGGCAGCCACCGGACTTCGGTCGGAAGGCACATGAAGACTGGCCAGCGGCGGCACCCAAGCCGCCACCCTGGACCCGAAGAGAGAGAGAGCGCCACTGGCAGATCGATCACCAACAGCCCCCTGGCTGCCGGCGTCCTCAGATCTGGGGGTGGGATCGGTGGCTCGCCCCGATCCGAACGCACGGCGGCCGAACGCCCGACCACCACCACCCAACCCTCCTCGCCATGGCCTCCAGTCCACCGCGCCGTCGCCAAGATCCAAGGAGGTCAACTTCATCCCCAGCCTTCCAAGGCAGAGCAGCGCCGCTCGTTGCAGCCGCAACCGCCACGAGCACGCCAGGACCACGCAGCCATCACGCCGTCGTCAAGCAGCCACGCCGCGACGCCCCACGCCTAGCGCCACGCCCCCACCGGCCGTGTCGGCCCGCGCCGCCACCACCGCGCGAGGGGGAGAGAAATCCCCGCCGGCGACGCCCTCCGGCGGCGGTGAGGGGGAGTGAAGGCGGGGAGGAGACCGAGCGTTGTGGCAGCTAGGGTTTAGCCCCTCCGCTCGCGGGAGCGGACGGGACGAAGTCGGTTTCATTGCTGAGCTTTGTGTTGAGTTGCGGTTTGTATCGTTAATCGAATATTGAACACCTCATATTTAATCATATTTAATGTATCAACACAACTCGACACAAGTTTGCTCTTTTAATAATAGTATAGATTATTATCCGTGCCTATTTGTGACAATACTATATAAGCAATACACTTTGTTTTACAATGTCCTAACTCCTAAGTCCTAACTGAAGCTAGACCTATACGTGTATGTTATGCAATGCGACAGTACCAAATTTTGCAAGACGCTTTCTTTTTCAGACATGACAGATGTAACACGACTGACCTTGTATACATAAAATGGATCGCAGCTTCCAATCAACACACAACAATCTTTGCAGATAAACATAGACATAAGCTCCTAGTAGTATTCTTACTATATATAACAGATGGTGGGATCGCAGCCTTCTCCAGCCCTCCACGTCGCGGGCGTCCCACAGCCGTCCGATCCGCGAAATCGACGGCCGAGATGCGCCCACGTCGCCCCCAAACCCCGCGGTACTGTAGCACTTGATTTTCTTCCAATGGGACGCCGCCACGTCGCCCGGTACCCGGCCGGTCATCCCGCGCGCAGCCGGTGACCCCCTCCGCACGAATTTTGGCACGATCTTTTTGCGAAAACCCCCCGCAAAGGACGACAACGTAATTTGCGAAAACATGAAGGGCGTCCGTGTAAAATTGCCACGACTCCATCCCCCACCTCTCTCTCCCGCGCACGCCCGCGGCGTCGCCGCCGCTCCAGCCCACCCCGCACGCATCCGCGGGCACGGGGAGCTGCGCCGCCGCGTGCGCCACCTCGTCGCCGCGGGCCGCGTCCTGGGACGCCGGCGGCGCGCCGGATTTGCCGCCGCCGTGCCGCGGCGACCTCCGCCGCGTCCGTGCTCGCAGCCGGCGTCTCCGGCGACCAAATGGATGGCGGCGCCGCCCATTCGCCTCCTTGCGAAGCCCCCAGGCCGATCTGCACGATCTCGGCCTCGCGCGCGTGCTCCCCTGCCCGAGCCGAGCTCGCCATCGCCGCCATGGTCGCCGGCCGCTGACGTCGCGGGCTGACGCCAGCGCGGGCCCACATGTCAGCGTTTTTTCTATTTCGTAAATGTTCCAAAAAAAAACTGACACGCGGGTCCTACATGTCATAGACTGTACAGCTGAACCAAAAAGATTAAAATTGTAAAATTCATAACTTCTGAACTATAATTCCAAAAAAAAACAAATGATATGTCAAAAAATTGCAAATTTAACAAATTTTTACAATATGCACACAAAAGTTGCACCAAGAAAACATTGCCCACAAAATAATGCAGACCAGCATTTTGAAAGTTTCTAAAAAGTGCGAAATTTCAAAAAATAAGAAAATTTAGAATTTAATAAATTTCCGAACTTTGCATTTTACGGTTCAAAATAATGCAAATAAAAAATTCTCTACGGTTCCAAAAAAAATGAACAAAAAATCACCGGGTACGGGAAAATATGTATTTAATTATACAGTTCAGAATAATGAAAATATATATCAAATTCCCTAACCTTTAACATTTACGCAAAACTTTACAGCCAAAATATGCACACAAAAAAATGTGTCCACAGTAATTCAAACAAATATGTCAAATAACTTGGAATTTACCGACTTTACAACCTTTTCACACAAAGGTTTCACCAGTAACCACACTGTGTACATTATAAAATTAAGGAATTTTTTATGTCTAACTAATTTTCAAACTTTTCGCACTAACTAATAAATGGCCATTTTTGTTGAAGACCTGTTGAATTAACTAATTTCCAAACAGTATTATTCACTCTAACATGCAAAAAAAATAACTCATCCGCGATAACTTCCAGCCGATACTATTTACCGCAGCCGACAAACTAACGTGAAGGTTATTTTTTTCAAAACATTTTTAAATGGGAAAATACAATCACATTTAAGCATTTCAAATTGTCAAACAAATTGAAATACTCCAAAATATACCAACATACTCATAAATACAAAACAATTGCTACCTATTTACGGCAAACTAAAACCATACTTAATCATTTCAACTCGGGGGATATTTGCGTGCAACCTAAATAAACTCTCTCCAAATAGGGATTTCAACTTAATAAACGCTCACATAATATATTTTCTCTAAATATAGAGTTACCTTATAAATTTATTTAAAATGCAAACATATTTGATAAATTTGCCAAGTATTTGAATATACTGCACACGACAAATTCCGACGGAAATTAAGAAGGAAAAAAACCATATTAGAGCCTTTCCAATCCAAATTTCAAAATTAATCCCTCCAAAAAAACTAAAATTCTTTCGAGTCCACGGGCGCGACGGAGCCCGCGCTTAGTCCCCTAGTCTTCAGTTATGGACAAGCATTCCGAAAATTTACCATTGAATGAAGCTACACAGGTGTTAGGCAAAGAAAAGTTGACTCTTCCATCAGTGGTCCGTGTTGACTGCGGCGTCTTCGGTCGCAGCTGCATTGTCAGGAGTCCCCAAGGAAGGAGCAACCTCCGCCTATTCGAGCACATGGAAGCACCGATACGGCGAGACGGACACGGCGATACCGATACGGCGATACGGGATACGACAACTTCAGAAAACAGCAATACGGCGATACGGCGAGCATATATATAAATAATAAAATGTCATGTAATAAAGACCAGAAAGCTTGGATGCATGAGATGAGATCAAAATACTGCCCAAGCCCCAAGCCTCTTCACCATCAACACTAGCAGTGTTGCATTAACTTCCACCAACTGAAGACTGGAAGCCTGCCATGCCACTGCCCGCAGATGACATGTCTGTTTCACTGACTCACTCCCTAGCAACACAGCAGCAACATCTCACCAGGCCATCAGGCGACAGAGATGGGCAACAACAGCAAGCAAGAAGAGCAGCACATCAACGACATCAGTCGATCCATTGCCCTGCAAAGCTGGGGCTGTGGAGTTAGGGTTAGTAATGGGCTTCGTCCCGTACATCTGGCCTCCGCCCGCCCGTGTCGCCGCCGTCCCAGCTGCGTATCGGCTTTTTTTTCTTTTTTTTTAAATCGAGAAAACTGGAACATGCGAGGGACACGAGTATCGGGGTGTATCGGCCGGATACGGGTATCGGGTAAGTACGGTACGCCGATACGTTGTGATCTGGAGTATCGGTGCTTCGTAGCATGGAGGCAGTCCTGTACGCTACCTGCAGCACATGAGCTCCCGACTGCGGCATGCCGGTGGGAGGCGTCGGACGTGGCCGGCGACATGGCGGGTTGCTGAAACTGGATCTACGGCGTCAGGTCCTCCGCAGTGGCCGGAACCCACGATGCCGCACGCCCCTCGGTGCTCGTCGCTGCCATCCGTCAATTGCCGCGACCATTTATCGCTCGCTTGTTGCTCTCCGCCTACATCGTGGAACAAAGGTTCAGGAGGGAGGAGGATTGGGACTGGAGCGCCGCCACCAACGCCAACGCGGTGCGGGCGGGGCTGCCCATGCCCAAGGACGGCATGGTGGTGGTGATGCGCATGGTCGCCGTCCTCTGCAGCTTCATCCGCATCTCGTCCCCGCGCGTCGACGGCGCCACAAATTCGGGCGTGGCAATGTCGATCTTGGACGGAAATTCAGGCGTGGCAATTTTGAGCCGTGGTTTCTATTGAGGTGTCGATCTTGGACGGAAATTCAGGCGTGGCAATTTTGAGCTGTGGTTTCTATTGAGGTGTCGATCTTTGACGAAATTCAGGCGTGGCGATTTCAAGTTGTGGTTTCAATCGAGGAGTCATTTTTATGCGGCAACCCATGGCCCCGTGGTCGACTAATGTCGGTGTAGGATCGGGTGTCGGAGCGCTTGCGAACAGTCCATGTCGGAGCAGAGTTCTTCTTGGAGCACAATACGTGTCACCCGAGCTTGAATCTCCACCTCCACCTCCACCTTGCCGGCGTCCAGAGCAATAATTTCGAACGTATAATGATGCGCGAACAATACATAATACATACAACGTTGCATCATTTAAAATCCACAAAGCACTAAATAATAGTTGTAATGTGCAGAAATATTTCAAATCAACAGAAGTTGAAAGTGATAATTAAAACCCAAATTCTAAATAACGTAACATCATCCACTATTTTATTTCACGAAGATCCATCTCTTTATGCGATTCCAAGTCCGGAATATTGTTTATCGCCTCATTGTCTTCATACTTGAGAAAAATCGCCTTTTCAAATCAGAACCGTCCTGCATATGCATTATATACAACATTGTCATACAAAATTCATATTCAAAGTGTAGAAATGCGCATGGTTGAGAATATTTACCGTGAAAAAAGGCTACAAAATTCATATTCAAAGTGTAGAAATGAACCATTGATATGACTGAACCAATTTTATAATCGCAAACACGTACGTACTGCTCACTACAGAGACGGACACTTTCCTGATATAATATAATGGCAATATTACTCTGCATTGCGAGCGCGATATAATCTACAGTAGTAAAATAGTATTTCCCAAAAAAATAAAACAAAAATTCGGACCGCATAATTTCTCACTAAGCTCTCACTCTCACTCACTAAGCTCCTCTCTCTCTCACAACGCGTTGACCGCTTCTTCACCACCGACGGCAAGCAGAGCACCACTGGCCGGTCCATGGCGGCCGCCCTTCCCCAGCCGCCGGCCCCCACCTCCTCCCGCCCTGTCGGCACGCTGGCCCCCCTCCTCCCGCCGATCCATGGCGCTCTCCAGGACCAACCGAGACGGCGCCCAACGCGCTCTTCTCCCTCCTTCGCGACCACTCCCTCGACCTCCTCTCCCAGGTCGACCTCCCGCTCCAGGTTCGTCTCCCGCTCCCGCGTTTCCGCCAACTCTAGCTTATTGATTCAGATAGTTCTATTAAAATCAGTCGTCTGTAATTGCTCCAGCGGGCGTACTGCCCTTGATTCCTTTTTTTTTGTGAATTTAGGCAAGAAATCCACCTCCTTCAGGTTCATGCTTATTAGAAACAAATCGAATAGAAAACTCTGTAGGCATCTTCTAAATTTTAATTATATTGTCTTCAACACCTTCAGAAACTATTGGAAAAATGCCAGTATGGACACATAGTAGTCTAAAATTTGTGGATCTAACATGAAAACAAAAGACGTTGACATCCTTCTCTTTCTTATAACAGGAAGGGGGATTTGATTTAGATATGTCTTATATTACAGAGACATAATTTCTATGGTTTTTCCTGATGGCGATTGAGCTCTGGGATTTTTGGATATGTTAAGGTCAGTGTCGTAAAGAAAATGCAAATTTTGCTTATAGGTTGCTACTCTTGAACTTATTGCAGTCCTCCATTTTATCATTAGCTTGTTATGAAAACATCTCCTAAAGACTATATCAACCATGGCCTCCTCCTATAATTTGTGACGCCTGGCCACCGCAAGCGCGTGGCGTCGTGTTGGTCATCTTGGATTATGAGTAGAACCTTTGGAGAAATCTTTTTTTAATCTCTAAGTAGCAATTGATAACGTTTTGATCTTAGTAGCACCCATCTGGCAATATCGACACATCAGTTCGTAAGAAATTTATCTAAAATGTAATTTTTTTCAAGAGTTTATGAGTTCATAAAAATACAAGGTCAAGTTTGAGGACACGGCTGTGTATACTGCACCGATTTTTTGCTCGTCAGTTCCTACAACAACCACTAAACAGATCTTTGGTAAATGCAGGATTTGAGTCCATTCATGGTCTCAAGTTTGATGATGGGGACTTCATTTTAAAGCATGAGAGGAAAGGAATATTATTGATGGATAATTCATGTTCTGGCAGAGATGATGGCGATGATAAGCCTGCAGAGGTTTCATGAGTCTGCTAAGTATTTTGGCAATGATTAACTTCAAGGTAACTGAAATAATCTTTTTTTACATGAGTCTTATAACTGAAATCTGGTGCATATTCAATCTTCACTACTAAATAATGAATAATGAAAACAAAAAATATTAAAAATACCAAAAATTCGTTAATAGTAGTGGAGTATTAGGAGGCGTACCCATCGGTCTGCAGGCTGCTCTTGATGCATTCTTCCCTTCGCCATGATGTAGCATTGGCTTTGGAATTTCCATTGTCCATGGCAGCAGCATCATTTTTCTGTTCACGGGCCTCCTTCTTTCTTCTTAATATGTCATCTCTACGAAGTGCATAGCGTTCCCTTTTCCTCTGCCTCTTGAGCTCTATAGGGTTTGCATTTTTTGGAACAGCAAGTTAATTTTTGTCTATGCAGTAATATAATTGTGCTGATTGCAGAAACCTTAATCACCTGAGGCATGTGTGTTGGTTATATTCTGAAATGGTGTGCGATCCCCAACGCGCTTTGAAGACCACATATTAGCAATATGGGATAATCCTGTAGTGGAGATGTCAGATCAGCAGAAAGGTAGTTATATCAATAATATAATCAATAAAGTTCGCCCTTTTATTAGTTGTGGAGATGTGGAGAAAAATCATTTGTAGTCTGCTTCATATTGTGCTTTACAGCTTTGTAGGGTGATCAGATACCTATCAGTATTCATATGCGATACATGCTGTCAGATCCATATTAGTAGTGGAGATCAACACCATGGTTTCGTACTTGCTGTTTTTTGAACAGGAGTTATGTTTCCTTCTCTGTTTCATTGCATTAGTTTTATACTCCAAAATCTGTGCACATAATGCATAGCAAAACAATTTTACCAGCATTATAGCGAGATCCAAGTGTTTTAACTCCTGTTCTTTTCAGGTTACTGCGAACCGCATCTTGGCCTCGAAAACAACCATCCCACATTACTACTTGACAGTTGACAAACGGGTTGATAATCTTATCGAGTATGTTTTTTCATGCCTGATTTTGTAAAACATGCAATGGATCACTTTAGTACTGCGGTGCATACATCAGTTCTGTTTGTCTAAAGAAGAGTTCACTGCAGGAAATTTCTGGTGGAAATAACATCTCTATTAATGACTTGTTATAAAGGTAATAGTTTCGCATGTCCTTATGCCTTTATGGTGCTTCTCACACGTATATTGTTTCTCTTGTAATTTTGGATGAATGATTTTATTCGGCAGTAAGTTGTCGTAGCATTTGTACCCAGCAGTTCAATTGGATTTCAGGAAAAAACAAACAATATAGAAACCTGAGTTTTATGCTGGTCTTAGCGATGTGACAACCGCGTCCAGCGACAGTTTGTCCTTGTTTCGGCTTAGCAACCTCCATAATTATTAACTTCACTAGTACAGTGCCCGTGCGTTGCCAGGCCTCTTATTCGAATATTTGCATGTACACAAAAGACATGAATTTGACATTCAATCGAAATGATTTTTGAATCAAAATTTTGTGTAAGTGCGACACACGTTTGTTAAAACATAACACATGAGTGTTTTTCGGATTTATTATGCGATCTTTTTCCAAAATATCATTCCAAAAGAAATTTTAATAGGCTTGAGAAAATAAAAATCTTTTTTTCACAAGGATAGTCAAAATTTGACTTTGTATGCATATAGTAAGTGTGTGCGTGCTCCTAACAATTTTCAGAAACCTTAATATGAAACGTTGATCGAGTCACTGACGGGCAAAAGTGCTTCATGGCATGATCGTGGGTTTTGTTGCATTGCTAGGAGCCTGGAATTTTTTTTCTTTTTAGCCCAAAACGAGACGTCTTGCTAATTATGTGCTGCTGCTTGCTCGCCATTTTTCATCAGGCCATTTTTCGTCAAGTACGGCATGCTCCCGTAGTGGATGGTCGACGCCTGCTCCGCACCTCGCCGATGTCTGGTAATTCGATTTGAATCGATTTGGCTTCTATTTTGCAAAGATTTCTCTCTGAATATGGATGTCAGTTGTTCCTCATCCTGACAGCAAACTATTATATATGACTTATAGCTTACAAATTGGAACAGAACACGGATTACCTTATAGCATACTGTTTTGAGAAACAACAGTAGCATTACACTGCAAATTTTCATTGTGAATAATAATAGTATTACTTTTTGATTTGTAGACTGTCAAGTACCAATCACCAGGTTGAACGTGTATTTGCTGATAGGGAAACCAAAGTGGATGGTGATGTTGTGCTGCTAGAATATTTATTCAAAGGTCAAGGTCTTCGTTATGCAGAATCATCCTGGTAATTTTCACTTATTATCTGGGTTGTTAATTTTAACGGCTGCTAAACTATATATTACCCTGCATCTGGATATTTAAGTGATATAAAACTGCTCTACCCTGATGATTGAAATGAGTGTGAACATGTTAGTTGTAGCGACATGATATTATGTAAAAAAAATTGTCGATGCTATAGCCATCAAGAATAGTTAATGGCACCCACAAAAGAACATAAAACTAATCAAGTAGAACAAAAAGACAAGAAAGAATAACACGCATGTATCATCCCTCTTAAGACGTAACGATATACAATGTTCTTTGTGCTTTTCCCGGGCTGCCTGGGCTCTATCTCGGGTCCTGCATCCATAGTAAAACATGCCATTAACATAGTTAAACACGAATTACTCCCAAAATCGAGTTGAACTGCACATAATAAATAAAATTCTATCCATAACTAAAAAACTACAAAGTATGATTACATGTAAAGTATAAGTGCCAAATAACTCACCTGTGATGTAAGGACCTCTCTCCAGACGATGTTCTTTGTGTACGTACCATTAGTACATTTGCTATCATTTGAGCTAGTCTTCTTGCTGTTAGTCGGCGGGACGGCAAGGATCTTTATGTTCTTTCTGGCGGTGCATCTAGATAGCGTGACATACAACTGCCCATGAGAGAAAACCGGCTCAGGCAAATAAATACCAACGTTGGGAATAGTCTGACCCTGTGCCTTGTTGACAGTCATGGCAAAGCTGAGCCTAATTGGAAATTGCTTCCTCTTGAACTGAAAAGGGGACATCTCATCATCAGAGGGGCAAAGGGGGATTCTTGGCAAGAAAATCCTCTTTCCAGCGTGTTGCCCCAACACAATTTCTGCATCAATGACATTCCTCTGGAATCCTCGGACCACAAGCCTTGTGCCATTGCAAAGTCCATTCGCTGGGTCAATGTTCCTGAGCAATATGATAGGGCAGTTAATCTTGAGCTTCAACTCATGCGGTGGCAATCCATTGGGGGTCAAAGTGTTGAGGAAATCAGATGGGTAGTAGTTATGAGGGTCGTCCACCGCATTGTCAAAGCTATGATACACCATCTCATCTCCCTGGAATCTATCGATCATCTTCATATTAATTCTGTCCACACAATCATTTCGTGTGGATAAGATTGCTCTAGAGGTGATGAGTTTGGGTCTGACATGTTAGCACCGAGACTGGGGAATACATAGTCTATAAGTGCATCAAGGTCAGCGTCCTTTCCTGTAGATGTCACACATATCTCGTCTGGAAGGCGGACGTCACCATCACCGTTGGTCTTCTCCGTGCCACCACCGATGCGCAACAGGTATGTAGCAAACCACGGATCGCTATGTGCCCTCATATTGCGTACTAGCTTTAGGTGACGCATGCAATCCCAAAGGTAAGACCTACGCAGCGAAGAGTCGATTATCTGAGCCCTCGACCCCTTACGGACAACAGGGAGGACCTGTCTAAAGTCTCCACCAAACACAACCGTCTTTCCACCAAATGGCAGGCCTGGTTGGCTCATTATATCACGCATACTATTGTCTAGCGCCTCCACTGCATGCCGCTTAGTCATGGAAGCCTCATCCCAAATAATGAGAGAAGCTGACTGTAGGAGCTTGGCAATGCCGCTTTGTTTGCTGAAGCTACAAAACCCACCATCATTAATGCTTAGCGGTATCTTGAACCGTGCGCAGTTCTCCCACCTGGCATTATCGATACGGCAACACCAGACGTAGCTGTTGCCACAGCAATCTTAATCCTCCCGCGTACGGTTGCGAGCAAAGCCTTGTACAGAAAAGTCTTCCCTGTGCCTCCAGGTCCATCTACGAAGAACACACCACCCTCCTCACCGTCAACGGCAGACATAATTTCATTGTAGGCAGCCCTTTGCTCGGTATTAAGTGACTTCGATAGATTTTTGTCCTCATCGTTGAGCTCGATGGTGGACTCTTCGAAGATCTCCCTTGCTACACCGGTGGCAGTGTCATATTCCTCATTGATATGAGGAAGAGGGAATGAATTTATTTCCTTGCCCATTGATTGTATCATATTCCTGATATCTATCAGAACCATTTGTTCAACTGCAACTTTGGATGCATTGTTACGATGATAGTCTTGTGACATTGCCTCCAGGTGCTTCTCCCAGAGTCCACGCACATAGCTTGGCTCACAAAATACCAATATAGTTGCAAAGAGCCTTCGTAGAGACGATGGCATCTCAAACAATGAAGATTCAGTCAGGGCTTCATCTAGTGTGTTGTCTACTTCGATAAATCCCCTCCTCTCTGCAGCTTCACGAAAGGTAGGTAGTATCTCGCCATTAACTGTCTTTAGGTCATCAAAGGAGGTGGCTCCTGTGACGTGGTTTAGCAGAACCTGTAGGTAATAGCGTTCCCCCTCGGCCGGATGAGCTGAGACAATTCGTCCAACCCGTCCACCTGTTTTTCTTTTTCTTCTTTGCCAGTATTTATTTTTCTGTCCTGTTTGCCAAGTATACCACTCGGGGAAGTCCCTGTACAAGATAGAACGGGCCTCATCATGTAATCTGTTTGCCTCGAAGTACTCTGTAAGCATCGACTTCTCAGCACCTTCACCGTTAACTACACTTTGGATATCCTGGCCCTTTTTGAACGACACCATGTGCATATTTGGGAGATGGAGTTGAAGCTGCATCACAGGTGGCGAGTTCTTACTCAATTCAAATCCGTATATCCTCCACAAGGCTTCTGGAGGAGTCACCCACCTAGCATCCCTATATTGTTTGATTTCATCTATGTCTCCGCTGTTATCTGCCTTGTCAGCCTCACTCACAGCAATAGAAGCACGGTCATGACCCTTGTATATATACTTGAACAAGTATTTAACTGCCTTTATGCTTTCACACGCCTCAACATTGATGTGACAATTGAAGTAACGCAGTAGGTGTGGGTTGTATGGGACCACCCACCTATTATCTAGCCATTCCTTTCGAACCTTTGCTTTATGACCGTCTTGACGTCTTCTGTATTGCGGGTATGAGTCCTTGCCCTGTAAGGAAGCCGCATTGAATGGTCGGGGGTAATGATTGTTGCAAGCAGGACGACCCTTTGTGCATGGGCAATTTGGGTTCAAAGCACCACAAGGGCCATGCATCATATGCTTGACGACCATCTTGTACAGATCTGGATACTTTTTCTTGTCTGGGAGCTCGGCTGAGATAAGACGGTCATACTGCTCGGGGCATGTGAGCTTGTACTGCCCATCCATGATGAGCAGGAAGTGGGCATGCGGCAGGCCCCTCTTCTGGAATTCCACGACATACACATATGCCCTCACTTTGCCTAGGATGTCCTTTTGAAGCAACTTATACTTCAGTTCCTCTAGCTTCGCCCTAAAAAAACGCACAACCAGATCTGGACGATCCTGAGGTTTCTGGCCAGGGTAGAGTTCCCGCTTGATCTCATCCCAGTTTGGGTTGCATGTCATAGTGAGGAAGACATCTGGCTTACCATACTTGCGCACCAAAGCCATAGCATTCATGTAGCGACGCCTCTTGTCACGTGGACCTCCTATAAATGACGTTGACAACACTGTCCGCTTTCCAACAGCGTCAGCCCTGCCCTCACCTGCATGTAAGCTGTCCACTAAGCCTTGGTACAGGTCTGCCCTTATCTTATCTTGCTGACCCCATATATAGTCCAACCGAGAGTTCTCAATCTTGATGTATGTATCGACTGCGAACTGTTGGAAAAGACGTTTGCCATAGAGTATGGGGTTGAATATCTCAGGACGGATTTGGAGTTTGTAGCAGTAGTAGTCCCGTACGGACACGCGTAGTCTACCTCCAGAAGCTGCAGGTTCATAAACAAAGTTAATATCATGTGTAAAAAGGAGAGTACAATGAACTGTACGGAATGCACACTAACCACTAACCTGCATCATGATCATCGCCATTCCCAGCACGAGCAAGACGAGCTGCACGAGCTTCCATGACATCGTCATAGGATTTATTTTCCTTTGGGATATCTGTATGCCACCCAAGTTCACCTTTGGGGAAGAAGAGAGGATATGACAGTGGGTCGTAGCAGCCATGATAGGACCGAATGCCATATATATCTGTATTATTCCCTTGCAGGATGATGCTTCGCTCGAACTGTCTTTGGCGATTGCTCCCCTCCACCCACACAGCGACTACCTCTGTAGTGGTTGGTGCATTATATCTTCTTTGATCCATCCTTTGGTCGAGGTTTAGTGTAATACGATAGTCATCAACATCCTCTACATTTCCCATAGTCCTTAGGTTTTGTGAGTGGGTTGCCACGAAGTATGTCGACCAAGTGTGTGATTACTTCTTTGTCTTTCTCTTGCTGTTCTTTGCGACAACTCTGATACCTATGCTCCAAACTGGGGTCATCATCATAGAAGTAGAGCTCCAGGTGATTGCTCTCCATACCATCTTGAATGCCAAATGACCGAGCGTTGTGATACATTTTGCCATGGGCACGGAAAGTATAGATAGGATGTTTTGTTGTGTTAGTGGTATCACTATCAAGGTTACAGTACAATGAGGTGAATGAGAAATGCCCATTGAAAAATCTGATGTTGTCACGAAAATGCCGTGCGTCTGGGTCTCCACTCGTCCAGAGCCTCATGAGTTCGGGCGGTGTATCCTGATTGTATAGTTTGGTCTTCCCACCACGGCAGCAAAACCCAGGTGACTCATACTCGAACCTCTTTGCATGGCAGTGTAAGCAGCTTTCTACTGGCCTCAGCATGTGTGTTTCTGGCGGCATACTGCTATACACCATGTCGTAGGGATCTGGGGCACTTGAAACTGGAGCATAATCATCGGTTGGCTCATCCATTTCCACATCATTGTCGGAGTAGTCCTCTAAAATTGTTATTAATAACATGAGTCCAACAAACATGCATAAGATATAGAAACAATGGTGTGTAATATGTGCAAAGTACCTTGTCCAGCGAACATGTAGACTTCATCGTCTTCAGAGTCTTCCTCTAGTATGACACCCTCATCATCCCCTATCGTACTACTCCCTCCGTTCCTGTATCTAAGGCGTATAGTTTTTTTGCACGGAAATTAGCACAACGAGCTGGGTGGAGAAAAAAAACGTGACTTTCCTTTAGAGGAGACGTTGGACTAGAGAGAAAATAGGGAATCGATATGTCCTCTCTCTCCCGATGGGATTAATATCCTAACAAATCCCACCATTTGCTCCGTTGATCAACAAAAAGATTCCTTACACGCGCAGCCAGAGCGAGAGAAAAAAGGAAAGAAGTACTCGCACGTTTTTTTTTTCCTTTTGACATGCTACGGTTGTTGGCCTGGATGGATGTAGCGCTTGTGTTTTGAGAAAAGAAAATTCCGCGGTTAGCTCAGCTATAATTAGCGATCAAACAACCTCCATGATCTCAGGGATTTCCTTCTACTTTGCACACGGGGAGCCAGCAAAAACTGTCAATGGACCATATATTTTGAAACCAATACCAAAAAACTATACGCCTTGGATTCAGGAACGGAGGGAGTATTATTTATGAGACCCAACATTCAAATAGGTTTCCGAAAAAAATTAAGTAAGAACTCGCCATTAAATTACCATCAACAGTGTGTTGTGGGCATGTTTGAAGAATTTGGTCAGGTTCGGGAGCTCGAGAGGCAATTTCTGTGAGTAAGGCATCAAAGTATGGGAATTTTAGAGAATTTATATAATAATAAGGGGAAAAATTAAGTTACAAACATTACCATTCGTAGTGAGGACTGGATTCGCTGGACATTCTAAACCAGTTAGGGGTTCCACATTCATCGTTAATAAATCATCTGTAACAGCAATCGCTTTCTTCTTACTACTTTCATAGAATGCTTCGTTTCGGCGACACAATAATGCATTCCTTTCTCCATGTGTCACATGTTTCCTCCCTGATATCTTACTGACATCCATGTCCGAGGTATCCTCATCGTCCACTGTTTCTGAAACAGTTTGGATATAAATAGGGGTACCGCTTACCACAGGAATGGACCAATCACAAGTGGGTATAGAGGCATCTGCCTTCTCGTGAACAACCTCTGGGATCCACTTTGGGTTCTCCATGGCTATGGACTCTGGGCTCAGAGTGTTGCGTCGTGATTCACGTCGAGAATTTTTTGCATGCTTTTGCTCTGGAGTCATCTTGGCATAGCGTAGCCGGTCTTTTGCACGTGTAGCTTCGATTTGCTCTGATAGAAGCACATGATAATGCTAAATAAGTAAGATTGTTGGGTGGCAATCGTAGATAATTCATAATTTTTTATTAGTGTTGTGTAATTATTACCGTTTGATGATTTCTTTTTCTGACGGGCTTCACGATTTCTCTTTAGCAGTTCCTCCTTTTGGTGAACATCCATATGTGCATATCTTTCCCTATCCCGTTGCCGTTTCCGTTCTTTTGGATCCTTGGGTTGTTGCTTAGCGTTGGATGCTGTGGGTTCTTGCTGAAGGATGGATGGTGTGGGGTCATCATTACTGGATATCTTCATATGGAGAGTACCTACACATTGATAAAAAAATCAGTCATAAATAATAATACATAAATATTAACTTAGTTCTGTTATGTGTCATACCAGTCAGGTGGTTTTCTTGCCCTTCATTTGGTATATGAGTTGGTTGCCTCAGGTATGTGTCATTTCTTCTTAGCCATTCTGTATCCTCGTGGGGATCCACATTTTCCTTGTTCCACACAGATAGACTTGTCGCCAGTTGTCCCTCTTCTTCGTGAGGATCTACATTTTCCTTGTTCCATGCAACGTCTCCTTGTGGATCATGTTGGAGATCACTGTTACAAACTGGTGTGTTTTGTAGCTGAGTGAGCACACCTAGACCTGTCGCCAGTTGTGCCTGTAGGGGATGAACAGATGTACGAGATTTCTTCTGATGATATGCTTCACGACGCTTCTGTAGCATTTCATCTTTTTCTGGCTTATCCATTTGCGCATATCGCTCCCTGGCATGTTGTCTCTTACGTTCTTTCGGATCTGTAGGTGTTTGTTGTGTAATGCATGGCACAGGGAACCTGCAGTACCAGTACCAATGTAATTAGATGTCTACATTGTCAGATGGTACATTTACACATGAGGTGACATATATTACTTGTATTGATGGTGTTGGGTAGTTCTTTGAAGGGAGCACGGTCCAGTGACCGTGTCGGGGACCCCATTTACTGCAAGAAAAAATAATAGACTTGATCAGAGCTCAATACACAAAGTATATTTTTGTGAAGTCTGCATACCCAGATGCCTCTGGTTCATACACAGATTTAACGTATTTGTCAAGCTTCAAGCTTTTGAGAAACTTAACCTGAAGCTTTTGAGAAATCATCCTACTCAGTGGATATGGTTCTGCTTCACTGCAGGTTTGTGTGTCATGGTAGAGTACCTCATTCAGATTATGGGCTTCAGGTTAAGATTTTGGAAACTTAAACTGAAGCTCTTGAGAAATCATCCTACTCAGCTTCACTGCAGGTTTGTGTGTCATGGTAGAGTACCTCATTCAGATTATGGGCTTTTGGCAACCAAAGAGATTTTGACAAGTGCAGATATGTGTTTTACCTGGTCGTAGGCACTGGGTTGTTATGGTTTTTCAGTGGATTGATACTGTTACTATAGTGGCGGGCCCAAGATTTCAAGAGTGTGTATTCAAAGTTTTAAGGTGTAATTCTTATTTGACAGTCTAAAGCCTAGTTTTTCATGTATAATTGATTATAGCATCATATATTTGTAATTGTATAATGTATAAAAGATATGATAAGATTCGAGTATTATATCATAGTCATAGCACCAGATCGAAATTGTGCAACTTCTCAAAATCCTGTCACCGTGAACAGTTCGCAACTTGTGTCCCCGAATCTCCGACGAGTCATGACTAAGAATTTTTTGACATTTGGTAAATCTCACAGTACGTACTCTCAGTATTCTTTACATGGCACGGCTGTTCTCAGGAGTCAGAATATAGTATAGATCAACAGAAATCCAGTAGGTCGTATGGGTTCTTTCTTAGGAATAGTAATTTTAGCACTGAGTGGTATGAAAGTTGCCGATTGGGGATTTATTTATCTAATAGCTTCAATCAGATAAACAATTGAATTTAGAGGGTTATTATATTTCTAGCAAGTTTACTGCTACATATAGGACGAACATGGTCTAAAATAGTAACAGTGCATATAGAGTGGTCAACTGATTATGGGATCACACCGCTAGCTAGATGATTTTTCACTAATTTATTGACGAATTCCCATCGATCAGGTTTTGACTTCATTTGTGGTGCTATTTTAGTTCTTTATGCTGGTGGGAAAAACAATTTATGACTGATACGATCACTTAGCTGTGGAATTCAAGTTTTGTTAACAAATGTCTTATAGATATCCATTTTTCAGACTCTGATTTGAAATCAAGTTTTATTATTTATGACTGGTACGATTTTTGCCAAGGTAAAATACTTAATGCTGGTATCCTAGAGCTTTGCTTATGCTGCTAGGACATAATACAGAGTCATATGTTGAAGCTGCACATGCATTATCCCTCTCAGAGAAAACAATTTCAATTATGTTTGTCTAACCATATACACATATTTGTATCTTTCTGTTAAGTGAATGTGTCTTGTAGCTTATCTTTGTCATGGGGGTATTAAACCTGTGACAACGTCAAGACAAGCTATTGTTGGTGTATTCAACAACAACAGGAAAAATGATCTGCGAGTGCGCAAATAATACAGAGCTCTCCATTTGTGTTGTAGCAAAGCTTAAATGGTTCTCGTTTTCCCTGATTGCAGGAATTTGTGAGTCCTCACCACTCCTGTAACAATATAGTTAAGTTCAAATGCAGCAATGCACGCTCTAATGTGAAGTTCGAGTCAAAGTTTCTGCTCCTTTTTGGAGGATTTTGGTTAACCCGTTTGCCTTCATTATAGAATTACTAAACTTGATGTTTTGCTCCTTTTTTTTGTTGTATGTTGTTACTAAGTTGTGATTTACGTACAAAGATGATACACTATCGACTTGTATAAGATCTTACAGTAAAAAACACAAACAATGCACAATGTACTAGGTTGTTAGCATGATTTGCAGAACTTCTTATTAGAATCTGACTTGAATTAGATTTTGCTCTTAGTAAATAGTGTAAATGCCACTTTAACCATGCATATAATTTCATGGCCAGCTTCTTAGCTCTGCTGATAGTTCCCTCACCTAAGTGAGCTAAGAAGATATCATGTTGGCGCTCTCCTCCTGTTTCATATCTTTAGGCATTCTACTAAGAAGCAAAATGTGAAATATGTAGAGACGGAAAATAAAAAATTATAGAAAGCTTACAAATTATATCTGAATCTGAAGCCTCAAGTCCTCAACGGTTGGAGGCACACGAACGGCGAATGAAATTTGAAGCCCAGCTGCGGACGTCCTGGTCGATAGCCGTAGGCGACAGGCCGAGGTCTGGAGGAGGAGGGAACCAGGTCCTGGTAGATAGCCGTAGACAGAGAACCGACGAGGTTCGGACTTGGGAGAAGGGCAGACTGGCCGCGCCGTCGCCGCGGCGGACGGACGAGTTTAGAAGGGCCTATCGCGAACTGACGCGAGGAGACGGAGGAATCGGGTGGAGATGCTTGATCGATAAAGCTAATTGGGCTTGCTATGTAGTTGGGCCACGATATATATACACTTTTTTTTAGAAAGCACTCCTATAGTTTCTCAAAAAAAAAAACACTCCTCAGGGTATATACTCCCACCTCTAGTAGATAAGATTTTGTTGGCAAGATGAGATATACTCGCTAGCACAAGCTAACTAACCGTGTTACCTGGTCAAAAAAATTCCTTCGCATGCATGGTTACTCCCTAAAAGAAAGCAACGTCAATGCTCATCTCTTCCTATTGGGCCCACGAGTTTGTTACGGCCAGCTCGGTTATCTATCCCGTCTAGCGATTGCACTGGACTATACAATCTTGTAGAAAAACAACATATGCAATTGTTTTACAAGTTGTAAAAAAAAATAGAAGTATATACTTCATTTTTTTTGTATATACCACGTTATTTTTAAACAGCATATTGATTGAAAGGGAGAGAGTATACCCACGAAATACTGGGTATATACTACATCTTATCATCTTTTGTGAGGAGGTATATACTTCATTAGTAGGAGATGTACATTGACATCGTACCTTTTCCTCTTCCATGTGATGTACGCATGTGGTACCAACGGGAGTTGTATATCCTCTAGAAATAATTAAGTAGCATATGTTACACTACTTAGGAGTCTAAACTACATATTTTGACGCTGGACTGTATGTACTACTTAATTAAGAAGAGATTATGTACTTATAAAGAAATATATGCAACTTTTTATATCAAAAAATATCCCTGCTTTGTTAGAACAGTGTATATAATTCTTTATTTGAAGGGGGTGGAGCCGTGGAGGGGAAGATGGGCGTCTCGGGAGGCGACTCGGGTGGCGACTCCAAGGGGCCGCCACCGACGGGACGGTTCTGGGCGCTTTCGGCGGAGAGCTCCGACGAGGAGGACGCCTTCGAGTCCCCAGCTCAGAGGGGGGATCGAGGTCTTGGAGGTATCTATGCAGGACGCCGATATCAAGGCCCGGACGCGATCTGAAGAAGGCGAAGTGCAAGAGGGGCGAACAAAGACGGATGCAGGCAAGTGGAGGATTCAGCTACGTCGCCGGCGTGGCTACTAGATCGGCCTTCACCATTGCTGGAGTTCAAGGTGGCGGCGATCCCACCATCGGTCTTCACGCTAAGTGAAGCCTTTGATGCGGCGGAGTGGACAGTCGTTCATCGCAAGAGTAATGGGAGGGGGAGTCGTTCATCTTCATCAACGGTGCCAGGGAGAACACCGGCGACGATCGGCGGAGCATCTGCGGATATCGCGGATCACGCGATTGTCGGTAAGCATTTTTCAAATTTTTCAAAAACAGCCGGTGTCAACGGGAACAAGGCCCACGTTGGCCGGTCTGGGTTTAGTGGACGCATACATGGCCACAAGGGCCATCCTGTTTCCTTTCCATCTCGACCAAAAGGCACAAGGCCCAGGTCATCTGTCGCAGCTGGGGTTTTAGGGTTGCGTAGGCTGCAACCGAGGGCTAATCTACCTTTCGTCTCGCGTGTGGCGCCGCGGAGGATTCTTCGATCCTTCGCATCGGTCGTCATGGCGAACAGAGCTCCTGGCTTCAACGGAGGTCCTCCCAATAACTTCCGGGGAACTGGATCAAACAACCAATGTAATGGTCGTCCTTTTGTCAGAAACAACAGCGGATATCAGGGCGATGCTCGGGGGACTGCTGGCTTTGGGCAAGGGTATCAGTCAAATACAGCGGGCCGTCAGAATAATGGAGGATCGGGTGCACAAGGGTACCCACAACAAAACCTTCGCGGACCGGGGAACGGCCAGTTTGAGCACGGAGAGGCTAGTGGTGTTTCTCATGGGAATCGTGGGGCGGATTTTGAGCAGCGGGGCCATGGAGCTGGGCCAAGAGGTTTTGGTGGTAATTTTGGCAATTTCAATGAAGGATCCTATGAAAGAGATAGCAGGCAGAACTTCGGACATGGGGGCTATGGTGGGAATCAGAGGTTTCGGAACCCACAAGGTAACTCGGGTGCTGCAGGAAATGGAAGAGTGGTGTATCGTCCTAGAGATAGATCCACGGATAGAGCTCCTACTAGACCAAACTTGGTTCAGAACAATAACAACAATAACATCGCTAGTGCAGTGAACCAACAAGAAGTTCAGGGCACTCAGAACATTGTGCAAGGTGCAGGCAAGGTGGTAGAACAGCCAGCGGTGAATGACACCCAGCCGAAAGCCAAGAAGCAAGATACGACTTTATGTTTCAAGTGCAAGCTCACGGGACATTTGGCAACTGAATGTAAGGCCATATTATGCATATATTGTGACTCGGCACTGCATCCAGAGGAGGCATGTCCTTTACCAAAAATGCCCAAACCTAGAGCTATCCTATATGGAATGGCAAAAGAGAGTCTGATGTGGTTTGAGATAGAGAAGTCAGAGGGTTTACGGGAAAAGAATGAAAGTGGCAAGGTTGGCAGGATAAAAATTACAGGAGGAATGATGTCGGCTCCACAGGTCTTGAAAGAATTGGACTGGCTTGTACCGGGTGATCACCAATGGGAGATTATGCCGGCGGGTGAGGATGCTTTCAGAGTCGTCTTCCCTACAAAAGCTGACTTGATGAGACTTAAAAGAATTAAGGCAATTGAGGTAGAGGGGACTAGGTTATTTATGCATTTTGAGGAGTGGTCTGCTAAAGATTTCGATAAATGGGGTTTCTATGACGTGTGGATTCGAATTTCTGGCTGCCCGAAGACTTTATGTCGTGATTACCTAGCCCTTTTTGCGGTTGGTTCTCTTGTTGGGAAAACTAAGGAGGTGGATATGAGATTCACTAGGGAGCATGGCATTGTAAGACAACGTATTGATTGTGCCAATCCGGAAGAAATCCCGAGACACTTAGATTATGCTTATGATGGGGAAGGTTATGGTGTTTCGTTTGAAATCGAGGCTGCTGATGGTACTGTTGTACAAGCTGGTGTGTTCATGACGCATGATGCTGGTGCGGATGGAGATATACACCAGGATGGACAAGGTGATACAGAGAGGGGAAAGGATGATAATGAGAAAAAAGATAAGGGCGATGATGGGGCCAAGCACAACAAACCAAGTGAACCAACGGTGCCGATGGAAACCGATGACAAGCCAACGGATTCCATTGATCAGGTTGGTGAGTCTAATGACCATATTCAGTTCGGCACCATCACAACACCCTGGCTTTCACCATCTCGGACTGCTGGTTCTAAATCGGCCCAGTCTAAACGATGGTATGAATTGGTTGAAGAGGAAGAAGCTGAGCTGGCTCGTTCTGCACCACCAAAGATCGATACAGAGGTTTTTCACAAACTGATTAAGTCTCATGAGCAACAATTCATAGAAAAGTGGACAAGCAGCATGAGCAAACCATGGCAGTGGCAGAGAATCCGACAGTTTCTCTGTCGGGGCAGGGAGGCGTGGCAACCAGTTTTCAGCCACTGGAGCCGGTTGCCAACTGTCCGACTAGCGCTGAGCTGGGGCAGCAGGCCTCGACTGATCGGGTAGTTTCAGAGAAAGAGGGGGCAGAGCAAGCTAGTTCAGTTCCTGTTTCGAAGAATGAGAGGGCAACGGGTGCACCGGAGATACCGGTGGACAAGCACCTGTTTGAGAAAACAGTTTCTTCTGTGCTGCGGAAAGAGTTCCCGGAACAGAAAATTGGTTCTTCAGTGCAGCGGCAGGAGACCGTGGTTGTGTCTCCGACTGCGTCTCATATACGGCAGGATGTTTTGGAGATTCCAATGGTGCCAGCGAAAGACAAGGAAATTCTTACTGCTTCGATCACCAAAATCCCAACAAGTGGTGGGCATGGTCGGTCGGAGGGGATTGGTGTTTTTCTTGGTGGTCGCTATTCAAGGTCTGAGCTGATTACTTTTGGAGGCATATCTGAGGAGGCGTCAGTGGGGGTCCGGTCTAGTGGGCGTATAAGGGCGCAACCTAATGCCAATGATACCCAGCTGGAGCGGGCCAAGCAGAGGGCTCAAGCACGAGACAACTTATTTTCAGGTACTGATTTATTAAATAAATTCCTTTAGCATCTATTCCTAATGAAGTTGTAGTTGCTAGGGCGGCAAAACTTGGGGTCTCTTTGGGCAAATCTCCTAGTCAAATTGAAACCTCGGTAACACTTTTAAAAGATTTGGACTGGGATAGAACTTTAATTGTACTTAAGAGAAAGGAGGCGATGGTAGATTTAGAAAATGAGGATGCAAGAAGTTTGGTGTTGAATGAGGCGAACAAATTGTCCGTGGATCTGTTAGATGAGGAGACTAGGTTAGCCAAGGATCACAAGGATCCTCCGGCTAAAATGGTAAGGAACACTAGAGGTAGAAATAAAAAAATTGATGGGGAGATTTCTGCGGTTCGTAGAAGTGCTAGATTAAGAAAGAATTAAATAGCTAGCAAAATTAAAGGTTGTTTTTGGAACTGTGATGGGTTTGGGGATACTGCTAAACATTGGTTTCTTCATGAGTCTATAAGAGAACACAAGCTGGACTTTTTCTATTCCGGAAACCGGTAGAGATAATTTCTCTGCTCCTTTTCTTAGATTTCTAGCTGCTGGGTTGGATTATGCATGGTACTGCCTACCACCACAAGGGAGGTCAGGGGGTATACTAGTCGGCATTAACATGCAGACCCTTTCCGTCAAAGGGGTGAATAATGGTGATAGATGCGTAAAAGTTGATCTCACATCGAAAATTGATGGTTTTGAGTGGTCTTTAGTGGCTGTTTATGGGGCGGCCCAAGATGAACAGAAACAAGCTTTTCTAGCCGAGATGGTTAGAATATGTGAAAATCAGTCTAAGCCAATGCTCATTGGAGGGGATTTTAATATTTTGCGTAGACAAGAGGAAAAGAGTAATGACAACTTTAATACTCGCTGACCTTTTCTCTTCAATACAATTATTGAAAGCTTAGATTTAAAAGAAATCCATTTGTCCGGTAGGCAATATACTTAGATGAGTCGCAGAGACATACCTACCTATGAAAAGCTGGATAGGATTGGGAACAGAAGTTTCCGTTGGTTTCAGTTAGGGCGCCTGAAAGAGCAGGTTCTGATCATACTCCATTGCTTCTCGACTCAGGTGAACAAGCTCACCTCGGGAACAAAGCTCATTTTTCTTTCGAGCTGTCTTGGCTTAGGCAAGAGGGTTTTTTCGACCTAGTAGCACAAGTTTGGGCTTCGGTTTCTCACGGTAGAACTTCTATGGAAAGATGGCAGAACAAGATCCGCCACCTTAGGAGTTTTCTAAGAGGTTGGGCTAAAAATCTAAGTGGAATGTACAAAAAGAAAGGGACCGGTTGATAATTCTAATTGAGGGTTTAGAGGCAAAGGCTGACTTAAACCTTCTAGATTCAAATGAAAGAGAAATGCTAAAAGATGCAAATTCTAAAATAGCTTCACTAAGGAGAGATGAAGAGGCTAAATGGGCTCAAAGAGCTAAAGTGAAACATGTTCAGGAAGGGGGAAATAATACCAAATATTTTCATATGATTGCAAATGGGAAACATCGTAAGAAGCAGATTTTTCAATTGGAACAAGATGATGGTATTGTGGTTGGCCAGGAAAATTTAAAAGTATACATTACTCAATTCTACAAAAACTTATTTGGGGCGCCAGAGGAAAACTTTTTTTCTATGGACGAGTCCGTAGTACAAGATATTCCGCAACTATCAGAGGAAGAGAATTCTATTTTGAAAGCCGAGTTTACCGAACAAGAGGTATACGATGCTATTTTTCAAATGGAAAAGAATAAAGCGCCAGGACCGGATGGGTTTCCGGCAGAATTTTATCAGAAATGTTGGAATGTAGTTAAAAAGGATCTAATGGATATGTTTCATGATTTCCATAAGGGAAATCTACCTCTATTCCATTTGAATTTTGGGACTATCATTTTGTTACCTAAAAAGGAAGATGCTATACATATACAACAATATCGTCCTATTTGCCTACTTATCGTGAGCTTTAAAATTTTCACTAAGGTGGCTACCAATCGTATCACTAAGGTGGCACATACGATAGTTAGACCGACTCAAACGGCTTTTATGCCAGGTAGGCACATTCTAGAGGGAGTTGTCGTCTTACATGAGACAGTACATGAATTACATAGGAAAAAACTAGATGGAGTTCTTCTTAAGATTGATTTGGAAAACGCGTATGATAAGGTTAAGTGGCCTTTCCTCTTGCAGGCGCTTCGTATGAAAGGCTTTCACCCCACTTGGTGTAAATGGATTCAAGAATTCATTAGCCGAGGTAGTGTGGGAATAAGAGTGAATGAGGACATCGGACATAATTTCCAAACACATAAAGGTCTTCGGCAAGGAGACCCCCTCTCACCTATTCTCTTTAATGTGGTGGTGGATATGTTAGCTATTTTAATAAATCGGGCAAAAGAAGATGGTAAAATTGGGGGACTCATCCCACATCTAGTTGAGGGAGGTGTCTCTATTCTTCAATATGTGGATGACACAATAATTTTTATGGAACATGACATGAGTAAGGCACTAAACATGAAACTAATTCTTTGCCTATTTGAACAATTATCGGGGCTTAAGATTAATTTTCATAAAAGTGAGCTCTATTGTTTTGGACAAGCTAAAACAGTGGAGGAAGATTATAGACAGCTTTTTGGATGTGAGTCTGGTTCGTTTCCTTTCAAGTATTTGGGAATCAAATGAATCCTGCTACCCGCATGGGTAGCTACACACCATGCCATTATACGCCGATGTAAGCCGTATATACCTATTTTGGCATGATATTGTAGTATAGTAGGGTTTTTTGGTGTACAAAACTGGTTTCGGAATTTCAAAAAAAATATTTTTTGGTGACTAAAAAAAGAGGACCAATTTTTTTTTTTGAAATTCCGAAACCAGTTTTGTACACCAAAAATCCCTAGTCTACTACAATATCATGCCAAAACAGGTATATAAGGCTTACATCGGCGTATAATGGCATGGTGTGTAGCTACCCATGCGGGTAGCAAATTGCCTCTCATTTGGGAATACCAATTCACTTCCGACAACTGAAAAATGGTGAGTGGAAACCGGTGGAAGGTCGCTTTGAAAGAAAGCTAAGCAGCTGGATAGGCAAACTTTTATCGTATGGTGATAGATCAATTCTAATAAATTCCGTTCTTACTAGTCTACCAATGTTCATGTTGTATTTTCTTGAAATTCCAAAGGGAGTACGGAAAAGATTAGACTTTTATAGATCAAGGTTCTTTTGGCAAAGTGATGGACATAAAAAGAAATATCGCCTTACTAAATGGAATATTATTTGCCGACCTAGAGACCAAGGGGCCTTGGAATAGAGGTTCTAGAGTTAAAAAATAAGTGATTGCTAAGTAAATGGCTTTACAAGATGATGAATGAACAAGGTGTGTGGCAAGAACTGTTACAAAATAAATATTTACATTCTAAAACTTTATCTCAAGTAACAGTCAAACCTCTTGATTCTCCTTTCTGGAAAGGTCTCATGAAAGTGAAGGATGATTTTTTTAAAAATGGGTCTTCTGTGGTTGGCAACGGTAGGAACACAAGGTTCTGGGAGGATGTGTGGCTAGGTGATTCTACACTAGCGCAACAGTACCCTTTGTTGTATAATATAGCTAACCAGAAACAAGTTTTGGTAGCTCAAGTTTTAACTAATCCTCTGAACATCACATTTAGAAGGACTCTAACTATAAACAAGCGGGAGCACTGGTTACGTCTAGTAAATCGTCTTATAGACATTAATATTTATGACGAGCCAGATCGGTTTGTCTGGCGATTGACTAACTCGGGGATTTTTACGGCGAAATCCATGTATTTGGATTACTTGCAGGGCCACACTATCTTCTTAAAAAAATATATCTGGAAAATGAAAGTGCCACTAAAAATTAAGATTTTCATGTGGTTTCTTTATCGTAAAGTTATTTTAACTAAGGACAATCTGGCCAAAAGAAATTGGAATGGCATCAAGTGTTCTTCCTTTTTGTGACTCCGAAGAATCAATTCAACATCTTTTCTTCGAATGTCCTTTTGCTAAAATGATTTGGCGCATTGTGCATGTATCTTATAATATCACCCCACCAAAAAATATTGCAAATTTGTTTGGGAACTGGCTACGGGGTATTGACAAGATAGAACTCAAGCCAATCCGTGTGGGGGTTTGCGCATTGTTATGGGCGATTTGGAATGTCCGAAATGATTTTGTTTTTAACAAGCCAAAAAAACCATATTTTTTTGCAGGTCATTCCCTTGATTACTCACTGGATCCGATCATGGTCCTATCTCCAACCAGTGGAGCAACACCATGTTATGGATTTTGGATGTACCCGGTTGGAGACGGTCGCCAAGGACTTCTTCAACCATGTGGGCTGGCATTCTGAGAAGAGACTACAATCATGATTTCTTCTTTTTGTTTTGGACTATTTAGATGGTTGATACATGTATCGACCCTTTGTGATCCATGAGTTTGTAACGAACTAAGGAACAACTTCGAAATAAGTTAATAAAGCGGCCGCATGCATCTTTTTGATGCAGAGGCTGGGGGCACCCTTTTCTAAAAAAATATAATTCTTTATTTAAAATGAAGTATATACCACTTTTCACAAGGGGTAGTATATACCACTTTTTAGAAGGGGTTGTATATACCACTTTTTCGGAACAAGGTATATAGTATCTTATTTAAAATGAAGCATATACCACTTTTTTTAGAATGCGGTATAAACCAGTTTTTGTGATTCAGTATGTACTTCCTTTTACATGATTTTTTTAGTAGCTAGATAGTACATTTTTTTCGAGAGAGTATATTCTAAACTCTATTTGTGTGAGTATATAGCCAAGAGGTATATACTCAGTGAGTAAGAGGTACATTTTTGAGTTAGTATATTCTTTGAGCGATGTACCTCATTTCGAAATGATTACATACCGTGAAGATAAAAATGTACAACCCAAACAAGGAAGAAGTACATTTTGAGCTTTTGTTGTTAGATAAAACTGTCTTTCAACGTGTTCATCCCGATGAGTCCGTTTTCTATTTGTCTTTGTTTTCATCCGGGACGTTTCCGAGGCGACGTTCCGATAATGTCGAGTGTTTTCGTCGCGGACGGCAGAAAAGTTGATTTTGCTCTCGACGTGTTGGGTTTTTCATTCACGGGCTGGTTTCGCACGATGTTTCACACATTTGACGTCGTAGATATTCGTCCGTGGTCCAATAGCCCAGTTTGAGCCCAGTTTCCTTCGATGAAACATGTCATGGTCACGAAGAACATTGCGAATTTTCATCCACCGACACATCCTGCCATGTTTGACTCCTTTGACTAGTTACGACCGAGCGGTTGTTTCCTGGACCCCACCCGTCATCCACGGTAGTGTCTCACTGCCGTGTTGTGTCTCACGGCTGTGTCTCACATGGCTTCTGAAACAGATATAAACATGCACATAATCCTCCAAATCATTACGATTAACCACCAATTAACATTACCGTGAACAAGCCGTTGCTAAAACAAATCACAAATCACAAGTCACTAATGACGGCGGACCTAGACGAGGGTGCGCTGCCGCGCCGCCGCCATAGCCTCCACATTCTCCAGTCAATGGCGGGTCGCTTCCACGGTGTCGGCCTCTAGCTTGACCCTGAAGTGTCGGGCGAGCCTCGCTTGCCAGGGCTCTTCTGCAACCAAACTCTCTACGGACGCTAAAATCCCCGCCTGTATGTCGTGCCACTGCTTGGCCTCATTGGGGTACTGGACAGCGAGATCATCCTCCTCTTCTTCCTCCTCGATGTCCGAAGGTGTGATGGGTGGAGACGTAGCCGGATGTGGTGGTACACAGGACAAGCTGGCCTGATGCACCTCGCGCTGGTACGCGCCTCGCGGGCACGTGCACGTGCACGCTCCACACCTTGCATGCTGCGCCTGAGAAAGTACTGGTGGATCTGCTCCTGACGGCTCAGCTCGCGATCGCTAGACATGGTACCGATGGATCTGCTAATGATGGAGTTTGGGAGAGGAGAGGTGGGCGGTGAACTGTGTGGTTCCGCGCCCGCCTGGGGAGCCGCTGCATTAACTAAGCTGACCCGGTTTGAGTCTATGACAGGCGTGGCCTGGGCATCCGACATGGCAAGGGTTGCAACCAAATAGTAGAGTTAAATCATATATGGCAAACGAATAGGAGATTTAATACTAACTAAAGTTAACATAAGTTCGAAGCAGCATCACAACAGGTTCAACACCATCATCATAACAGGTTCACAACACCATCAACCGAATAGCAGGTTAGCTAAACTAGTTCCTTAGCTATACAGGACACCGAAGCCACCTCCAGAGGTTCACATCATCGATAGGGTTTAGTGAACTTTTCCTATGCTTAGCATCCATTCCGAAGCCACATCCACGGGTTTGCAAACCCTACAAAAAAATGTCAAACATGTTTAATTAGGACGACGTGACTACAAGGCTACAAAAAAGAAGCAGATATGTACAAATGACACACAACAAGACACACAATCAAATACGTGTCTCATATAAACAGAGCACACCATGAACTCCAAGCGTTGGAACTAAAGGATCAAGAGAAATGCAGAACCAATGTAGTTGTGCATATCAGTAGGTCTGTTAGACCAACCCTTGAACTAATAATGCTCAACAGTTCAAACATTGGAACAGTGATCAAGCATAGATGTTTAGCAATGACCAACAAGAAAAGTAGCCTCATAATTACAAGCACACATAATGCAAAGAATGATTCCACGGTATAGAGAAATATGCACAAGCAGTGTGCTTCTACAATGCACAAGGTACAATGAAATCACCCCTTTGCACTTATATTGTGCCACATTTTTAAACATTGGCTTATGCATTACAGGGAAAATCATAATTGAGGCTTCATAGTAAAGAAGCACACACAAATCGATGAGATCATCGAGCACTTACCAAGGAAGATGCAGAACAAATGTGGTTGTACACAACACTAGGTAAATGCAGATCATCCCATCAAGACAAAGTGCAGAGTTTAATCATCGGCACAAAATAGAGAATGAACAGAAAATAAGCCTCATCTTGCAAAGATAGTAATCATGGGCTTGTAGGGAAATCATAATTGGGGCCTCATAGTAAAGAAGCACACACAAATCGATGATATCATCGAGCATTTACCAAGGAAGATGCAGAACAAATGTGCTTGTACACAACACTAGGTAAATGCTGATCATCCCAACAAGATAAAGTGCATAGTTTAATCATCGGCACGGAATATAGAATGAACAAAAAATAAGCCTCATCTTGCAAAGACAGTAATCATTGGATTATGCACTACAGGGAAAATCATAATTGGGGCCTCATAGTAAAGAAGCACACACAAATCGATGAGATCATCGAGCATTTACAAATAAAGATGCAAAACAAATGTGGTGACGGCCTTTGCAATCAAGATCTGAGTACACCTTAATTATGTTACCCTTCCAGACAAGAACCCTAGGAGTGGTCTGGTCCACATTCTGAATGCCAAAATCCAAGAAGTCTAGGTATCGCACCAGATTTTTAGTTGCCACAATTAAGAGGGAAAATAATGATACACAAAAAGAAATAATACCAAATAACATAGAAAAGAAAATCAAGATAGTTAAATAAAAAAGCCTCACCGCAAAAACATAATTGAAGTAGACAGGAACCTTCATCCCCCTCCCACCTTGATTTGCCAAATGTAGCATACTGAGACAAACTGTTCACACAGTGATCATACACAAGCTTGCTGAAATCATATAGCTTAGCCGCTGTAGGATCCTTAAGAATTGAGAGATGACTGTAGTTCACAGACTCATTCAAGCCAGGGCAAAGGAAGCAAGATAAGGCAACAATCATGAAGGAGATAAAAACATCCAGTTCACTTAAAAGGTCATTCCTGATGAGCTTGTTCCCAAAAAAAGTTATATGAGACAACAGATAGCTGAAAGTGAGAGAGAATGAAATCCCTGCCATCATCACTGTTGATTGGTATGTCCATCCCACCAATTGGCAAACCCAAGACAACATGGAAAGTATTATTTGACACACCAAACGACCTATCACACACTGTGATATGGGTACATGATGCATCAATGCAATCAGCCACCCATCTAGCAAACGCTGAAGGGATATGACCAGAATCAAACAGTAGAAGGCAACCAAAACCAAACTTCTCAATTATAGCTTTCTGGACAGGAGTCAATTTCTTTAGGACTTGGGCCCATATCTGGTAAAGACAGTACTGTCTACACTGTCTAACTTAGCCCTCTTAACCTACAAAAATTGGAAATGCCTTAAAAACTAAAGAGAAAATTTAAAAAGAGACAAACAGAAACTAGAGAATAAAGCATCATGATTATTAGTGTTAACCTCAACAGTTCCATTTGTATCTTGGCAAAAATCAGTGAAATTCCTCTTCATACTACCAACAGCCAACATAAGAAGAAATCAAACACACACAACACGTCAGACAAAAAAACACTCAGTGGAAAAGAGGCAAAAGAAAACTAGATAGTACTGGCCAATAAGAAAATGAAGGAAAATGAAAATAGCCTGTTTCATGAAGAAACCAAAGAGTGCATCGTCTAAGACCTTGTCCCTACCACTTCTCACACACTCTGTCGCCTACAAAGAACACATAGAAAAAAGCTACACATATTAGATACAACACTAAGTGTCAAAAAACACAGGCCTCAACAAATAGAAACGAGCAAACAAACTAACATCGTAGTCGCTGGAGAAACTCTGTCCTTCAGTAACCAGCGGTAATATGATCATCCACATATTCAGTTGATGCGGAGTGCCCTCTGCACATACAAAGAATCAAAAACCTATATTATGAAACTGATGCTCACACAAAATGCAAAAAAGAGATCAAGAGACACACCGTTTTGATTGCCAGTAAAAAACAACACTGACCAAACACTTCATTGTGTATGTACCTTGGATAACCTATAATGAACTTGGTGCCCCAGTGGTGAAATTGAACTACAAACAAACCAACACCAAACACAACGGTGTTCACATCAAACACCCATCCTGGCCCGCACGCATGAATACAAACAGACCAAAAATCACAAAACACACCTAAAAATTCAGAGGCCGGGAATCCATCTACCAGCTACAACAAAAACACACCACGCCATAGCAGATGGTTGACCGCCTACCGAGGAGGAAATGCCACTAGAAGCTGAGATCTGGGGAAGACACATACGAAACGCCCTACCGAACAACGATACAGCTAACAAAAGCTTCGTCGAGCACAACTAAATAGCTGGGGGAGAACATGGACGAAGAACAAATCTAGCTCGCCAACCGCGGGGAGAGATGGACTGCGCTGGTTCGCCGTCGGCGATGATCGTCTATTACGACATCCGACACAGCTAACGGGTTCGAATCCCCCACAAAAGAGGCACCCTCTCTCATTTGAGTCAAAAAAGGAGTAGATCTATTAAGGCCAAATTACTATCTATTGAGGTCAACCTACCAAGATCCAAATGCGCCCTCCTATCTTAAGCGTATCATGGTGAACATCTTAAATAAGAGGTGTTTACTTGGATCTATTTTTTCTATGCATAAATCATTGAATAATAGCTTTTATCGTTCATTTCTAGCGAGGGGGAACCTTAATGTTTCACAATAATTAGTAATTTTGACGTGCATTATTATCTTTACATAATTACATGTGTATTGAATAAAAAAATAGTTAGTGACCGTAGCAACGCATGGGCATTTAACTAGTTACTAGCTAAATGCCCGTGCTTTGCAACGGGTAGAGAATAATTATAATATTTGCAAACAATTGAAGAGCATTTCGATGTAAAGATGACACACTTTAAAGCGGCCTAGTGCGAGCTAGAAATAACAAGGTTACATAGTTGAATGGGTGACAGAAAGGCACATGACTAAGTCAACAACAGAGAAAAAGAATCTTGTAAGACCATGAATAGTATCCGCAAGTCTTTACACTTTGAGCCAAACCTATCACGTACATGCTTCTCCTAGCGAGACATTCTGACTGCATGGACGACTATTATGCGCCGAGGAGGACACATGTCTCAAGCCCACCGAACATGGTCGATATTGCAGCCTCGCAATGGAATCTTCATGCCTCCCATTTGTACCAAATGATCTTCTCATCAAACATAAGATACGCCAGAGTAAAATAAAGCAATGAAGGCAACAATAATCTTCTCACCCAATGATCTCTGCACCATTTTACTCAGTTGCAGGACAATGGTGAGTAAGAAAACCAGAAGGCAACAATGCTCCACTGCTGAACTTTACCAATCGACAACACACATTGTCCCTGTTCTCTCAACTGAAGCAGCAGAATAAACAAGACTTCGGTCCTCCAGTAGATAGTGAATCGATCTCAACAAATACAGTACTGAAGCGTTCGGGCAGAAGCAACCAGCAGAGCAATAAGAAATTTCTTGTACACATCTACTTGATCGAGAATATCTTCAGTCAGTCCTTCAAATTTTGAGCCTGCATAAGCATGAGAAGGTCGAGCCTCAGAAAAAACAAAGCTTCTAATCCAATGTCAGTTTCTTCGACTTTCTATTCATCTCTAGAAGGTCCACGCATCAGCTGTCTTACATCTAACATGGCACAAGGGAAAACTCACTATTGATGGGGAAAATGGTGATACAAGCAGGATGAACTCATCTTAGATTTTTGCCTATCCATGCTTGTTTTTCTCTCCTTTGTATTTTCAATCATCTGCTTTGTAATCTCCAATCGGTTGCAACTTTCTGTTTTTTTAGGAATTTGTCTGTCTCCAAAAGATTCTAGCTTGTCTTGTACTTCACGAGTATCAGTTTTTGCTAGCTATTAGTACATCTTTAACATGTAAACTATAATTAATTCATTTCTGCATATGCCAAATTTTAAAACCTATTTTCCATGTAATTTAGTTGAGTTCACAACAGCCATTGGTCTCTCAAGATACTATCACCAGGAAAGTATAGCTTTGAACCACTGCAATAATGTTTGACATCCCAACAAGTGAGGTGTACCATAAATAACAAGCGCGGTGATGGCGTATTACCAGATTGGCCAGGAACGGTCTGGTGGATCTGATCTGATGGCCTCATCCGATTGGTCCCAAATCTCAGTTTCCACGGAATTGGTTTCCTCTTCCTCCAAAGCAGTCCACTCTGAACCTGAACATAGCCATCCCAGAAACATCCTCCTCTGCATTTTACCAGCATTCCAGTTACGACAACATTCAGAAGTATCCAATCAGTCTGATATATAAAGCACCAATTGATGGAACTGTAGATTGCAACAAGGGCTAGTTAATACATGATTATAATTCAAATTTCATCTTATGTGAATGATTGCAAGATTTTTTTTTACCTTAGAATATTTGAAATTTTGATCCAGTACCATATGCCCTGCTCGTGGACTGAACTCCTTTTATAAGAAGCGGAAAACCGTTTTGTTGATTCAGCAGTTTGCTGTCCACGCATCAAGCACAAACGGATGCAGGAGCACTGAATCGAAGGACTCGTAGGTAGACGTACAATCGGCCAGGCTCCTACTCATGCACAACATGAAAAATGGGTATCAATCATTTAACATCAAACATAACTAAACTGTTGTTGCACGGCGGCTGCGACTAAAGAGAGACAACTGGGGAATGAAAAATATAAATGACTTATTGCAACCAGAAAATATGAGAATGGAACCTCACACACACAGGCACATAGCTTGAGCACGGATTTCACGTGGAGACGCAGTAAATTCACGCACAACACCTGAGGACGGAAACCAGGTCGAGGCTGCCCAAGTAACTGTCGGCGGCTGATCGGCAGACCGGAGCTGCCGTCGCCAGGCTATGAGCCGAGGCCTGAGGAGTCGGACGGCGCGCTAGAGGGGAGCACCATCACCGCGGACGCCAGATTGGCCGAGAACGCTTCCCGGGGTGAGTAATACGAAGCTCCGCGGTGGAGCACGGATGCACGCAGACCGCAGACGTCGTCGGGGCGGAGTCCATGGTGGCCGAGCCATGCGCACACGGGCCTCCCATGGCGGCGCACAGTCGAAGATGGAGCGCAATTTTGGTGGACAAGAGGGCTCTTTCGGTGAGTGGAGCGTTGCTACAAAATCGTTGTGCAGCACATGTCATAAATCTCATCGTTCAAGATGGTTTAGACGATGTGCCACATATTGTCTTCAACATTCGGGAGAGTGTGAAATACATCAGATCATCATAGGCTCGGAAGAAAAAGTTCAAGGATGTGATTATTAAAGAAGGCATCCCTGTTGGAGCGTGGCCGAGTATGGATACTCCCACTCGTTGGAATTCAATGTACTTGATGATTGAGAAGGCCATGGAGTATAGTACAACATTTGATTCCTTAGCCAAGCAAGATTCGAACTACACATATGCTCCATCTGTGAAAGATTTGGGAAAAGGCAACAACTCTTTGCAAGGTGTTGAAGGTATTTTATGATGGAACGATGGTGATTTCTGGTACATCATACCCGACATCAAACCTTTACTTCAATGAGATGTGGAAAATAAAACAAACTCTGCATAAGGAAGCCTGATCTAATGCTGATCTTGGATAGATGGTCAATTCCATGAAAGGAAAGTTCCATAAGTATTGGTTGAGCTCCTACAAGACCCTTGCAGTTTCGGTTATCATTGACCTGCGGTTCAAGCTGAAGTATGTTGAGTTTCATCTCAAACAGGCCTTTGTGAGTGATCCTCAACCACAGATCAACAAAGTGAAGAAATTGTTCAGGGACCTCTTCGATGAATACTTTTTCCAAACTCAATAATGGCAACACCACCTTCTCAAAACAACCAAGCCAAGGTCATGTATAAATTTTTGAGTCCGTTCTTCTTATTGGATATTTTATTAGTTGCTTTGGTCGTAAAAGAAATATACTAGAACTTTCCTGCTTGACCAGAAGTTTAAATTTTCATCATCAGTTAATTTAGCAGAAAGTATACCAGATTGCCAACTTGTGTGGTTTAGCATGTCATCCTTGGTATTCTTTCTGTCTCTTGTTTGGCAAATCACTGCTCTGTCGAGGAGTGTCGACTTCCTGGTCGCCGAGGGGTGCCTCCGAGTCTAAGCGTGCGGAGGAGTGGCGGCAGGTTTCGCCGGCGCATCGGTCTGCTCCTTGGAGACGATGACACTGTTTTGGAAGGGCTTATCTGTAATTTCTTTGTTTTCCTGGACTGTTCTGTAGGAATCTTGGATTAATGCAATATAACCTTTCTTCGCAAAAAAAAAATCACTGCTCTGTCAAATGGCTGCTCGGTTCAGATTTGGCTGGAATCACACATATATAGGCTAGATATGTTGTGGGATAACAAATAAAATAAAATAATTTAAAGAAGGCGGCCCACTTCCGGCCATAGAGAACTAGACCCACTGGGTCATCTGGCCCGCCCCATGCGAGGCACCCCGAGCCAAACCCTAAAAGCAGAATTCCCCTTTTCTCGATCCCCTTCCTCACTCTCGCTCCACCGGATCCACTCCCCCGCCATGTCCCTTTCAAGCAACCGCCGCCGTCTCCCTTCCGATGCCACCACCGCCATAGCCCTAGCCGACGGGTTCCCTTCCCATGGCTCCCAAGGCACTCTTGCCCGGCCCCTAGTCTCCACCGCCAAAGCCAAGTTCTAGTACCCCCGTTCCGATGCCTCCCAAGACAACTTCCAGTCCCTTGCCGCCGTCGCCGAAGCCAAAGCCGAACTCGCCGCCAAAGCCTAAGCCGAACTCGCCGCCGCCCAAGCCCAAGTCGCCGCCCAAGCCCAAGCCAAGTTCGAGTCCCATGTCGCTGCCATGCCCCCTTCCGATGCCGCCACCGCCCAATTCGCCCAAGCCTTCGCCATAGCCCAAGCCTTCTCCAATGCCAAAGCCGAACTCGCCGCCACCAAAGCCCAAGCCTTCTCCGAAGCCGAAGCAGCCTCCGCCGTAGCCAAAGCCAAGCTCCAGTTGCCCCCTTCCGATGCAGCTACCGCCGCCAAAGCCCAATCCGCCAAAGCCTACGCCATAAGAGAAGCCTACTCCAATGCCCAAGCCCAACTCGCTGCCGCCAATGCCCAAGCCAAAGTCAAAGCCGAAGCCTACACCAAAGCCAAAGCCAAAGCCAAGTTCAAGTCCCATGCCGCCGCCACCTCCGCCACGCCCCCTTCCGATGCCGCCACCGCTGCCAAAGCCCAATTCGCCAAAGCCTTTGACATAGCCGAAGCCTTCTCCAATGCCAAAGCCGAACTCGCTGCCAAAGCCCAAGCCTTCGCCAAAACCGAAGCAGCCGCTGCCGCCGACAAAGCCAAGCTCCAGTCCCATGCCACCGCCACCGCCGTCGCCGAAGACAACGCTGAAGCCTTCGCCGCCGCCGCCATGTCCCCTTCCGATGCCGCCGCTGATAGGATGCCTCATTCCTCCTTCCGATGCCTCCTTCCAATGTCCGATGCCCTCTTTTGGTTGATTACGAAGAAAGCTCTCGAGACCGAGGAAACGGCCGACGTCCCCGTCTCGATCAAGCAGGAGCTTGCTCGGATGAGGAAAGCTATCGAGATGGGGCGAATGACCGGCGTCCCCGACTCGATCCGGCAGGAGTTTGCTCAGACGAGGAAAGGTATCGAGATCCCCGACAAGTTTGCCCAACACAAGGGGGGTGTATGGTTTGCTCTGGTGGTGGTGCTGCTGACCGTCATCCCTCTTATGCACTTCCAAGGACAGCCTATGACCCAAGTGTGGGTCTTGTCGCTCATAATGTGCTCAAGCATCCTCTTATTTCCCCAGCTCATGCCCATCTCGCGGACTCGGTGCTTGTATGATGACTTCTTCCGGCTCTCCTACGCCTCATTCATCGCCTTCTGTTTCACCACTGTGATAGGCTCAGTCTCTGCCACTTTCATCCTCTTCTTTGGCATGGTCTGGGCTGCTGGAAACTTGGGCTACTCTCTCGCCTTGCACCACCTGCGCAAGGGTACCGAGCCGGCTATCCACGCCTTGTCGTCTATCCCCTCCAAGTTCACTATCCAAGAACTCAACCTCATTCTTGATTATGGAGTACCCTTTGTGGTTCTGCTTTGGACTTTGGTCATGATGTTGTTTGTCTATGACCTCGCCCCGATTGACGAGTTGATCATCCTTACCATCCTCTCGTATTTTGGTTGGCTCCATGCTCTGTTTTGGATAATCTTTGTCGAGATGGTGCCCATGCGTGCAGTTCCCCTCGGAAAGTGGATGAACCGGTTATTGCCTGCTCTTGTCCCATCTATGGCTGTTCTTCCTATGCTCGCCATTGTATCTGAGATCCTCTCGGTCTTGTGCCATTTGCTATTGATGATGACCTTAGTTGCCTACCTTTGGTACAATCTTGCCGTTTACAAACACTTCTTGGCGACTGCTACACCAAGGTATGCCTATTTCAAAGCAAACTACATGTATGTATATTCCACGTATGGTCTACTTGAAGTTATTTTTAATTAGTAACCTTGTTACCTCTAGGTTATATAACATAGTATTCACTATTCTCTTCACGACAACAGTTTGATGATGATCGAGAATACACAGCAGGTTTTTCAAATTAGTATATAGACTAAACCACTGTAAAATCTAACCGAAAGGGGGCATAGTAGATGAAAATCTATTAAAAGATGGGTGTACATGAGGAATGCCTCATCAAACTTGTGTTCATAAATCTAAGATGGAAACTCTGAGCCAATTAGTAAACGACTATGATCCACATGCGCATGCGTAGTTACATACATACTGGTTTTCTTCCGACTGCATTATAATATAAAAAAGAGATAATAGCATTGATACTAACTGACTATGTTGCTTGGTTTAGTAAAACAACCGTGGGGCATGCATATACCCTGCACAGTGATATTCTGGGAGACAAGACTGGGCAGATGAAGTGTGAAACCAAGTGAAGTTGCAACTACTCTCCTGCTGTCTAATGTAGTTGCAACGCCAAGTGAAGTTGTAGCTACTCTCCTGCTGTCTAGTGAAGTTGCAACGGCAAGTGAAGTTGAAGATACAACACAAGGTAATCATATTATTTTGCCGTGAACCAAACTATTGGATCGTAATAATGCAATCAAGTACAGATTTATATCATCCGTCTTTTTAAGCGTGGTGGCAGTGTTATTAAGCAAACTACGCTGAGAGTGGAGACAAGACATATCACGACTGTTTGATAACTAGTGTTAATTATCTGCATCCCAGATTTCTAGAAGACTTTTAGCTTGTTGATATTGTCTTTGTTTGGTTCAACATGTAGGTAAAATTATGAAATATGGTCAAATGAATAACACTCCCTCTATTCCAATATATAGTGCATATTAGTTTTCGTCAAAGTGGAACTTTGTTATGTTTTACCAGGTATATATAGAGTAAAATATCAACCTCTACGACACCAATCAATTTTATTAAAACCATTATAAACTATACTTTCAGATTGCATGTATTTGATTTTGTAGATGTTGATATTTTTCTCTGTATAATTGATAAAAAATTACAAAATTTAACTCGGACCAAAACTAAGACGCACTTCATTTTTGGCATAGATAGATTATATGCATATAGACGTTGACATACATTGATCTTAGTGCAGCATGTATCCTACCCTACCTTGTGTCGTTTTTTACAGTGCTCATACATTCTTCCATAAGATTCTGAAGAGACTGCAGCCACCTATCTAAAAATTAGTATATGTTTGGATGGAAATGTCATTGTTAATTTTCATGCTCAGATGCTTCTTTGTTCTGTTATAAATTTATCTTTTTAACTTCAAGTTGTATTTCTTGCTGCAGACCAAAGTATGGAGCAGGGGGAGATTGATTTTCCTGGTGGCGTATAGCTAGCTGGTTTGATTAGGAGTCCATAGTCTAGTCTGTTTAGGACTTTGTGTTTCCAGCCGGCTTGCATACCGTGCATTGAGTTTGGGTCGCGTTAGATCCTGAACTCCTGGTCTACATCGAGTCAGCTTCGAATAGTTTGGCTGTACGGCTGCACCCGTATAAGCAGCAGCAGTCCATGGTTTGTAAACACCGAGATATTGATTGTGGTGGTGTATGTTCAATCAAGGATGGAACTTGTTGTATTGTATCCCATGCTTTTACAGTTATGTTTTTGTTGTCCTATACTACACAATAACAAAGGGCGTGGGATTCCTGCTATTGGTTGTGTGTGCACTGGATGGTTGTCTACTCCACTTGATTCCTGCTATTGGTTGTGTGTGCACTGGATGGTTATCTACTCCACTTGATTTCTTTTGTCTTGTCTGCTTTGGTGTTTGCCGGTTGCTCCTCTTTGCCTTACTTTCTCTATTTCGAATTTCTTCCCGGTTTACTCAGGTGGCTATTTGAGCGATTTCGGTTTGCACTTGGCCAAAGGTCTGAAATTTCTGCTCGACATTTGCTGAAATCTGGCCAAAGTTGTCTGAATTCTAAAACTTGTGGAAATTTCAATGGAAGTGAGAGTCGCTTAATTCTGGTCTTTACACATTAAACAACACGCACGTACATGTGAGCTTTCTTAAATTTGGAGTGAAAAAGTAGGGATTTAAAAGAAGTCGTGACATGCAACTAATGACTAAACAAGACACACTAATAGATGACTTAAACATCGATGAAACAGTAGATATCTTTTATCTCCTTTTCAAGGACATGACTATGACGGAAAGTTTCGAGTAATGAATGGGCTTTAGTTCTGGGCCCAAACTACACGCCCACCTACATTTGTCCATTCCCGCTCCCGCCGCCGTCGCCCCCTCCCCCTTCCATGGCGGCGAGCCCCTCGACGACGCGGAGGAGATCCATCCAACCCCAAGCGAGCCGCAGCCGTCTCGGCCCCCTCCCGCTCGCCGGCGACCCCGTCCCAGAATCTGAGCTGCTCCGCGCTCCCGCCGCTCGTCTCCTTCCCCGCGCGCCGCGGCCCCCGCCTGGCCTGTGCCGCCGGCCCCAACGGGTCCGCCTCCGCCTCCGCCTCCCCCGGAGATAGCGCCAACGGTCTGGTATACGCACCTTACCTCCCTCCTCCTCTTTACGCCCATAATGATTTGTCCCCCTCCCCAGTTAGGTTCACTTCACTTCACCCCACCGGAATTTCGAACCCGGAATGGGGGAAAAAAGGGCGGATTATCATCATGTCCATTCTAACTCGCCGTCAGTATTCCGAGTTCGACTCAAGTTTTGCATATTTACTGTAATCTCTGCCCCCAGAGACTAGTTTCGACTGGTCTCCGCCGCAGCGCATGACCAATTTTACAAACGAATTATGTAATCATTAGCTTTGCCCTCCGCTTTGCCTTTGCCCCGTGCAAAATAACTTTCCCTGAGCCGTCTATATATATTTGTCAGCAGTGGTGGAGCTAGGAAATTATCAAAGGGTGTGCCACCGGCGATTTTTTTTGACAACACATGTAATCCACAATTGTATGGAAAGAACTATATAAATAAGTTGAAGTCTCACAATATTATAGCTCACCAAATATGTTTGAAGGTAACAAAAGTAGCCATACAAATAGTTGATAATATTAAATAGTCTTACATTAACAAAAGATAACACGAGTAGAATATTATGGGTCTACTACTCTACTTTACGCCTTCGCATAGCCATGAAAGAACCAAGTAGATCATCCTCGCTTACTTCCAAGAATAGAGATCGCTCAATATAAGTCACCAAGCAATAGTTCAAGAGGTCATCTCCCATGCTATTTCTCAATCTAGTCTTGACTAGGCTCATGGAGGAAAAGACTCTTTCAACCATTGCCGTAGAAACCGGTAGGATCAATACCATCTTGAGAAGTAAGTAAACCAAGTCATAAAGAACATGTTTCTTTGTTTCAACAAGCTTAATAGAGAGCTGACCAAGAGTCTTTAGGCACTTGAACCTATCATCTTTTCGCATATCATCAATAAATGTGCCAAGTTGGAATTCAAGCCTTACCAAATCCGTGGTTGATATGTCCTTGGGATAAAATTCGGCAAGTCTCAATACCTTGTGTAGATCATAAGAAGCAAATGAATCGGTGGGATTCAAAGATGACATGCAAATAAGCAACTCCATATTAACCTCATCAAACCGATTGTCAAGCTCTTGAATAATGTGATCAACCACACCAAGATAGACTTGCCTTCTAAAATGATCATCATTTGTTTGTTTATCATAAAACCATAAAGATCTTCCATGAGGCACATATATGTCATCCCACAAAGGAATTTCAATGCCATGTTTGTTGCAAAATAGTGTCACCTTTGCAAGAAATTCTTCCCATCCATGAGTTCTCATACCTTGCATTTTATCTTTTGCAACCTTAACAAGTCCCATTGCATTAACAATATCTTGATCTCTCTTTTGCAATGCTTGAGACAACTCATTCGTGTGGCCAAGAACAACAAGCATCAAGTGGGCATGGAAAGCAAACTCAAATGACTCCATAGCAATCACCATAGCTCGTACTTTTGTCCACTCAAACCTTTGTGCACGATCTTCTCCAATTTTTTTAAGTACCTCAAGAATTGTGGGATACATAGAAATAATATGTACAATAGTTCTTAAGTGAGAACCCCATCTTGTATCACAAGGTCTAGCCAACCCCATCTCTTAGTTCAATCCACTTCCGCTTTCAATTTCACCCATTTCAAGTCCTTCCAAAACCTTTTGAGCTCTAACATCTCGAATCATGTCATGACGTTTACAAGAAACTCCAACAATATTGAACAAGTAGGTAACATGATCAAAAAACCACACACAAGTATCATTATCTTTTGCCACTGCAACAAGGACCAGTTGGAGTTGATGTGCAAAGCAATGGATGTAATAAGCCGAAGGAGACTCTCTCCTGATCAATGTTTACAACCCTTTGATCTCCCCTTTCATGTTACTAGCTCCATCATAACCTTGTCCACGAATTTGAGTAGGAGTCAAATGGTAATCATCAAGTAAAGTGACAATTGCTTCTTTAAGTGACAATGAGGTTGTATTGGAAACATAAACAACTCCAAGGAACCGCTCACACACTAGATCAAAACTAGTGTATTTGACAGAAAAAACAATGCAGCACTAGTCTACTGAATCTCTGAATGTCTTGGATTGACAGGAAATAGCTGACTAACAATCTAAAATAAAAACAGAAGCTACTGGGAAACAGGGGAACTACCTCGATGCGCCTTGCTGGCTTCCTGCGGAATCGAAGCTCAGGCGCTCCGCTGGCCGTCTCCGACTCGCCGGTGGCCCGGTCCCCTGACTCCCGGAGGCTGGAGCGAGCTGTGGAGACGCGGTGGCCGGTCTTGGCAGCAGCGCGGTGGGCCGGCGGCGCCCGGTGCCGCTCGGCGCTCACGCAGGTGTCGATGCAGCGGGACCTCAAGTCCTCAACGCCGGCGCACGGGATCGCCTGATTAACTGTGGTGCGCCATGGATTTTGCTCCCGCCGCGGCAGCTGATTTGGGGATCGAGCGAGGGAGGCAGGCAGGAGGCAGCGAGGAGCCAGCGCACAAGGATGCGAGGCGAGGAAGGCAGCGAGCACGGGCCCTGCTGTCCGTCAGCCCGTGTTGACTTTTCTTATTCCTTTTACACGATTTGATTTCCTTTTTTCGTGCAGATGAGTAGTAAAAAAATGCACATAATTTCTGGGTGTGCCAGGGCACACCCGCTAGCTCCGCCACTGTTTGTCAGAATCAGCAAGGGTCCCATGATAGTGCTTCATTCATCACGATCTGCTAAACTCGGGCGCTTCTACTTCTGTATCTTTCTTATACTGCTCTTGTTAGGTGTGTCGAGTAACCGTGCCAGGATGTTGGTGTTAGCTGAATGGGACTCTGTTAATTGTGTCAAAACGAATTGTGTAAGCCGACTGGATAATAACAACAACAACAACAACAACAACAACAACAACAACTAGGCGCCCAAGTATACCATTTCTCGGTATCAAACGATAGAAATGACGCTAGTCACTAACGCTTTCCTCTCAAACCATAGAGCTGCTATTCTGATTTTGCATTCATGTAGACGTGATTGAAAGAAGCTGTTTTTATGTCTTTGATCCTTATAGCCCAAGAACCGGAGGGATATTCTCCTGGAGTACGTGAGAAGTGTCCAGCCAGAGTTTATGGACCTCTTCGTAAAAAAAGCCCCAACGCAGGTTCTTGTACTTGTCATTTTCCCCAAATTTCCACAACCTATCTGCTTTCACTCAAATAATTACTTACTATTGCTCGAAATTATCTTTATGTGCTGACACCGCCTGCATATTTTCCTCCTCAAAGGTTGTTGAAGCCATGCGCCATACCGTGACTAACATGGTTGGGACTCTTCCGCCTCAGTTTTTTGCTGTGACTGTCACAACGATAATTGAACGTCATCTGTAACATTCACGATGTTATTTTTCTTTTATATCATACTATTTGTTTTTGCACTGAACATGTGTGCGTTTCTACCATGAACTGGTTGGTGACATGTTTCCTTATCTTTTCATCAACAAAGGTTGCTGAAAATCTGGCTCAGCTCATGTACAGTGTTTTGATGACTGGATACATGTTCAGGAATGCGCAGTACCGTGTGGAGTTGCAGCAGAGTTTGGAGCAGATCGCTCTCCCTGAGCCAAAAGAAGACAAGGTTTCTTGTCGACCTGTGTTAGCTTATTACTTCTTATTATTTCGGTCTCTAAATGATTCCGGTCGCTTAAAAAAGTTGATTGCAAATGATTTGACAGCAATACTGATGGGACTATCACAATAATGTCATGTATACTGATCTATCTTTGTGTAATTAATTAATTAATACTGATCAATCACAAATGATTTGACAACAACAATGATCATACTATCACAATCATGCCATTTATACTGATCTATCATTGCGGAATTGATCGAACAGTAACACCTTGATATGGTATAGTGCTTTACTTTTTGTTGCTCTACTGAGAGCTGTATGAAGCTATTATTGATTAACTATTTTCTGAAGAAGTGCAATCTTGAGATTGTATTTGGTAAATGATTCCAGTCTACTAATGATTTGACAGCAATACTGATCAGACTATCACAATCATGTCATACTGATTAACTGATCTATCATTGTGTAATTAATTGATTAATCGAACAGTTAAAGCTTCATATGGTGTAGTGCTTAGCAGATCTGGCTTTGAAAGTTGGTCACAAGAATCCTATTTTTTGAATCGCATTACTTGTTGTTACGTTGGTCTACATTGGCGAGCTGTATCAAGCTACTATTCATTAACAGTTGTTTGCGTGAATTAAAATCTATGATTGGAAGAAGTGGTGATCTTGAGATTGTATTTACTGCTTTCACACTCAAGCTAGCTACTTTGATGGTTGTCGTCACCTGATGATTGAACAGCTTTGTGTCACATAAAAGTCGACTGAATTCCGTTCGCAAAGAAAATTTATTCAGTCATCATAATAACTGTTGTTTTCTAATCACTAGCTTCGTACCTATTTCTTAGCAAGGTATTGAGAACGATAAATGCAATACTACCTCCGATCCATATTAGTGGGCACAACTTTGTCTAGATACACATGTATCTAGTCTAAATACTTAACTAGATACATATGAATTTAGACAAAGCTATGCCCACTAATATGGATCGGAGGGAGTATTTACTTTCTCTGGGTAAGATGAGGTTACAGAACAATCCAAAGACACTCTAAGATGTTGAGATGGACCTCCCTAGACAACTCTGTACATATAATTGCTTGACCTGTATCTCTGTTCACAGAGCAGACTTCATCCATATTGTTTTGAACCAGCTTGGTCATTGCTTGTTAACACTGCAAAGCTATGCTGGTGGTATGGTTGATTGGTTGGTGTATTTGCACTTATTACTTGACTGCTCTAGTTTCCAGAAACACGCTCATTGACTTAGCAACCATGTACCTGTATCGTTTGAAAGAGTTGTGATGTTTTGCTTCTCATAAACTGTAAATTTCATGGAAAGGACAGATCCTGATTCCCAATAATTTTATTGGTTTGGTTTCATAGCACAGCTGGGTGATTAATATGTATGCCGGGCATTTGCAGGTTTCAGAAGATTACGCTCCTGGAACACAAAAGAAGGTGTCCGGGGAAGTGATCCGGTGGAACAAGGCAACAGGACCAGAAAAAATCGACGCTGTGAAATACATCGAGTTGCTGGAAGCAGAGATCGACGAGCTGAGCCGTCAGGTCGCTAGGAAATCATCTCAGGGAAGCAACGAGCTCTTGGAATACCTGAAAACTCTAGAACCTCAAAATCTGAAGGTATATTTCTGTTGTCCCCGCTTATAAATACTCCAATCTTGAGCCCATTTTTACTTATGACTATCTTTGAATTTCCATTTTAACAAGCAGGGTATATGTAGTACCGAGACCATATTTTTATTTGCTTAATTGTTGAAGACAATTTGATCAACGTGACACAGCTCGGCTATGTTGGTTTTGCTAATTAATGGTTATATCTCCTTCTCTTGCAGGAACTGGCGAGCAATGCGGGTGAGGATGTGGTGTTTGCCATGAACGCATTTATAAAGCGCCTCCTAGCTGTGTCGGACCCCAAGCAGATGAAGGTATAAAAGGACGGCTGTGTCGTAGCAGTACCAATAGCTGGGTAGCTAGAGCACGCAAGGTGTGGAGATCCTGATTAGCTTGAGGTGTTATTTTTGGTTTTAGAGAGATTGTTGGCTGCACATGGATAGGAGGAGAGTTTACCACAGATGTATTATCTTCTTGACATGCTGATCATCCACCTCAGTAAAATTCATGATGCTCTTTGTACGGCATTTACTATTTTTGCACTGAACATGTGTACATTAATTTCTACACACTGGTGACATGGTTCAGTATCTCTTAAGTTGCTGAAAATCTAGCTTAATTAAACTTCAAAAGATTTAATTGAACATAATACTCCCTCGGATCCGTTTTATCTGTGGCTGAAAAATAACTGAGGTGCTACAACTCGGTAGTATAATTCATGACAATTCTTTCGGATCAAAGGGGCTTCAGCACAACCATCGCAGGTTCAGCACCCTGCTCTGGAGCTGAAAATTCAGAACACACAATTCACCATACTGCACATACACACAACTCGTCCAGTCTGCACTCTGACAGATTTATCCAATTATTGTGTATGTTCATTTACTCTGTGGAATCATACTAACAACACATTTCTTGTTCTGGAGGCACCAAATTTTGGAATGGAAATAAAACTACAAAATCCAAGGATAGTGGGAGATCAGCAGCAATAAAACAAACATGCACAACTCGTTCGAAACACATTCAGCTCAGCATCACATGCACCCTTCACGCAGGAATTCGATCAGCCGGTCCAGGTTCTCGCTCAACGCCTTCCGCTGTTGCCGATCTGGCTCTCTCCTTCCACGCCAGCACGCTCACCCTCACCGCCTTGCTTCTCTCGCCCTTCATCGCCGCATCTCGCACGAGCTAGGTGCGCCACCTTACTCTCTGAGTCTAGGATCAGACTTCATTGGGTCAGATCTTCATTCCCCCGGGTTGTTGTACTAAACCAATTAAGCAACAAATTCAGCTAATAGGGTTATTAATTTAAAAGGACTTCAAGTATACCATACGTAGAATTTACATACCCTAGCAAGTAAAATGGATATTTCATAGAGATCGAATAATAATTAATAAAACATGTTGAGGTAGTTTGCTTTGAAATAGGCATACCTTGGTGTAGCAGTCGCCAAGAAGTGTTTGTAAACGGCAAGATTGTACCAAAGGTAGGCAACTAAGGTCATCATCAATAGCAAAGGGCACAAGACCGAGAGGATCTCAGATACAATGGCGAGCATAGGAAAAACAGCCATAGATGGGACAAGCTAGAGCGGGCAATAACCGGTTCATCCACTTTCCGAGGGGAACTGCACGCATGGGCACCATCTCGACAAAGATTACCCAAAACAGAGCATGGAGCCAACCAAAATACGAGAGGATGGTAAGGATGATCAGCTCGTCAATCGGGGCGAGGTCATAGACAAACAACATCATGACCAAAGTCCAAAGCAGAACCACAAAGGGTACTCCATAATCAAGAATGAGGTTGAGTTCTCGGATAGTGAACATGGAGGGGATAGACGACAAGGCATGGATAGCCGGCTCGGTACCCTTGCGCAGGTGGTGCAAGGCGAGAGAGTAGCCCAAGTTTCCAGCAGCCCAGACCATGCCAAAGAAGAGGATGAAAGTGGCAGAGACTGAGCCTATCACAGTGGTGAAACAGAAGGCGATGAATGAGGCGTAGGAGAGCCGGAAGAAGTCATCATACAAGCACCGAGTCCGCGAGATGGACATGAGCTGGGGAAATAAGAGGATGCTTGAGCACATTATGAGCGACAAGACCCACACTTGGGTCATAGGCTGTCCTTGGAAGTGCATAAGAGGGATCACGGTCAGCAGCACCACCACCAGAGCAAACCATACACCCCCCTTGTGTTGGGCAAACTTGTCGGGGATCTCGATACCTTTCCTCGTCCGAGCAAACTCCTGCCGGATCGAGTCGGGGACGCCGGTCATTCGCCCCATCTCGATAGCTTATCTCATCCGAGCAAGCTCCTGCTTGATCGAGTCGGGGACGTCGGCCGTTTCCTCGATGTCGATAGCTTTGCTCGTAATCAACCAAAAGAGGGCATCGGACATCGGAAGGAGGCATCAGAAGGAGGAAGAAGGCATCCTATCAGCGACGGCGGCGGCGGCATCGGAAGGGGGCATGGCGGCCGCTTTGTCGGAGGCAGCATTGGGGATGGCCGCCTGCTGCTGGATCGAGGCCATGGGCCGGGTGTTTGAAACACGTACGCACGCACAAATTAAAGCTTCTGAATCGATCTCACGGCCGGTATGTGTTACAAAGCTTAGATCCTGGCTGCCGTTTCTCTCCTATCTAAAAAGCACAATTGGTTCCTTCGTCTGCCACTCCGCGTTCCGTCGTTTCCTTCGTCCAACCTCTCCCACCGATTTCCAGCGCCGACAGGTGGGACCAAATAGATGAGACTACCCAGCGCCTCGAATCCGTGGATCACATCGTGCGCATCTCGCTGCAGCCCGTCGCCGCGCCGCTTCTCCAACGACTCCACTTCCGCACCGAACCGCAGTCACAGCTCACAGCGCCAACTCCGGCGATTGCTGGCCGTCCCTGCACCCGCAGACGCACGCGACCTTCTCCTACCTCTCCCCTGCCACTGTTTCCTTCAACGTTAGCCGTCCCCGCGACATGATCCCCGATGCGATCCCAACGCCCCTACTAACCCTAGCCCTTACCCCGAACTCCCCACAGCGCCAACGCTGTACGACTCCTGGGTCGAGCCTCCGGCGAGCTACATGGATCTGGAGGCCGGCGTGGCTACGGGGTTCAGAGGTGAGCCGATGCCTACTTCTTCCCATGACCAGGGTCTGGGCATTATGCTGCGTGTTTTGTTATTTCTGATGTCTTCATGCTGGCGGATAGTTGGCTAGGATGCATCTTGGGTTATAATAGGTTCTTGATTTATCTAAGTCATGTTCAGGGAATCGAGGTGTGTGTGGGGGGGCACACTACCTGGGATTGTGTGATGCGATCATCAGTACTGACGGAGTAAATATGCGATCGTAGATAGGAAAATATATGAGCAGATTGAGTTAGCATCTGAACTTCGAGACACAGAACAATTGGCCGCGTCTTTCTTAGGCAGTGCGCTGGGTTTTCTTAATCGGAACAATTTACCACCCGCCTATGTATCATGTGGCCCCTTACAGCCAGTCTTAGTTGATTTTGCTTTGAAGTAGAAGTGGATTTCTTCGCATGCAGAGGGGAGTGGGCAGTAGTATCGTGGGAATTTAGATCACGAATTTGGGGAACAATTTTTCTACAATGAAGCTGATTAACTTTATTGTATTCTAGGCATAAATAATATTTCTGATTGTTTCTCTTACTTTATTTACGGGTTCTGATTATTTCTCTTACTTTATTTACCGGGGATTAGTTGGCTTATTTTCCGATGGTACTTTTGGATTATCTTGTAAGGCAGAAGATATTCTTTTAGGAATTGGCGATCTTGCACATGAGTATAGCTTTGATTTCTGACGAAAACTCTGCTTCTATGATCAACTGTCACACGCATTCATGCTACCTACTATTATGCTCGTGTTCTAGAAGAACCAAACAACGGTTGCAAACAAAAATTGCTTTTACTTTTAGCTTGATATGGAAAAGTAGAGAAAGAGAGGCGTTTTTGTATTTTACAGAAGTTTTTGTTTTGTACTGATGGCTGCATACATAGTTTTTTTTGAATCAGGCAAAGATGGTTGGATCATGTGATTGGAGGAGGTCCTCTCGACGGCGTTCTCTGTCGCCTCCTCCTCACTCGAAACCTCCTGTGTCACCACCGACTCCGACTCCAACCCCAATAGTTGTCGCCGCCACCGGATTGTGCTCTGTTCAATTCACTGCCAAAACCGGCGATCCGTTGACCGTCGCCTCCTGGCCGGTTGACAAGATGTAGCAGCACCAGCAATACCCCACCGGAGGACGGATAAATGCATCTAATTTGGTACTGACAAACTACCTCAATATTTCACATGTAGAGCACAGTTAACCTAGGCATGAACTTATGTTATTTTTCTGGCAGCAAGGGATCCAGTGTTATGGTTGTGCCCGAAAGCTATCAGTTTGATTGGCATGCTAACACAAGGTACATCAGTCCCACGATTCTGCAGTAATTTCCCTTTCTCTCTTAATTGCCTAATACAAAAAAATGTCCTAAAATAATGCTATTGTATCACAAGTGTGAGCTTTGTACGGCAATAAATCTCAAAATTTGGAAAATTAAATGTGTGAGTCTTTTCTTACAAGTAGTAGACATTAGCCATTCTTGTCACAGCTTTTGGCCATGCTCTGTAACAGTTAACTTTCTAACTCTGATTTAGTCTCTACAAGATACTTTTTATATTTCCATATTAAAGTAGTTATTCTCTTCGTTCAAGCCACTGCACTACTGTGAAGCATGTGCACTTTTCTCCTTCAAGGACACCCTGCCAAGCTGCTCGATCTACCATGAATACTGTTGAGGAAGCTGACAAAGCCATGAAACGTTCAGCATCTATGTGAGTGCATTTCTATCTTCTAATTCTCAATTCTTCGAATTGCTTAAATCCACCAAGAATGACAAGAAGAGATAGCAAGTATGCAGATCCATGAAACGATTCAGACCCAACTATCTTTCACATGATCAATATAAAAGGAACCGGCCAACCGGGTATATACCATCAAGTTCAAGATCTGATACTCCATTCCCACGGACATAGCCACAAGTTGGTGCATCGAATGGTCTCAAGGGGCCACAAGATTGTTGATGCCGCTTCAACATCTCAAAGTGCACTTCCACCGCGCTCTACCCTATCTCATGGCATTAAATGTTATGGTAAGAAACAAAAATTGTGCACTCACTTTACCCCTTTTTCTTGCCAATCAAAGGATCAAAAGCACTTTTATATGTATAACTGATTGACTATCTTTGGTTGGTGCTTTCAAATTAGCAGTATGGTGTGTTCACGAAATTAGCGGTACTTCATTTGTGCATACCTTTGTAATTTAACCGTACAAAAGTATTATGTCTGTTTGTTTGATGCTTCTAAACTAGCAGTACTTTATTATTGCAGCCTTTTGAATTTTTTACTGTATCGTATTGTAAGATGTCTGTGAAATTCTAGAGCTATATAGTTAACTGTGCATTATTATTGGAAATAAGGAAAAGAATAAGAATTTACCTTAAATTAGTGCCATTCTGCAAGTAGCTGATTTAGGCGTTGAGCTGATTCTTTAATTTGGTTTCCGGAAGAAGTTGTACGTTGTGGAACAGCCATGGCCAAGATCCTTTGTTGCACTAATTAGTGGGATGTTGATTATTCTTTTCCTTTTTGTGCTGATGTAGCTCCAGTAAGGATTGAACTACCCAAATGTTCTTGCCCTTATATTATTTCCCTACCGCTTGTGAAGCATTTGGTGTGGCTGGCCTACCAGTTTGGGTAAGTGATTTGGAGATAACAGTTTGTTGTCTGAGATGCAGGTTGCACGCAAGAAAGATGTAGGCCTTTGTAGATAAGATCACGTACTTCCATGCCCCTCCCCCCCTTCATATTGCATGAGGGCATGTAGAATGGTAAAGACAAGTCAGTGCAATCTTAAACCAGTAGAAAACAATTTGCTTTCATGGGCAGATGGGGATATAATATGCAGTGGATCTTCAGCTTGGATACAATGCATTTCCATACAAAAATCCATTTTTATCTTTTCAACTTTTTGTGGGAGATGCAGAAATCTTTGGATGAAGGGGATTACCACATATTGGTTATTGTCATGATGTGAGCCATATATCCTTGTTGTGCATATGTTTATTTTAAAATTTTGGCACGTACTATCCGGCTAAAAGATTTTGATGTTGTAACATGCATGCGTTTTTTTCTCATCGAGCAGCCTCCACAAGTTGTTCAATGAAATTTGTAGAATTGTTTTTGCCCCTGGGTATATATCTGATGTAACTTTTCAGCTTCTGGGACAATATGCTTGTATTGATCATTGGCAACTTCTCCATATTCACCACATGGTAGAGGGTCTTGTCGAAAAAAGGGAGCTACAAGGGCCCGTAGTGGCTGCTAGAGTTTCAAAAAAATCGCAATTGTTCTCCCGTGAATAAGTACATATACGTTGTATATATTTTTTTGCAAAGTTCTGGTGAAAAATAAGTTCTATTTTGGGCTATAAAAAAAATCTGTCCATAAAAAACTCTTTTTTCGGGCGAAAAATTGTTTTTATTTCTGTGGCCCAAAATACAATGTAATTTCCTATGAAAATCGGAGCGTCCTTGTGGATGTGTATACATAGTTTAATATTTTCCATAGATTTTTTGGAGACCCAGAAATAGGATTTTGAAAAGCGAGTGCACTGGTGCCCATGTGCAGGAAACACTTTCTAGAAATTCTACTCCTATGTGTTATTATCTTCACAGATGTCCCACATAAAAAAATTGTGAACCCGTAGCAACGCACGGGCATTTAACTAGTATATATACACGATCGATCGATCAGCTGACCTAACCGGACTAGACTAGTACTACGTACTCCTCTGCAGGTACACAATTTGGAAAGTACAAACCGACTCGTTGCATGCAAACCTAGTACACTAAGGACTCACGCCGTATGCTTTAGCAATCACAAGTCCTAGCTAAACGGACACACTAATTAACCAATTATGGAAAGATTACAATGGGATGATGGGTACGGCGGCCGGAGAAACTATGGTTTGGATTTGGGGAACGATGCGAGGAACGATCATCGGAGGCAGCTTGCGTCCTCCTTCCACAAGTTCCCGCCGATCGTGTCCAGCTGGGCGGTTTTGGCGAACGCCGGAAGTGGGCCGAGCAGCGTGTGTATCTTCTTCTTCTTGCTCGTTCAGCCGAGCTATTTATTTTCTTGTGCTTTTACAAAGTTTACTCCAGATTGTGTCGGACATAGATTGTGTAATGATTTGTTATCATGTGTGGTATACTCGTATTCTCGCTCAAACAAAAAAAGGTGGCCCTGGCCCATGGTGCTAAGCATGGAACGGCGGGGAACACACGAATTTTACGCACGGCAGATTCAAACAATAAAAATCTTTCCCCGAGAAAGTTCAATTAAAAATGGGAAAAATAAAAAGTATTTTCCCAAAATAAAAAATATATCATCGCATAATTCATGGTAAAATTTTATAAAAAAATTCACAAACATTTTTTTGAGAGAATGCACAAACATTGCGTGTTCTGCTGGACCATGTTAGCGTCGGTAAAAGCCCATTGACCCAGTCGATCCTGATCCTATTGCGGCAGGCGCAGAACAGAACGGGAGGAGTCAATATCCATTTGAGAATTAGAGGAGGAGATTGATTTCGGTTTGGATTCAGATCCAAAAACGGAAGAGGAGCTCTTTAATTTTATTCAGTCCCGTCGTGAGATCAGTACAAAAATCCACTATCTCCTCATAAAATCCGTCCTTAGTAAGATCGAACAGCTCGACCGGGAGTGGGGCGTAACTAAGGGTGCGTTTGGTTGAGTGGGCATGAAAAACTGGTCGGGGGCACCCAACTACTTGGTTGTTCGTAGCAATTTTTCATTTTTGATTGTGTATGGTGGTTGAGTCAATTTTCTGTTTGATTAAAGGAATAAAAATGATTAGGGTAGCCATATTTATGTTTCTTTTGAGGATTTGAAATGGTTAGGGTGATATGATGAGAGTACCTTCATAATATATGTTTTAAAAGGGAAAAATTGTTCAAATATTTATATTATAATTTGGTGAGGAGAATTTCTTAATTTATTGGGGTAAAATATTAGCACGGGACTTTGTTCAAATATTTAAAAGGGAAAATTTGTTCAAATATTTATAAGGGAATATTTTGCTCTAATAAGTAAAATGGAAAATTGTTCAAATATTCTTAATATATAAAAAGGGAAAACATTGTTCAAATATTTAAAATGGATTTCTTAATACTATATCTTAAAAGGGAAAAGTTTATTCAAATATTCATATAATATAGAAAAGGGAAAAGTTTGTCAAATAATCTTAATCTAAAAAAGGGAAATAAAAATTATTCTCCCGAAAATATATGAATTAGCTACCCATAATTCTTGGTAAATTTTATTAAACTTTTTTTGCACAAACATTGCTTGTTCAAGTGGACCAAACTAAGGATGGCAATTTTACCCATGGGTACGGGTACCCGCGGGTACCGTACCCGGGTACAATTTTATACCCACGGGTAGTACCTTACCCTACCCGTTAAGTCGTGGGTAGGGCACGGGTATAACCTCGTACCCGCGGGTATACCCATACCCTGCCCGTTTATATACCTTACTGATGGAGGTCTAACATTCATTCTCGTGAGCTTGTGAAGTTATGTTAAAGTTTTATCAATTGTCAATTTGAGTTGAGATAATTTTCACGTATTCAAATATATGTTATATTGAGTTGAGATAAATATTTTTTATCAAATGTGTTATCGATGAATGTAAAATTATGAATAACTTGTGTACTATTTGATCTACCCATTGGGTACCCAATGGGTATGGGTACCCGTCGGGTATGGGTACGGGTAAAGTTTCATAACCATGGGTACGGGTATGGGTAGAATTTTGTACCCATTAACTTCACGGGTATGGGTATGGTATTGCTCTACCCACCCCATACCCTACCCATTGCCATCCTTAGACCAAACGCTTATTTGGTCCATGTTAGGGTCAGTAGAAGCCCATTGACCCGATCGATCCTGCTCCCATTGCGGCAGGCGCAGAACATAACTCCGTTAAATTAAGGAGGAGATTGATTCCGGTTTGGATTCAGATTCCGAAACGGAGGAGGTGCTCGTCCTGAGATCTGTACAGGAATCGGAGTGCTCCTACTTATTGCTACTACTACTTGTTACGATCGAACAACGCGCCAGGGAGGGCGGCGCAACTAAATCTAGAATTAGCAATAAGGAGGGTTTGAGTTCTTCCCTAGATCGAGACAAGGAGGAACAATAAGGGGGCGATCTCTGGCCGCTCAATTCATTGGAGATGAATAGCATCTCGGCACGAGCACTGCATGGGATATATCTCAGGACGAGGAGGAGCCTGAATGTAAGTGTTATGTTATTTTTCGTTGATGTTTACTCTACTACTTTTTTCAACATGTCGTTCTGTGTGTGCATGATACCTTTCTGTCTTTACATGAATGCGACACAGAACTCCGCAGCTCGCCGCAGACGAGATAGGCTTAGTGAGCTGCCCGACGACATCCTACTCAACATCCTGGAGCGGGTGAACACCCTGGATGCCTTGAGAACCTGCATCCTCTCCAAACGTTTGATGTGGCTCCCAGCCATGCTGTCGCGGTTTGACATAGCCATCGGCTCCCTCATGTGTCACCACGACACAGTGTCTGAGAGATTTAATACCAGCCACATTGCTCGGTACAACAATGTTGTGGCACGTGTCACGGAGAAGGTCCTGAGTGCGAAGAGTCTAGATACCTCCATCATCCACGAGTTAAGGGTTGCATGCTATCTGAGGCCTGATGAGTGTCTCCCCATCACCAGAGCTTTTGCGAGCATCATGGCAACCCACAAGGTCGTTAAAGCTGAGTTTGTGCCCCTCGTGGAGAAGCCCTTTTCAAAATGCACAGATAACGATCTTTCGCGCTATGCGCATTGGTTCAATATGTGTCTTGCTGATTGTCCATCTGCATTTGCTGGCCTCACGAGCCTGTGGTTGGAAAACATGAGGTTTTGTGGAATGGACATCTCCAACATTCTCAGTACCTGCAAGCAGTTGGAATATTTGTGCCTCACACACTGTGACGCAGGGCTCCAATCGGTGTTGCTAGTGGAACATGATCAACTTGTTGAGCTCATCATCGAGGATGGACAATTCGGGGCGGTCCATCTCAAGCGTCTACCAAAACTGCAATGTCTGACTCGTACTGGTTGGTGGTACCCAGACCCCCTGACCTTTGGTTATGTCCCGCAACTTTCAACGCTAAGTCTCGTAAATCTAGGTACCGGTTCCACCATGAATCTCTAGTTAAGTCAGCTCCTTGCTAATGCCCCCTCAATAAGAGACTTGCATATGGATTTTGAAAGTGAAAAGGTACTCACTCATTTCAACCTATTATGTGATGCTTATAATGATACTTCTACCTCTTGAGGAGTTGCAGCTTAATTGCACTAAATTACTAACTTGTTTCTTGTGTGCCAGATTTGGGTTGTGCCAGAATGCCCTAAACTGCTTATGCCCGTGTTTCGCAAACTAGAGATTGTGAATCTGGATAATCTTCCGGAAGACTGTGATGTCGCTTGGACCATGTTTATTCTTGAAGCTGCACCTTACCTAAGGGAGCTATGCATCACGGTGTGGGATCATTGGTGCAACATGGCGATAGACCAGGACGTTCTATGGGAAGGAGAATTACATGAGAAACCAAAATATAAGTGGCAACCATCTGCATCCGGTTTAAAGCACAAGAATCTGGTCAAGTTTACCATCCACGGATTCCAGCCCAATGAGTATATGGTGCGATACGTTAGGCACATCATGGAAGTCGCCGTGAACATTGGTGAGATATCTCTGCACGACAGGAAAGCATGTCGGATTTGCCCTTCTACGTATCCGACGACCAGCAAGGAGAAGGATATGCTGAGGATGGAGATGACCAAGGGCTTGGGGTTGGCAGCTTCGCCTGCTGTGATCCACTTCAGGTCCTAATAATTGAGAATAAGACGCATGGTATCACTATGGCGTAGATTCGCTAGAAGAGTTGGACAATTCAGTAAGAAAGGTTCATATGTATTCTTACTGCTATTTTTGTTTAGAAATTGAAGATTGTAACATCTCCTTGTGGACATAACAGTAAATGTTTCTGTTTTTACTAGTTGTTCATGGTGCAAACTTTTTTTTCCAGAACACGCATAAGCCATGCGTGTCTTCTGTATTAAGGTAGAAAGGAGAATATTTGCATAACAGACAGAGCAGGTCACAAGCGATCCAGCTCTGAACACCACATTGACAAGCGATTCATGGTGCATTCCTAAGCTTATTCAGTTTTAGCCTCTCCGCTAACTAGCTAATTTTCTGTTACCTTGATGTTCCTGCAGTGCTGCTTTGTCTATCAGGCTGCTGGCCTCCTCGATTTCCCATTGGTATTGCTGGTTAATCTCGGTTGTGCCTGCCCGTAGTGTCTCCGCCTGAGACCTGCTCACCGCCACCAGCTTCTCTGCTCCCGAGTTGGTGTCCTTCATCATCACCATCACCGGCTTCTCCGCCGATGACTGTCCTCCCGATGCAGTAGCCTGATAGGCTAGCAGCCTAGGTGGCCTCCCGCACCGCTAGAGCGCGAATCACTGCCCCGCTTGAGTCTCTCCGGATCAGCAACCTCCAACCGCGGCTTGTGCAGTTTTCCACGATCGTAGCCATGGCCGCCCTTCTTCTTCGTGGGATTGGCTTCGCCAACGCCCAAAGTGTCGCATCTGTCAGGTCGCGCAATTGTTGATCCCCCACCCTCCGCACTTCCCCTGGAATCGCCTCCTCCGCCGCTCTCGCAAATGCCACCAGCGTCTCCGCGCTCTCCATCTCCAGGCCCGAGTTCTCTGCCATGGTGTCCACGAGCGTGCAGGCTCACTGGATCCTGGACATACAACTATGCTCAGTGGTGGAAGGGAATACATGGTCGGTTCCAAGGTTTTGGTTCCCGATAGAAAAACAATCCCGAGGGGGGGTCGGGATTACAGGTGGTAACCGGAAAACCCCGACCGGTTATCGGATTAATTTGAAAACTAAAATTCAAAAATTCAAAAGGGGTTCCCGGTTTGACCCTTTGCCAAGGGATTTTGTGAAAATTTAACATTTTCAAAAAAGTTTGGGATTTTTTGCCCAGGATGAACATTTCTCCGGGGTGGTCGGGAAATCCGGTTACCGCCCGGTAACCAAAACCTTGGTCGGTTCTGCGGCGGCGTGCGTGTCAACGGCGTGGGGTACGTACGTGGAGGCGCGAGAGCGAAGGTCCCATCCTTCTTTTCTTTTTTCTTCCGAAATAGCATCATCGCCATACTCACTTTGGATCCATCAATCTTAACGCCAACCTACACTACAGATGGATAAATCTCTGCCTCCTCTGCTCTACTCTGCCATATGTCTCTCCGGCCAGTCCGCCGAAAATTGCGCCGGCCGCCGTGTTAACCCAGCTAATTAAAGACCGGCAAACCATCCATACTTAATCAACCAGGCCACTGTTGAAATTCGTATATTAATTTTGCTGAAAAGTTTCTATAATAAGTACAAGGTCACATCATTCTATAAGCCGCAATGCATACTATGCCAGTGTCTAAAAAAACGAAAAAGAAAACGCGAGTGACCCTTGCTAGCTAGAGCTCTTTGGCGATGACCAGTCATCACCGACCTATCGGCAGCGTATGTACATGACAGCAGGTATAAAACTTTTACTCCCTCCGATCCATATTAATGGTCTCAACATTGTCTAGATACGGATGCATCTAGTCTAAACACTTAACTAGATACATCCGTATCTAGATAAAGTTGAGTCCATTAATATGGATCGGAGGGAGTACATCAGTTCAACAATTGAGCTGGCCGGGTCAACGACGCGGATCTGTCTCACTTGCAGCAACGTCGACATCTTCAGAGAAAGTGCAGCTGGAGATTGTAAACTTATATTTTGATTCATTATAAAAAAAATGTAATATTTGATTCTGATGTTGTACTATCTAGTGTCATGCAATATTTGATTCATTATCAAAAAAATGTAATATTTGATTAATTTTCACTCAATTTTCAACTATTTCCTAAAAACACCTACCGCACATTAATCTTGTCTTTCAAGTATTTTTTTCTTAAAAATAAATGTTTGTAAACTTGTTATCAACTCTGGAGATAACATTTAAATGCCCGGGGAGAATGCGTTGGATCAAATTTTACTTTGTGGCGAAGCCGAAACGCAAGCGGCATGCCCAGAGCGCTTGTGCATGACATGGTTCGAGATCTGGAGATATTTGGTTGACCCTTTTTCCGTCGCTATTGTGGTGGGACCCATGTGTAGGAAAATTGTTTTACCCATCTGAGCTGACATGAAAAATAGATAGGTCCCACATGTCACAAAACGAATCAAACAAATTGCAAATGTGGCAGACCTAACGGGAGCCGTCTTCACAAGTCGGTCGTGTGGTGTATAAATAAAAAAATCGTCAGATTTAGTGGCTTGATACAATTTGAGTAAAATCTACCAAATTTCCGTGAGAAGTAGTAACATGTCGAAAATTTCCTATAAATAAAGTCACATCAATACCATATATGGGTTATTCATGCATGCATTGACGAAGAAAAGTCGACGACTCATACATTCAGATCATACACTAGATGGACATGTTTACAATATAGGTAAGTACAGCAGTATATCGTTCGTTCTACTTAAGATGGATATGCACTCCCTCTGTTCTAAATTATAAGATGCTTAATTTAGATATTTCAATATACACTATATACATATTTGAATAAGTGAATCTACGTAATAAAACGCGTCTAGATATATATGTATATCAATATAAAGCTAAAATATCTTATATTTCAAACGGAGGTAGTAATACATAAACTTTGCTGATAATGCGTTTAAGGCATGGGCAGGGTCAGTATGGATGGATCGATGCTGGAGACTGCGCGTCCGATGCATGCATGCTTTTCCGTAGCTAGTTTTTATTTGTGTCGCCTCCGGCCGCAGCAGCAGCAGCAGCAGGCGCCGATGGCGGGCCGTCAAACCAGCACATACGCACGCATGTACATACACAATAACAAGTAAAATTAATTATCCAGTAATAAGTAGAAACACAATGTATGAATGTAGCTTGCTAGGTTCGAACCCTAGCCTGGTTGCTCGTTGAGCGGGTTCACAAATGCTGTCATCTGCGGGCTACTCTTTATTTTGCTGTTTCTAGGGCGATGCTTAATCGTTCTCGAGTGCTGTAAATGCTGATGTAAGACATGATGGTTTTCTTTTCTATATGAAATGGAACCGGGGCGGGGCCCTTTATATCTAAAAAAAATGTAGCTTGCTAGGTACCCGTCGACGACGTTTTTGTGCTTGCGCGCAGCTGCCCCTTCCGTGCCATCATCATCTTTGACGACATCCAAATTGAAATGCGCCGTCGCCGTCGCCGCCAGCAGCAGCAGCACCACCGTCGCAAACGCAGCGATCTTCCTCGTCCTCATCGTCACCAAGCTTGGATCGGTGGATCAGTCTTAACTTAATTAATTGGAGGGATCAATCTCTCTGCCTCCTCTGCCGTATATATATATACTGACATGCATGCATGCCTACATAAGTCTCTCCGGCTCGCCGGAGGTTGCGCCGCCCGCCTGGCTAATTAACGACCGGCCACAAACGTTTCACGCCTAATTGCTTGCCACGTCCACGTATACGTTCATCTACAATGAAATCTATATATGGGAGTATTGTCCATCGACACAAGGTTCTTCATTAAGTACATGGTCACATCCCTTGCAAAAAAAAAAGTACATGGTCACATCATTCAAAAGTATGTAAATCCCGTCCGTTTATCAGCCTCGCTCATAATCCATAAGCCAGCCAGTCACTCGAGAATCAACCGAGCTGCAGGCCGGCTAGAGCTCCTTGGCGATGGCCTTGAGGGCGTCCCGGACGTAGGGGTACCGGTAGCTGAACCCAAGCTCGCCAGCCCTCACCGGAAGCACCTTCTGGCCGTCCAGCACAACCGTGGCGCCCTCCCCGAGCACGACCTTGAGCGCCAGCTCCGGCACCGGCAGCCACGAGGGGCGGCCAACCTCCTGTCCCAGCCGCTCGCACATCTCCGCCAGCCGCACCGGGTGCGGCGCCGTGCCGTTGATCACGCCGCTGTACGCCGGGTTCCTGATGGACTCGCAGATCAGCTCCACGATGTCGTCCAGGTGAATCCACGAGAACCACTGCCGCCCGGTGCCCAGCGGCCCGCCCGCGAACATCATGAAGAGCGGGATCATCTTCGCCAGGGCGCCGCCGTCCTTGCCGAGGACCACGCCGATCCGGAGCAGGACCAGACGGACGTCGTCTTGGTTCACCTGGCGTGCCCTGCCCTCCCACTCCCGGCATACCTCGGCCAGGTAGTCGTTGCCCGATGGGCTCGATTCGTCGAAGCTGTCCGTCTCGCTTGTACCTGTCGCGCATGCATGCAGTTTCTTTGTTGTTAGTTCAACTGACCAACTTATTAACTCATCAGGGAACAACATAATAAGAAAAGAAAGAGTAAATTATATCAGCAAACACAAGCGGGTTTCGCAAAACCAAAACTTTAGGCCGTCTGACAACGTTTCTGACACTACGAACACTAGTCACACGCAACGTTCCAAAGATGCTCCGGCTTTTTTTTCCTTTGGACCGCATCCGCATCAGTGTTGATAAACTATTTTCTTAATCATAAATCTGAAGAAAAAATCAAGTTAACTAGGTTCACTGATTAATTTGCAAAATTCTTAGCTGAGCATGTTTGAAAAGGTTTTTCTGGTTTCCGGCCAAATTTCAGTAAAGAGTTTACGGTTTGGGGCCAAATTTCGATAAAAATATTCACGGTCAGGTTCGAAACAAAGATCCAAGAGAATTTTATTACTTAACCACAACTTTGCGGGCAAGTTCTTTCATACAACCAAAATCTCACGGTTTAGCTCGTTCGCCAGCAAGCATTTCCAACATTCCGAACACTAGTCAGACCCCAAGTGACACAGAAGCTGGTCAACTGTGGTTTTCCCCTACGACCGGATCCGGCGAAGCCTTGAGAAAACATTTAAAAAATCATAAATCTGACGCAATTCCAGTAATTCAAACTACCTTACATGATTAATATGGGAAATTATGACCTCAGTTTGCCCACTGTTTTGAAAGGTTTTCCAATTTTGTAACTTCCGTCATAATTTCAAAACAAAGTCAACTTTTTATCAAGCAAAAAAATGCATTAATTCAAACTAGGATAACTGAATAATATGGTAAATTTCAAGCCTTTTTTTCCTACTTGGATGTTTTTTTTTCAATATTAGCCAATTCTTTTTCAAAAAATTTAGGGAACCAGCACCCGACGAATGGCACATCGGTGAAGTTGGTGGTCTTGGTTATGGGCAGCCTTTTGACTAGGTTGACTACACTAGATGTGATGTGGCATTGTCTCGGAAGCCCGTCACCCGTCTAACGGTGGTGACACACATTGATGTCCTGGTGTGTACTCGGTCGACCGAAGCCTTCCGATCGCTCTGGCAGAGCAAGTTTTTGTGACTTGCGATTGACTTCACGTTGACACGATCTCCCTTGTGCCTCAGATGGTGGTTGTGCTTGGTTTGTTGTTTTCTCATCTTTGTTTCGCCTTCAGTGGTGGTGTGGTGTATTGCAACGTTGAACCATGTTTTTATTTTACTTCTTATGAAATATTGAATGAAAATGGTTCAGGCAGGCCTTTTGGCCTACCGTAGATCCCTCAAACAATCTCTTGATGGTGGTTTGGTGAACCACGTCAGCTGTGGTCTTTTATAAATATTATCATGGTCAGCTGTGGTCTTTTATATTGTTGCCGAATGAAAATAAAAAAAGAAATGCGTAGCAGCAGTACGTATGGATATTACCGTAGTAACCGACGGCAGTTGCACTGACGAAAACAGAGGGCCGGGCGTCAGGAGCGGCATTGTTGATGTGATCCACGACCTAGCTTCAGTTCAATTCAATTCAGAGGGGAGTTAACTAGTTGATGGAACGGCTTGATTTGTTTGTTTGTAATGTGCCATCTCGGCGCATGTATGTACCTTGGAGGTGACATTGACTCTGCTATGCATGATCTCCCTCTTAACCTCGGGCGACCACCTGGTGCTGATGGGCATCCCGGCGAGGTTGACGACGGCGGTGGAGCCTCTGATGCAGCGCTCCCACTCGCCCTGCTGCTCCGCGATGGTCACTCCCGGGTACGTGGATGCTGCAACCAGACTCCAGAGCAATGGGTGAGTACTGAGTACAATGCAGCAAGCAGCAATGAGCAGTTAGCTAAATTACCGGGGAAAAGAGAGGCGGCCTTGGAGGCGGAGCGCGTCAGGACGCACACCTTGTGATCATCTACACGTTGTTGTTAAGCAAGCAAGAGCTATTAGTATTGGGCAAGTCTAAGTGGATGGATTGGCGATTGATATGATTGGTTGAGGAGATATGAGCTGCGTGCGTGCGTACGTACCGGAGAGGAGCTTCTGCACCAGCCTGCGGCCGACAAACCCGGTGGCTCCCGTGATGGCCACCGTCAGCACCTCGTCGCCGCCAGTGGCGCTGCAGCAGAAGACGAGCCTGCTATTAATCCTCCTACTGCTGCTCGTCGTCCCTAGCTTGAGGGCGGCGAAGGAGGATGGGAAGCAGGGGCGGAGGGTGGCCATGGACCCTGCAGCCCTGCTCTGCCTGCCTTAGCTTTGGATAAGGGTTGTTCCATCCCGTGCGTGCAGTTGCACAATGAAATGCAAATGCTTTGCTTTGCTTGGTTGGCCAAATATGAGCCACCCCACCCGCAGTACCCCACACCCACGGGTGAAAGACTTGTTGGGCAAATATCAGCCCCGTCCCCTCACAGGACACACACAAGGCCGCTTGGTTTTCCCCTTCTCCTTCCCAAAACAATAAAAACACTTGTACTGCAGAGATGTCGAAAAGCATGAATGCCTATCATGTTTTACCCAAGGAAAAAAATAGCGCGCTACAGAAAAATAGTGTCGGTCTTAAAATATGCTATTAGCGTGCTATTTCGCGCTATACCGTGCTATTAGCGAGACATTGTACACTGATCTATTTAGCGGCATCATTTTCAGGACGCTATAGCGTGCTATTAGCGGGGCTATATCGCGCTATTTTTTTCAGTGGTTTTACTCCCATTTGTTTTCTGTTTTTTATTACGTATGCCCCCTCCCGTCGCCCGATGACTCTAATTTCGACTACAAAACTCTTTTTTCACAAAATTTACGTGTTGGAAACCTCTTTCGAATATGCATGAATTCAGTTTTATGATTGTTATGACATATAATTTATAATTTTGTCCGATAAAATATATTTGACTCAAATATCACAATGCGTACTCCGTTAATGGGTAAGCAACAGTCAATGTCGTGTTTTAGTTTTGATGCATACCGTCATAAGGCTCTGCCACTTCTTCTCTGCCGTTTAGGTGGTTCCACTTCCTCATTGCCCATACTTTAACTTTTTTTGCACCCGCTGGGCTTCTGAAGACGCGTAGGACTAGCAGGACTGCAGCACAAACCGTGGTAACATATGCTAGATACTGCAGTTATGAAGATCCAGTCGGGCAGACTTCTCCGCCAAGGCAGTGACCCCTGGCGGTAGCACGAGCTGAAGATCCCGTCGGGAAGACTTGTCAGAATCGTCCGCCCACGCTGTGGCGTGGGTGGTGCTGCGGCCGCGACCCCCGGCGGTAGCACGCGCTGCAGATCCAGTCGGAAAGACTTCCTAGCATGGGGGGGCATCGACGGGTGTTGGCGCGGCCCATGCCAGTTAAGTTGTTTGGTCCACATGGACGATTTGTTATTTAAATAAAACTGAGCACAAGTTTATACTAAACTCTTTTACCCTTTTAATAACACATTATATCACTGAACTTTTGCTAGTTTTAGTGCAAGTTTTAACATGTGATCTCAATGTTTTTTCTCTTGTATTTAAAAAATTTATATCTCTTGTATTTAAAAACTTTCGCTACACATCTATGTTTGTTAGTTTTTAGACCGGAGTACATCATGTATTTAATCAATTGTCCATCAGCATATCATTTCTAAACTAGAACCTTATTCTGTGAGGGAGACTGTATTAAAACCAAATTGTTTGCTTATTTTTTTTCATTTATATTCTATTTAAATCCATGGAAATCTCAATATACAACAAATTCACAATCATTTATGAATTAATTCCCAACCTATATGTACTAGTGAGTTTATTTCATAGCTACAGTATCATATAAATTCCTAGAGATTTCTTGAACACACGAGACTAATTAATATACTAAAATATGTTTTAACGTAGGATTGTAAGCAGTCTATCACAAGTGAAAGAAAATCGACAGTGTAATTTCGTGTTGTCCCAAACCACATAAAATCGTGTCCGTTAGCGTTTCATGGTATCAAAACTGTCGGGGACATGCGTCGGGAGCTCGATAAATTTCAAAATTCGGGGGGGGGGGGGGGGGGTTGTGCTTCACTTGGGACCATATAGAATGTTTGTAATGGTTCCCTCCTTTCTCGCAAGTTATATCTTTGTCCACCCACTAGGTCCATATGTGATCTTATCTCCAACCGAAGTAGGACCTCCCGGCCATGGCTAATGAATGCAACCGTATGGAAATGGTTGCATAGGATATATACATCGGGGCGGTTGCCGACTTGATAACAAAGTCTCATGTTGAAGAGCGGAAGTTTCTTTTCTTTCATTTTGATTTTTAGAAGTTATCCTTGAATTGTACTCATTTCTGATCTGGCCTTGAATAAGACAGTATAAGGACCGTATGCATTAGACCTTGACAAATCTCGGGTCAGGACGAAAAGTATGGTGGTGAAAATCCAAGCCCGAACCTAACCTGGGTCTGATCCTGGACTAAATCGGGCTGAATCCGACCCGATGGCATGATATGGCCCAACCCGATGGTGGTGAAATTGGGTTTTAGAATTCAGTCCTGAACCCCACCCGATGGCATGATATGGCCCAACCCGACTCAAGATTTTTTAGCCATGCTTCATGGCAGGCCAAAAAAAACCGGTGCCGAAAATCCAGGCCCGAGTCCGACCCTAGACTAAATCATCTTTCCGTGAGCATGAGCTCGTCGCGAGGTTCGGGTTTAAAATTCAGTCCCGAACAACGCCCGATGGCATGATATGGCCTAGAATATTTGGTCCGGGCTCCCCATAGCCAAGACTAGCATGCATCCATATCCATCCATCCATGGATGCAGAGGCCCAAAAAGAAAAGCATGCATCCATCCATCGATGCAGAGGCCGGGCCTCCCTTTGGGGCATGAGCTATGAAAACCAGGGTAAATGGTGTAAAATTTGCACACATTCACAAGTTTTGTGCAAAATGCGGCACATGGATTTGGTCCCAAAAAAAGTAAGAACCGGACAGTGCAGTAGTATATATATGTAAAAAGGAAAAGGTAAATAGTAGTAGTAGTGGTAAAACTGGATGCCCTGTGAATAGCTTTGGTATGGCCACCTCCTTGCCGTCACTTGATTGCACGCTCTGATCTGTCGATGGATTCCCACTGCAGCCTGTCTGCCTCCCTGATCTAGTACAGTACTACTGGTATACTACCACGCTAGTAGTAGCAGCAGTAATTTATTTGCTCCTTTCCGTGCACTGATTGCTTATTAGATTGATGCACTAGCCAATTATCCCAAAAGTCCGAACTGATGGGAAAGGGCTGTGCAATGTATATATTATATTCTGACACTCCCCTCACGTCCAGGCTGTGGACTTTTCCTCACGAGCCTATGACGTGGAATTTAGGGTGTCCGCAGATATTTATTTTAATACTGCGTTAGCCAGGATTTAAACTCTAGACCTCTGGCTCTGATACCATATTAGATTGATGCACTGGCCAATTATCCCAAAAGTCCAAACTGATGGGAAAGGGCTGTGCAATGTATATATTATATTCTGACATTGCTGAGCGATGAACAATAGAAGAACAGCTCACTCAATTTTCCCCAACCTCATCCAGTCTTCATTTCATCATCTCATTTTCTTCTTCTTCTACCCTGGGAGGCAGTAAGAATTTGTTCTCATCTTGGTTTCTTCTACAGTAGTACACAATGTGTGGAAGCATCCGTTGCTCAGGAAGGCTGGTACTAGTAGTAGCACTCGCGGCCACCTCCATGGCCATGCTGCTGCCCCTTTCCTCCTCTGCCGCCAGCGCAAACCACGGTTAGTTTCTTGCTTGCCATCTTCTTCTTCTTTCTCGTTAATCATTTTCTGTCTCGGAGTGGATCCATGGTAAGCTTCGTTCTATGCTCAAGGTGGAGGAGGAAGCAACCCGGCGAACGCGCTGGTGGCGGCGGTGAACGCGAACCGGATGGCGGCGAGGCTGCCGCCGCTGCGCAACAGCAAGGGCCTCGGCTGCATGGCGCTGCAGTACCTCGCCCACTGCCTCGCCACCGCCACTAACCCCACCTGCGGCGACGACGGCACGGGGACGCTGGCGGCGTCGTGCCACCCGCCGGAGAGGGACGTGACGGAGGTGTACGCCGCCAACTGCGGCGTCGAGCTGCCCACCGTCGACCTCATCTCCGCGCGCCTCCTCGGCTGCAGCTTCACCCACGCCAATGAAGATTCCGCGCTAGTCATCGGAGCCAACGCCAGCACGACGGTCCGGGGCAAGGAGCACACCCAGGTGGGCGCGGGGCTGCTACGCCCGCGCCGGCACGGGCCCGACTTCTGGTGCCTCCTCTTCAGCGCCGGCAAGCCAGGCACCACCTTCCGGCTCGAGGCTGCCGGCAGGGGCATCGTGCAGCCGCAGGGTTGCTTCAGCGACCCCGACGACGACGCCCTCCCCTGCAGCAGCAGCAGCAGCAGCAGCTCCGGCATGCTTCAGCTCCTAGCCTCTTCCATGCCTCTGCTCCTCCTCCTTCCTCTCCTAGCGCTAGCCTTGTGATGTTCAGGCAGCACTCACTCTACCGCCCGTGTCGTGTGGGATTTCCTACTACTGTCAGCCTCAAACATTTGATTGAATTGACTCTGCACACAGTTTGATGCATCACAAACAAGTTGGCAGCCACGATCGAGGAATTCAGCAAGCTACTACTCCATACATCTGTATGTATTGACCACAAATCATCCATACAGTAGCACACTAGAATGAGAGCAGGAAGCAGGTGCATCAGCTTCCAAGAGGCATGTGGCATACCTCAATGGTACTGTAACACACAAATTCATAATTTTGACCGAATCTTAATTTCATAACTAGCAAATTTGAAGTTAGTCCTTAACCACTGCTGAGATATACACATGCAGCAACAATAACAAATAACCAATAAGCACTGGCCGAAAAATGTGAAATAATGTGTTCAGCCACTGACTAGAAAGCATTTTCTGCAAGCCAGTGTCATGTGGCTGCAACAGTCTAGGCTCCCAAGAACGGCAATAATTACTGCTGCAAATTAATGGTTAAGCACTGTCAGTTATATGGCGTTTCTCATGACCATCAAAAAAATATGGCGTTTCTTACAGGACAGTAATAAGGAAAAAGACAGACAACAAATGCGAAATAAGGTGTAGAACCACTGATTATGCAGCATTTCTTGCAACTTAATGTCAAGTGGCTAAAACAGTTGGGCTCCAAGAATGACAAGAATTGGAACGTCACATCAATGATCAATCCCAGCACAAATGGCCTCCGTAACTTGAGCTATAGGAATTGGCTTCTAACCAGAACGAACCTCATACTTAACTAAGAGCATCTCCAACGGGGACTCCAAATTCGTGTCCGGCACCCCAATCGAGACACAATCAGGGGTGCCGGACATGTGTACGCCCCAGTTTTGGAGGCCGCCACAGTGACGCACCCTAAGAGCATCTCCACTGGGGCCTCCAAATTCGTGTCCGACACCCCCAATGGAGGTCCAATTGGGGGGTGCCGGACATGTGTCCGCCCCAGATTTGGAGGCTGCCCACAGCGGCGCACCCCAAACAGGCATCCAAAGGCCAATTCAAAAAAAAATCAAATCATCAACACATCGACGGTTTTAAACATTTCAATACGAACTGATGTAATAAATATTACAACACAAGTTCAAATTCGAAATACAAAGTTTAAATAAGAATTCAAGTTTAAATCATGACCTATCAAACAGTCGCCGGTTGAGTCGCTTTGATGGTCCACAGGTGGTGCACGAGGTCATTGTGCAGCTGCTCATGCTTTGTTCCATCACGAATTTCCCGATGTACGGCAAGGAATTCTGCATACTGCGTCGGCACGCCCGGCTGTGGATTGGCCATAGGCCATGGAAATCAAACACTTTATCGACCAGTTGCTTACTCGTATCACGCTCGTCTTCAATAATCATGCTGTGCATGATAACACAAGCATTCATGATCTCACACATTTCATCCAGCGACCATGAAAGACAAGGGTAGCGAACAACGGCAAACTTGCCCTGGAGCACACCAAAAGCCCGCTCCACATCTTTGTGAACTGACTCTTGCCTCTTTGCAAAATGACAATCTGTCTCGCCGTGAGGGTTGTGGATGGTCTTCACAAATGTAGATCAAGTAGGATAGATGCCGTCAGCAAGATAGTACCCCTTGTCGTACTGATCACATAGTTGCATGGTGGAGTTAGGCCATCACAAAGTTTTTTGAACACATTGGATTTGTGGAGCACGTTGATGCCATTGGCGGCACCGGCGGTGCCGAAATGTGCATGCCATATCCAAAGATCATAATCTGCCACGACCTCAAGTATAACACTGCACTTTCCGTGGTGCCCTGACTTGTACATCTCTTGCCAAGAAAACGGACAGTTCTTCCTGTTCCAATGCATGCAATCGATGCTTCCAAGCATCCCTGGAAATCCTCTTGCTTCGCCTTGTGCCAAGAGACGAGCCGTGTCTGCCTCATTTGGTGTCCTCGGATATTGCTTTCCGAACACCTTCACAACTGCCTTACAGAATCTGTAGGTGGCTGCGACGGCGGTGGACTCAGACATGCGGAGATAGTCATTCAACGCATCGGCGGGAAGCCCGTAAGCAAGGCACCGTATGGCCACCGTGCATTTCTGAAGTGATGAAAACCCAAGGAGGCTGGTGCAGTCTCTCTTCAGATCAAAGTAGTCATCATATTCCCGAACGCCATGCACAATCGTCCTGAACAATGACCTGCTCATCCTAAAGCGCCGGCGAAATTCATGAGGCAAGTTCGTCGGATTGTCGGCAAAGTAATCTTGGTACAAGAGCATGTGCCCAGTTGCTCTGTTGCGTTCCTTGTTGGGCCTCCGCCCCTTCTCTGATCCTCCAAACTTCGGCGCCGCGTCTTCCTCGATCGCGGCCTGTAGAAGTGCGGCCATGACCATCTCATTCTCCTCGATGTCGGCCGCAAGGGCGGCATCCTCCTTCATCATTTCAAAAAACATGACCGGGTCGTCGCTGTCCATGGCCTATTAGACGAAAGAAAGCAATGGAACAAAGCCACAAATGAACAATCAACCAAATGAGCCTACGAACGAATGGTCGAACAGGTTGCGAGCGGGGTGGTGGGAGGAAAGAAGAGGCGTACCCGGCTTAGAAACTCGCTACGCCGGCGCTGGACTGGTCGCAGACAGGCGGGGAACGGCGGCACGTGGGTCTATGTTGCCGCTCCGGCTAGGTACCCGAGGTGCGAATCAAGCAGGCGGCGGCGAGAGTGGCGGCGATGGTGCGAATCGCCGACGAGAGGAAAAGAGAAAGAGGGTGTGGAGAGCGAATGATTTAGGTCACGCCGAGGCTGTGTGTATGACGGGCGGGCTAGTCCTGTCAGGCGCATGTCCGCCCCCATGTCCGGCACCCTCGAGAGGGCCTCCAAACTTGGAGGCCCTTTCGGGGGTGCCGGACACGATTTTTCTCGGGGCGACCCTTTGGGGGGTGCCGCTGGTGGCGTTTTTGGCCGTCCGGACCCCCAATGGGCCTTTGGGGGGGGGTCACTTGGAGGCCCCCTGTGGAGATGCTCTAACGCCCAATCCTGAAACGATCCGAGCTGTCGACCAAACAACAAACACCTTGCAGGCGGAATTTATATATAAACGAGATTTAACAAACTTACAATTTAAAATCTAAACGACATTCAACAACCTAAACCTAAACTGCACATGTACCAGCTACACGCTACAGTGTCTAGCTAACCACTACACGCGCCGGCGGCGAGGAGAGATGCCGCTTCATGGCCTCGCAAAGGGGAAGAAGATGCAAACCAAGCGCCGAAATCATCAACAGACTTGTATGCCTCGATGATCCGGCACCGGAAATTTCATCTGCTATTCACATCGGCTACGACCTTTAGAAATGGCGCCTCGGCCGTGGCTGAGGCTTCTGGTTTCGCGGCCGGTGCGTGGCGGCATCTATCGGCGGCGCGCCTGATTGGAAGCCTCGCCGGCTTCGGCTGGTGCCCCCTTCTCCGGTGCCGATGACGTTGCTGACCAAGATGTGCCAGTCGTTTCTAAGGGTAGATCGGGCAGCTCGGGGTCATCGTCATCTTCGGCGTCATCGTAGTCCGATGCAGACAACTCCGGCGTTGGCTCCAGCGCGCCGGTAGGGAGGAAGTCGCCAGCACGGCGTGCCTCGTACTCCACGTCCACCACGGCGTGCCACTAGGGCGCGCAGATGGAGTACGTGGGGTCGAGCTTGTGCTCGTACGGCATCTCCTGCCACTTCCGCTTGATGAAGATGCGCTCCTGCCCGCTGAGCCTCGGCGCCACCGGCACGTTGACGGCGTTCCTCGTCCACCCTTCGGGTAGGGTGGCGTCGTCCTCCACCGGCACGCTGTGGCGGCTGCACAGCTGCGCGGTCTCCATCGACACCACGTACGGAGGCGTGTTGGCTTCCTCCTCGCGCCACAGCTCGCGTTGATACGCCTTGGCCATCTCCGCCTCCTCGTTGCGGCGGCGGCGTTTCTCCATCTTCTTGCAGCGTTGCTGCTCATTGCGATGATGTCGGAGCTCGCGCTCCTCCGATGTCTCGCGGCTGCCTGCCATGCTTCGTGGTCGATCTGCTGGTGGCGAGTTGGGAGAGGGGAGAAGAAGTGGTGTGGGGAGAGGAGGGTTGTGACCCGGGTTTTAAAGGCGGCCGGAGGCGCGGGGTTGGGTGGCCTGCACTAACGCGGCCACCGGTTCGCCTGGCCACGCATTGACGCCGACGACGCGTGTGCAGGGCACCGCCGCGGGCTGCCGTTGCGACTTCAGCATGCGTCGCTTCCGTCTGCTCCATGTGAACGGGCGCAGCGTTATTGCGAGGCGTCGCCTCGCTCTGCGCCCGCCAAGGGAACGGAAGCGGCGTTATTGCGAGGGGTACTGCCAGGCGAGCCGCCGTCTAGTCGCCTCGCCATTAATCGGGCGCAACGGCCTCCTGTACAGGCCAAGTTAACACGGGCACGGGGCGCTGTGTGTATGACAGGCGGGCCAGCCCTGTTGTGGCGCCCTGACCTGACTGTTATACAGTGATGCTGTGTGTCACCGGTTAAGCGATACAACCGGAGGTTACGGGTTTACCAATCCCCGGCCAAAACCTTTGGCAGGCGTTGCTCGGAATGGATCATCGGCAACGCAACACCCCGATTGATGCCTTAACACAGGCACAACCCTCAATGCATAATAGAGAGACCAAGACTTGTGGAACAACTGGCACCTCACAGACTCTACGACACAAATCATATAGTTCAACTCTTATAATAGAGAAAGATAGCAAATGACAACTAGAGGTCACTGACCCAACATTACAACAAGCGGAAGAAAAATAGGTTGTTCTAAACAACAAGATCCAGATTATGGCCTAAGAGGCCTACAGATAAACATCATAGCGCCAGCTGATCCGGGATGTCCCAAGCTGCCACCTGGGAACCCCAGACTACTCGTCGACGTCCACAAAGAACCCACCTTCGAGGTCGGTGAAGTCCTCCTCTGAAACAAAACAAACGACGTTGAGTTCGACGAACTCGCAAGATTATATATAGAGCATTAGCTCGATGAAGCTTTCAAGGTTTTATGGCTGTTTGCATAAAGCTGATTTTATTTATGAAGAACATAACTCAAAGGCATCGACTATTCAGAGTATTTTCAAAAGAGGTAAGGAATAACTCTTTCTTTCATCACCTTACTCATCATCGACCATTGTACCTGTTCATCAAAGGCACCTCCCCGAACCACCCTCGAGGAAGCTCACCTTTCAATCTCGAATGGTACCTCTAGTACCCAGTTTTTAATCATTCCGTTCAAGTTATTCTATGATCTTACCTTCACTTCCCAAGTTCGTCCAAACCGCGGACACGGCTTTTCGAAAAGATTTAACCCTGCAGGGGTGTACAAATGTTTGCCACGCGTACCGTCCGGCCCATTACCTTGCTTTTAGCTCTCTTCCTTGGAGAACCGGCTGGGTGGGAGCGGTGTCGACTTCTCCCCGTTAAGGACTTTCCAGGATCATCAGTGGTGGCAGGACAGCCAGGATCACAACACCCCGCCCCACGGCCACTCATTTTCCTAACACCACCATCCTCAGCTCAGTTCAGCCCACCACCATCACGCACGCGCAAATGGAAGCCCGAACTAGAGGACTCTGGCTAGCCCCGCCCGAGTTATTTAGTCTTTGAGGGTTCCTGCACTGCGAATGCATAGGCCTCACGCATGGTTGCACGCTCAGTCTTGGTTCAAGAGGTATAGAACTCGCACCTAGGCGGCGAGAACGAGACAAAGCACCACAACCACAGTGGCCTCTCATCCCCACCTTTAAGCATTTTATTATCCATCACCACAATTCTCCACCAACATTCTCCTCTCAAACACCTGTTTCCGACATGAAGTATCCATCGCACCGCTATGCAATTACTAAGCATGGCTAAGCATCAACATAGCATAGTAGATATCTCGGCCAACAATACAATCCTATGGTTAATAGGAGGGAAACAGGTAAATGGCATCGGAATCTTAATGCAACTATAGGATACTCTAATCCAATAAAATTGACATTTGGAACCGCATGCAATATTATAGTGGAGAAAATACTTGCGGAAAATAGGATAAGATATGCTCAGAGGGGGGAATTACGCTAGCCTTGTTGATACGGCTGGTAGTACGGATCGTCACGAGACGGGGGTGGCACTTCACCTCCTTGATCTACCGATGCACAAACAACACCGGAAGAGCAATCAAATCACCACACATGCTAACATATGCAATGCGCAACCACATGATGGCATGACATTTTAAAATGCACCCTAAAAGCTTTTAACATGACCAACAAGTTAAATGGGGTCCCCATTATATTATTTGCATTATTTGGAATAACCCCATATCTAAAACTTAATGATTCTAGTGCTACGAGAAGTAGATTATTGTAGTTGTGATCAATTATGCATGATGATGATGATTCTGGGTGATTCCTGTTTTTCTGAACATTTTGGTATAAGAAACACCTTATTCGGAGGCCCCGATTAAAAGTTATTAATTTTATAAATCCTCTTTTTAATTATTTATTTTTGATTATTTTAATTCCAATGATAAATATTTTAGCTACTCGACTCAAGGGAGAAGGATGGAACACAAGGAATCATCGAGTCGATGTCCCTACGTGCGCGAGGGAGTAGCGGGGAACATGCGGTATCGAGGGAAAATGAAAAAAAAGAACCTCTGAAAAAAAAGTCAAACCAGCCTCCAGACCGGTCTGGGCCGGCTGGCAGGCCGGCCTGCTAGCAGAGGGAACCGACCCTCAGCCCAGCCTGGGCTGGTCTCACGGCCGGGCAGTAGCCAGAGCGCTCCGGCCTCTCAGCCGGTTTGGGCCGGCCCACGGCCGGTTGGGGCCCAGAGACGGACGGCCTCGAGGCCGGTCCAGGCCGTTCTCACGGCCGGTCTCGCGAGAAGAGGAACGGCGACGACGCCGTGCTGGGCGTGCGCGCGCTCGACGATGCCGAGCCAGGGGAAGAGCTAGGAGGTGAGGGGAGGGGTGCCACGGCACGGGGTGCTCACCACGGACGCGATGGCGTGCTTAAGGAGGCAGGAGAGGCGACGACCGCGACGAAATCATCCGCGGCGGCGCCTGGACGACGGCGGCGAAGTAGGGGACGGAGGCGGCGATTCTCAGCATCCCGCGTCAATTCCTCTGGCTGGGAGGTGGAGCACGGTACGGCGGAGCTAGTGGCGGGCTCGGCTCGTCTCGGGGAAGCCCGCAGCGGTGGCGATGCATCGACGACGGCAAGCTCGGCTCCGGCTGCGTGGGGAGAAGAACGGAGAGGAGAGGGAGCAGGTGCGTGCGCGGATAGGGGAGCAGTGGGCCTCGTGGTCCTCCTTGCAGGTGAGGGCAGAGAGGAGGGGGGCCAGGCCATGGCGTGCTCGAGCACGAGCTGGTGCGGCTCGGCCGCCCAGCTCGGTCGCTACAGAGGAAGGGGACGGCGACTTTACAAAAAGGCCCCTGGATCTTTAATTCTATCACAGACAAGCCCTTTCTCCTCTTAATTTTGAAACCAGAAGCAATTCACGGATTTAATTTGGGCACCAGAACAATTAATAAAAATTTGACAAAATTCTGGTAGTCTCCTAACAACATATAGAAGGGCCACAAAAATTTGGGGTTGCAAACAGAATGTTTTTGGACAACAATTGTTCAACAGATTCAACTATGGCATTTTGCCCAATTTCAAAATGTTACTCCTTTGATAACTTGGAGCAAGTGCAAAAATCAATAATTGAACTCTTGGAACTTCCTTGACAAATATGGGATGTCAAAGTATTTTTGTTTGCAACTTTGAGTGCCACATTGTTTGGAAATATCGTTGGAACAAGTTCAACATTGTGTTTCTCAATGTTGCCCAACCCATTCGTGTGTGTTGCTTAGCAATGACACAAGGATGCTATGATGCAATGATGCATGTATGAAGCAAAAGTGAAAATTTTACTCAGGTTTTTGAGGTCCACAACTTTGGGCTGTTACAATTCTACCCCCCTTACAGGAATCTCGTCCCGAGATTCTATGATTGCGAAAAGAAGTCGGGATACTCCTCACGGAGACTAGACTCTCGTTCCCAAGTTGCTTCTTCCTCGGAATGATGAGACCACTGAATTTTTAGAAACTTGGTAGTCTTGTTCCGGGTCTTTCTTTCAGCTTCATCCAGGACACGGATAGGATGCTCGCGATAAGTGAGATCTTCCTGGAGGTCTAGCTCTTCATGATTTACCCCATGGATAGGATCCTTGAAACACCGGCGAAGTTGGGATACATGAAACACATCATGCACATTTGGAAAGATGACCGGTAACTCCAACTTATAAGAAAGATCTCCTCGCTTGGCCAGAACGGTGAAAGGGCCAACATAGCGAGGTGCCAATTTCCCTTTTATACCGAAGCGGCGAACGCCACGAAGGGGAGAGACGCGGAGATAAGCTTTATCACCAATTTCATAGTGAATCTCCTGATGGTGCTTATCATAGTAGCTCTTCTGCCTAGACTGAGCAATCTTCAGATTCTCCCTTATGATTCTGACTTTCTCCTCAGCTTCGTTGATCACATCCGGACCAAACAGTGCTCTCTCTCTGGTTTCGGACCAATTTAGAGGAGTACGGCATTTTCTTCCATATAAACCTCAAATGGAGCCATGCCCAAACTAGCTTGATAGCTATTGTTGTAGGAGAACTCCGCGAAAGGGAGATACTTTTCCCAATCCTTGCCAAAAGAGATGACACATGCCCTAAGCATGTCTTCCAGAACTTGGTTCACTCTTTCGGTCTGACCATCAGTTTGGGGATGGAAAGCGGTGCTGAAGTTGAGACGGTTCCCATAGCAGTTTGGAAACTAGTCCAAAACTTGGAGGTGAATAGGCTTCCACGATCAGAAATTATCTTCTTGGGAATGCCGTGAAGGACGACGATACGAGAGGTATACAGGTCTGCCAACTTGGCAGCTGTAATGTCCACACGAACGGGGAGGAAGTGAGCCACTTTGGATAGTCGATCAATGATGACCCAAATGGCATCATGTCCCTTTGGAGACTTCGGAAGACCAGTAATGAAGTCCATACCAATTTCATCCCATTTCCACTCGGGAATAGCAATAGGGCGAAGAGTGCCGGCAGGCCTTTGATGTTCAGCCTTTACCCGTCGACAGGTGTCGCATTCAGCAACATACTTGGCAATTTCTGCTTCATCCGAGTCCACCAGAATTGTGGTCGAAGGTCTTGGTACATTTGGTACTACCGGGATGAATAGAGAGAGGAGATTCATGAGCTTCTTGGAGGATCAGCCCTCTCAATTTTGTTTCTTTGGCACTACCAAGCGGTCACCAAAATAAACAACTCCGGATTCATTGACAGAAAAACATTTGGCCTTCCCGCTAGCAATGTTCTCCTTGATTTTTAGAATACCCTTGTCACGTTTGAGCATCCTTAATCTGGTCTACAAGAGTAGATTTGATCTCCAGATTTGCAAGGTAGCCGGAGGGAACAATTTCCAGGTTCAAACGGGAGAACTCTTCATGAGAGCAGGTTGGCCTTCTCAATCATCAGATTGTTGCAATAGGACTTCCGACTTAGCGCGTCAGCCACGACGTTTGCTTTGCCGGGTTGATAGTTCAGACTCACATTATAGTCCGTGATTAACTCCAACCAACGCCTTTGCCTGAGATTTAAATCCGGCTGGGTGAAAAGGTACTTCAGACTCTTGTGATCCGAGAAGATCTCGCAACGGTTACCAAACAGATGGTCTCCATTGCTTCAAAGCATAGACCACAGCGGCAAGTTCTAGATCATGAGTTGGGTAGTTGAGCTCATGCGGCTTAAGTTGGCGAGAAGCATATGCCACCACATGGCCATCTTGCATTAGCACACAGCCCAAACCTTGCAGAGAGGCGTCACAGAAGACGACGAAATCCTTGCTCGTGTCCGGCAGGACAAGCACAGGAGCGGACGTGAGCTTGGCTTTCAGTGTTTGAAACTCTCTTCAGCTTCGGCCGACCATACAAACTTTTTATCCTTCTTGAGAAGGTCAGTCAGGGCCTTGGCTATCTTGGAGAAACCTTCGATGAATCGGCGGTAGTAACCCGCCAATCCGAGAAAGCTTCGAATGTCCTTGACTGACATTGGAGTTTTCCAATCCAGAATGGACTGAATCTTGTCGGAATGACAGCCACACCATTAGCGGATATCACATGACCAAGGAAGAGATTATCCAACCAAAACTCACACTTGGAGAACTTGGCATAGAGGCGGTGTTCTCGAAGTCTTGTCAGAACCAAACGAAGATGTTCCTCATGCTCTTCATTGGTTTTGGAATAGATGAGGATGTCATCAATGTAAATGACGACAAACTTATCAAGATAATCCATGAAGATGGAGTTCATGAGCCTCATGAAAGTAGCTGGAGCATTGTGAGACCAAAGGACATGACGGTATACTCATATGAGCCATAACGAGTAACAAATGCCGTCTTTGGAATATCCTCCTTTCTGATTTTTATCTGATGGTAGCCTGACCTCAGATCCATCTTGGAGAATACCGTTGCACCAGCTAACTGATCCAACAGATCATTGATGCGAGGAATAGGATACTTGTTCTTGATTGTCACCGCATTCAACGGTCGATAGTCAGAGACTAGACGAGGCACGGTAGAATCCCTCTTCTTGACAAAGAGTACCGGACAACCCCAAGGTGAACTGCTAGGCTGGATGAACTCCTTGCTAACAGCTGATCAATTTGCTCTTTCAACAGAGCCAACTCTTCCACCGGCATACGGTAGGGCTTCTTGGAAATTGGAGCGGTACCGGGAAGTAGCTCTATGACAAACTCCACACTTCGGTCAGGAGGCATGCCAGGCAATTCTTCCGGGAACACATCCGGGAAGTCACACACCACGTGTATGTCCTGGATTTCAGGAGGGGATTCGCCTTCCATAAAGCAAAGGAGAATCTCAGGTGAGCTGGGTACGATGGCGGACGGAGGTATTGATGTTGCAGGCCAATACTTCACAATGTCACCGGAAGGAGCGGTCACAGTAATGGTCTTGGCGGCACAGTCGAGATTAGCCTGGTATTTGGTAGCCAGTTCATGCCCAGTATGACATCAATGCCTTTGGACTTCAGAGCTACCAAGGCATAAGGAAAAGACAAGGAACCTATATTAATCTGGACCTCAGGAGTAACCCATCGGTTTGCCATTTGGAACCAGGAGTAGCGATCACCAAGGACGGCTCATTTTCTCGAACGGTATTTTGTGCTCTTTTGCAAACGCTATGGATATGAATGAATGCGATGCTCCAGAGTCAAACAAAACTGTAGCTGTATTGCCGTTGATTCGTAACTCACCCATAAGAACGCCGGGGTCATCTTCAGCTTCTTCAAAGAGACGTGGTTCAGGCGACCACGCACAATAGGTCCAGCCTTGCCAGTTGGAGTGGCAGGGGCTCGTGCAGGAGTTATCGCGAGAGGTGCCTTCTGGGGGCACTCCCTGGAGTAGTGGCCAGCCTGGCCACAGGTGTAGCAAGTGACTCCAGGTGGAGCAGGTAGCATAGGACGGTACCCACTTCCGCCTACCCAAGTGTCGAAGTAGTGGGGCGCGGAGGAGGTGGCCTGTATCCTGCTGCCCTCGGCATGAAGGGAGCACGAGGTACGGCGCTGTAGGGACAAACACCCTGCGCTTCTTGCTCTCAGAACCCGAGGAACTCTGGTGGTCCCCATGTGCGGGCCTCTTGGAAGCTTCAAGTTCCTTTCTTCCTTGCTCAAGAGTGAAAGCCTGGTTGAACAGCTCCTGATAGGTCTGGAACCTGAAGGGCAATAGCTCATAGCGGAGCTGCGGAGTCAGACCCTTGCGGAACAGCTCTTGCTTGTCAGCATCATTGGTCACGTCCCTTGGGGCGTAACGAGAGAGATGGTTGAACTCACGACCATAAGTGCGGAGGTCCATCCGTCCCTGTTGCAAATCCAGGAACTCCCTCCTCTTCAAGTCCATGATCGGCTGGGAATGTACTCCGCACGGAAGGCAGTGCGGAATCAGCCCAGGTGAAGACATGGTTGGCTGGAAACAAAGCCACATGGCTTCCCACCAACAGCCAGCAGCACCAACCAAGAGGTAGGTGGCAAAGTTGACTTGCTCCGCCAATGGGACATGAAGCGCGGAGAACTTGCGCTCCAAAGCACGAAGCCAATCATCAGCTTCCAGTGGCTCCTTAGCATCAGCAAAGTGGGTGGCTGGAGCGCAGGAACTCGGTGAGAGTGTTGCACTCGTTCCTCCGTGCATTCTGCTGCACCAACTGTTCAAGCAAGCGCTCATTGCGCCCACGGTTCTCCTCAATGGCCATCAAGACCTCAGCCATCGAGGGTGGTGGCGGCAGATCATCCTCATCATCATTGTGGTTACCGCGACCACCACGGCCTCCACGACCTCCTCGAGCCATTCTGGAGATTTGACAATGACACGTTAGTATCTTTCTCCGAATGGTCGAACAATAGCGTCTACTCAAGTACACAGACTAGGGACGATAATACTTTGCGAGAAGGAAAACAACAAGATAGAACTTGGGTCAAAGATCAGCATCATGTGCTACTAGTGAGAGTTAAGAAATCACAACTTAACACACTCTAGTTGACACAATCCGGGACCTTATGTTCAAGTCCGTGGGTTAAAACCCAAAGAAAGGATCAAATGATTTGACTGGTAGAAACATCTGAGTTGATTTGGGATTGCAACGCAGCGGGAGCAACGTGACACATAACACTAAAGGTCGAACCCACCCCGTTTCTCAATTTTGAAGTAACAGGTGAGAAGTAAAACCTTTAAACTCAAATCGAGGTAAGATTGCTCCGAGATTAGAGGGTAACCAGATAAGGAGTAAAAAGAATCCTAAGATGGTTTTCACAACTCATTTTTAGGTTAAAATATTTTCACAAACACTAGACTCAACATCGACCAGTAGAAGGGTTTCCTACAGGCAGTACTGCTCTGATACCAACTTGTGGCGCCCTGACCTGACTGTTATACAGTGATGCTGTGTGTCACCGGTTAAGCGATACAACCGGAGGTTACGGGTTTACCAATCCCCGGCCAAAACCTTTGGCAGGCGTTGCTCGGAATGGATCATCGGCAACGCAACACCCCGATTGATGCCTTAACACAGGCACAACCCTCAATGCATAATAGAGAGACCAAGACTTGTGGAACAACTGGCACATCACAGACTCTACGACACAAATCATATAGTTCAACTCTTATAATAGAGAAAGATAGCAAATGACAACCAGAGGTCACAGACCCAACATTACAACAAGCGGAAGCAAATTAGGTTGTTCTAAACAACAAGATCCAATATGGCCTAAGAGGCCTACAGATAAACATCACACGCCAGCTGTTCCGGATGTCCCAAGCTGCCACCTGGGAACCCCAGACTACTCGTCGACGTCCACAAAGAACCCACCTTCGAGGTCGGTGAAGTCCTCCTCTGAAACAAAACAAACGACGTTGAGTTCGACGAACTCGCAAGATTATATATAGAGCATTAGCTCGATGAGGCTTTCAAAGTTTTATGGCTGTTTTGCATAAAGCTGATTTTATTTATAAAACATAACTCAAAGGCATCGACTATTCAGAGTATTTTCAAAAGAGGTAAGAATAACTCTTTCTTTCATCACCTTACTCATCATCGACCATTGTACCTGTTCATCAAAGGCACCTCCCCGAATCACCCTCGAGGAAGCTCACCTTGCAATCTGAGTGGTACCTCTAGTACCCAGTTTTTAATCATTCCGTTAAAGTTATTCTATGATCTTACCTTCACTTCCCAAGTTCGTCCATAACCGCGGACACGGCTTTTCGAAAAGATTTAACCCTGCAGGGGTGTACAAATGTTTGCCACGCGTACCGTCGGCCCATTACCTAGCTTTTAGCTCTCTTCCTTGGAGAACCGGCTGGGTGGGAGCGGTGTCGACTTCTCCCCGTTAAGGACTTTCCAGGATCATCAGTGGCGGCAGGACAGCCAGGATCACAACACCCCGCCCCACGGCCACTCATTTTCCTAACACCACCATCCTCTCAGTTCAACCACCACCATCACGCACGCGCAAATGGAAGCCCGAACTAGAGGACCCTGGCTAGCCCCGCCCGAGTTATTTAGTCTATGAGGGTTCCTGCACTGCGAATGCATAGGCCTCACGCATGGTTGCACGCTCAGTCTTGGTTCAAGAGGTATAGAACTCGCACCTAGGCGGCGAGAACGAGACAAAGCACCACAACCACAGTGGCCTCTCATCCCCACCTTTAAGCATTTTATTATCCATCACCACAATTCTCCACCAACATTCTCCTCTCAAACACCTATTTCCGACATGAAGTATCCATCGCACCGCTATGCAATTACTAAGCATGGCTAAGCATCAACATAGCATAGTAGATATCTCGGCCAACAATACAATCCTATGGTTAATAGGAGGGAAACAGGTAAATGGCATCGGAATCTTAATGCAACTATAGGATACTCTAATCCAATAAAATTGACATTTGGAACCGCATGCAATATTATAGTGGAGAAAATACTTGCGGAAAATAGGATAAGATATGCTCAGAGGGGGGAATTACGCTTGCCTTGTTGATACGGCTGGTAGTACGGATCGTCACGAGACGGGGGTGGCACTTCACCTCCTTGATCTACCGATGCACAAACAACACCGGAAGAGCAATCAAATCACCACACATGCTAGCATATGCAATGCGCAACCACATGATGGCATGACATTTTAAAATGCACCCTAAAAGCTTTTAACATGACCAACAAGTTAAATGGGGTCCCCATTATATTATTTGCATTATTTGGAATAACCCCATATCTAAAACTTAATGATTCTAGTGCTACGACAAGTAGATTATTGTAGTTGTGATCAATTATGCATGATGATGATGATTCTGGGTGATTCCTGTTTTTCTGAACATTTTGGTATAAGAAACACCTTATTCGGAGGCCCCGATTAAAAGTTATTAATTTTATAAATCCTCTTTTTAATTATTTACTTTTGATTATTTTAATTCCAACGATAAATATTTTAGCTACTCGACTCGAGGGAGAAGGATGGAACACAAGGAATCATCGAGTCGATGTCCCTACGTGCGCGAGGGAGTAGCGGGGAACATGCGGTATCGAGGGAAAATGAAAAAAAAAGAACCTCTGAAAAAAAAAGTCAAACCAGCCTCCAGACCGGTCTGGGCCGGCTGGCAGGCCGGCCTGCTAGCAGAGGGAACCGGCCCTCAGCCCAGCCTGGGCTGGTCTCACGGCCGGGCAGTAGCCAGAGCGCTCCGGCCTCTCGGCCGGTTTGGGCCGGCCCACGGCCGGTTAGGGCCCAGAGACGGACGGCCTCGAGGCCGGTCCAGGCCGTTCTCACGGCCGGTCTCGCGAGAAGAGGAACGGCGACGACGCCGTGCTGGGCGTGCTCGCGCTCGACGATGCCGAGCCAGGGGAAGAGCTAGGAGGAGAGGGGAGGGGTGCCACGGCACGGGGTGCTCACCACGGACGCGATGGCGTGCTCAGGGAGGCAGGAGAGGCGACGACCGCGACGAAATCATCCGCGGCGGCGCCCGGACGACGGCGGCGAAGTAGGGGACGGAGGCGGCGATTCTCAGCGTCTCGCGTCAATTCCTCTGGCTGGGAGGTGGAGCACGGTACGGCGAAGCTAGTGGCGGGCTCGACTCGTCTCGGGGAAGCCCGCAGCGGTGGCGATGCGTCGACGACGGCAAGCTCGGCTCCGGCTGCGTGGGGAGAAGAACGGAGAGGAGAGGGAGCAGGTGCGTGCGCGGATAGGGGAGCAGTGGGCCTCGTGGTCCTCCTTGCAGGTGAGGGCAGAGAGGAGGGGGGGCCAGGCCATGGCGTGCTCGAGCACGAGCTGGTGCGGCTCGGCCGCCCAGCTCGGTCGCTACAGAGGAAGGGGACGGCGACTTTACAAAAAGGCCCCTGGATCTTTAATTCTATCACAGACAAGCCCTTTCTCCTCTTAATTTTGAAACCAGAAGCAATTCACGGATTTAATTTGGGCACCAGAACAATTAATAAAAATTTGACCAAATTCTGGTAGTCTCCTAACAACATATAGAAGGGCCACAAAAATTTGGGGTTGCAAACAGAATGTTTTTGGACAACAATTGTTCAACAGATTCAACTATGGCATTTTGCCCAATTTCAAAATGTTACTCCTTTGATAACTTGGAGCAAGTGCAAAAATCAATAATTGAACTCTTGGAACTTCCTTGACAAATATGGGATGTCAAAGTATTTTTGTTTGCAACTTTGAGTGCCACATTGTTTGGAAATATCGTTGGAACAAGTTCAACATTGTGTTTCTCAATGTTGCCCAACCCATTCGTGTGTGTTGCTTAGTAATGACACAAGGATGCTATGATGCAATGATGCATGTATGAAGCAAAAGTGAAAATTTTACTCAGGTTTTTGAGGTCCACAACTTTGGGCTGTTACACCTGTCAGGCATGTCCGCCCCCATGTCCGGCACCCCCAAGAGGGCCTCCAAATTTGGAGGTCCTCTTAGGGGTGCCGGACACGAAATCGCTCGGGGCGACCCTTTGGGGGGTGCCGCTGGTGGCTATTTTTAGTGTCCGGACCCCAATGGGCCTTTGGGGTCATTTGGAGGGCCCCGGTGGAGATGCTCTAATACTCCCTCCATCCCTACAAGGTGCCCTTTAATTTTGATGGTGAACGACGTCCAACTTTGACCATGATTTATACTTATAATATGACCATTAGATTATTATAAAAATATATGGAATGAAAGAATTGTGTAAGATAAATCCATCGTACCATTTATACATTATAGAGCCACATAATTTATTATATATAACGGTTAAATTTGAACACCGAAGACCAGCACAAAAATAGTGTGCCTTATATTTTGGGACGGAGGGAGTACCCCACTGGTGCCGAATAAATACCATGTTTATCGGTAAAGCATTCTTCATTTTGAATTTTATATACATGAATATCATATCAAACCTTAGTTTCACAAACAAATTTATCAAGGATGCCTAGTTTGGATTGTAAAATAAGCCTCCAATCCTAAAGACAACATCTTGTACATCTGGTACCACAGGACGTTATTCAATTGCTGCAAAGAACCCAACCAGTAATAGCAAGAAAATCCAGAATGCATACATAAGTGCAGACTTCCCAAATTGGATGTGTCCTTTTTCGATGTAGCGATAATCCGCTTCCATTTTTTCAATGACATAATTGAGTTGCGTAAGGTTGAGCACAGCGCAATGAGCTCTGCAATGGCGGTGTCCAAGTTCATCTTTTCAAGGAAGAACATGTGCAAGATCAGGGTGAGAAAAGATGCTAAGAGGTCAATGACAATCGTATACTCGGAGAAAGCATCACATTGTTGCCTCGGCCATTTGTGATCACTCATTTGCCAAAAAACCACCCTGACAATGAAAAATGTGTCACATGAGGATCCAAGGACTAACTAGCGAGTTGTTCGGTCCGCGCGGACGATCTCTTATTTGAACAAAACTCATCACTAGTTTATACTAAACTTTTTGACCTTTTATAACACATCATATCACTAATTTTTTGCTAGTTTTAGTGCAAGTTTAACATGCAATCAAAATATTTTTCTCTTGTATTTAAAAACATAACAATACGCATCTATGTTTGTAATTTAAAGACCGGAGTACATCATGACTTTAATCAATTGTCCATTGCTATAGGCTTATTTTTTATGATTTCATTTCTATTCTATTTAAATCCAAGGAAATCTTAATAGACAACGAATTCACAATCATCTATGAATTAGTTCCCACCATATATATACTACTGAGTTTGTTTCATATCTACAGTAGCTTATAAATTCCTAGAGATTTCCAAAACATATATACGGGGCTAATAAATATACTAAAATATGTTTAAGGAAGGATTGTTAGCTTCGTGTCAGAAGTGAAAGAAAACCGACGGTGTAATTTCGGGTTGTCCCCAACCGCATAAAAAAGTGTTCGTTAGCGTCTTCTGGTATCGAAACTGTTGGGGACATGCCTCGTGCCTCGTAAGCGGCGTCGGTGAATGTGTTGGGGATGGCTGGGTGTGACCGACACTTAGCCAAAATGATATATTTCAAATCCGAGTGAATGTTTGTGTTGTGCTTTGGACCAAATAGAATGTTCACAATGACTTTGTTTTTAACAAATCAATAGCTCCCTCCTTTCGCAGGTTATATCTTTGTCTACCCACTAAATCTATATCTGATCTTATCTCCAACTGGAGGAAACCGCCCAGACATGGCTATTGAATGCAACCATATGGAAATTGTTGAACGAGATTTATACAACCGGGGCGGTTGGCGTTTGATAACAAAATCTCATGTTGAAGAGCTATTATTTCTCTTTTCCTTTTTAATTTTATATGGCTAATCCATGTATCGGACAATATCTAATCATTGAATTGTACTCGTTTGTGATTTGAATACAAGGAACCGTATTAGTTACACCTGACGGGATCTCAGGTCAGGTTTTTGGGCGGGACGACCCTGGACGAAATCTTCTTTTAGTAAGACCGAGCCCGACCTGCTAATCGGGTTTACAATTCAGTCCCAAACAAGGCCCGATGACATGATATGGCTCAACCTGACCCAAGATTTTCGAGCCGGGCTTCGGGGCGGACAAAAAGAGCCAGATGTTGAAAATTCATACTTAAACCCGACCCAAGTCTGACCTTGGCCCAAATCATATTGAGCCCGTCAACGCGTTCAGGTTTAAAATCTAGTCCCGAACCTGGCTCGATGGCATGATATGGCCCAGCCCGGCACATAACTCTTGGGCCAGGCTCACCATGGCCAAGACCAAGACTAGTATGCATCAGCGGATGAGGCCAAGACCAAGACTAGTACACTTTTGGAGGTCGAGCTACATGGTAGTCATTTGTTTTTTTGAAAATTTAAATCAACATTTTAAAGTTTCCAAAAATCATGAAATCAATCCCGGGTGTCGAGATCTACAACCATGCAAATTTCAACTCTAAATTCGTTATATTTTGGCCTGTACAAAAAAGGCAAATCAGTGAAAAATTCAAATTTTTGAATATGTGTATTGTTCACCACACATATCCACAAGTTTGTCTTTTTTGTGCAGACCAAAATACAACGAATTTAGAGTTTAAAATTTGCACGATTGTAGATCTGGACAATATCCACGTCCAGGAATGTTTTCGCGATTTTTGAAAACTTTAAAATGCCGATTTTATATTTTCAAAAAAAATGGCCACCATGTAACCCGAGCTCCAAAAGAGGTTTTAAATGTAAAAAGGAAAATGTAAATAGTAGTAGTGGTAAAACTGGGTGCCGTGTGCATAGCTTTGGTATGGGCCACCCTTACCGTCACTTCATCGCACGCTCTGATCTGTCATTGCAGCCTGTCTGCCTCCTTCCCTGGTCTAGTGCAGTATACCACGCTAGTACGTACTAGCAGTAACTTATTTGCTCCTTTCCGTGCACTGATGGGTGAGTAATGAGATGACACTAAATCAGTCTAGGCGCACTTTCCCCTCCTCCTCGCTACAGTGCAGAGGAGGCGATTTCTTGGAATCGCCTGCGCACGCCGCTCTCGCCGTCGCGGATCCGCGGGATCTCTCTCCCCCCGTCCGCTCCGGCGGCGGGTGGGTGGGGGATCCCCGGATCCCTTCGTGTACATAGGGTAGGAGTGTGGAGGTTCCCGCCGGCGGCGCTGAGGAGGCGGTGGTGCGGCTGGTGGGTTTTTGGAGTCGGCGTCCTTCCTCTCCGGTGGTGGAGCTCCGGCGGGGCTCCGTCGCGTGGTCGTCGACCTTGCCGTGCTCGCGGATCCGCGGATCCGCCGTGCGCGGTCTTCTTCTCCTTCTGCTGCGGTGCGGCGGCGCTGGAGATGTGGTGTTCATCCAGGGCTGGACGGGAGGCTGGAGCTTCTCCTGCGACGGATCTGTTGGCGGCCGAGGCTTGGCGGGGAAGCGGTGCCAGGGGGGCGCCGCCCTACGTGTTCATCGACAAGTGCTCCGTCGCGGCGCGGCGGGCAGTCAAGGCGGCGTCTCTTAAGGGTTTAAAAGTGCCTGGCAAGGTGGTTGCCGGCCTTCGTCTCCGTCGCCGGGAAGCTGCGACTCTCTGTGGTGGCTCTGGATCCTCCCCGTATGTTGGTTCTTCTTCTGCTTTTCAATTTATGTACGGTGTATGTGGTTTGATCGTTGAATATACGGATGGTTGGATGTGTCAAAAAAAAATGAGATGACACTCAATTTTCTCCAACCAACCTCTTGTTCTACCTCGGTCGGCAGTAAGAAATTGTTCATATAGTCGTGTTACACAATGTGGGCGAAGCATCCATTGCTGCAGCTCCAACCTGCAGGAGCACACCCAGGTGGGCGCGGGGTTCCTCCTCTTCAGCGACGGCAAGCCCGGCACCACCTTCCGGCTCGAGGCCGCGCGCAGCGTGCAGGGCTGCTTCAGCGACCCCGACGACGACGCCCGCCCCTGCAGCAGCAGCAGCAGCTCCGGCGAAAGACGGCTCCTCGCCGCCTCCATGCCTCTACTCCTCCTAGCACCACTCTGGCTAGCCTTGTGATGTTCCCCTACTGTCTGTCTGAAACTAGTGCCAGCCTCAACACTGGTTGAACTGACCGTAATGCAGTTTAATCCATCACAAACAAGTTTACAGCCACGATCGATTCAGCAAGCTACTACTCCATACATCTGTATGTATTGACCACAAATACATTCTCTAATTATCCATTCCATCCATACAACTCGTTCAATATTGCACGCTAGAAACAACGCTGAACAAGCCAATTGCGTCAGCTGGATATTACAACAATACATAGCTCAATTCCTCAACCCAAATTATACAACAACACAAGTAGGAGCAGCAGCCAAGCCAGGAGGCGACAACGATCCTTCGAAGCGAGAGGCTTCAGAAACAGCGGTCTGCTCGGCTTGGCTGGGCCTGCTTGTGGTGCCAACATTTCAATCACAAGATGGCGCACCCTTTCTGTGATTTCCTCTTCCTCCTCTTCTGCTTCGGGGGCTGGAGCACCACCTTGATGGCTGCGTCGAACACCGCCTTGATGTTCTGCAGACACATTGGTAGAGGGGCAGAACAAACACACAAACAGTTAATAAACAACCCAACGCAGCTTGTGTGCCTGCTGTGTTTCTGATACCGTAAAAACGAACGACAGAAATCCACATCGGCTACCTGCTGTGTTTTCGAGCTGCACTCGATGTAGGCCGTCGCGCCAATCACCTTCTTCAGCTCTTCGCCCTGCAGCGACAAGAGTTTTATACCATGTCTTTTCCCTTTGATGCTGCTTCCTGGGATCAACCAGACACAGGCAGAAAGATAGAGGCTCGTGTTTTAGGGAGTGAGTACCTGGGCAGTGGAGATAGGAACCGCGCCCGGGTGGTCCACGAAAAATTGCTTGTCATCCCGCAGATCTGTTCGTAACTTCGTGGTTAAACACTGCTCAGCTATACGGCGTTTCTTACTTACAACAGCAGCAATAAGCAATAGCCAAAAAGTAAGAAACAATAAAGTACAGCCACTGATTTCTTAGATAGAAATGTCAATTGTGCATCAGGCAATGCAACTCAACGTTAAGTGCTACAACAGTTGGGCTCTAAGAACGGCATGAATTACAAAGTCAAACTGAAAATATCCTACCTGGGCAAAACATGGACCTGAGCTACAGGATTTGGTTTCTAACCAGACGGATACTTGAACTTGAGCTAAAGAATTTGGGTTCCGGCCAGACAGAACCTAACACTGGTACATTAGACTTCCCAGACGCATGTGGCATACCTCAATGGTATCACACATATACCATGTCCATCTGAATAAGTGTATAGCATTCTTTATTTTGACTGAATTTTAATTTCACACCTAGCAAATTAAAATTAGTTGTTAAGCCCTGCTGAGATATACGACGTTTGTTACATGCAGCAACAGTAACAAAAAACCAATAAGCAGTGGCCAAAAAATGCGAAATAATGTGTACAGCCACTGACTAGAAAGTGTTTTTGCAAGCCAATGACATGTGGCTAGAACAGTCTGGGCTCCCAAGAACGGCAATAATCACTGCTGCAACTTAATGGTTATAAGCATTGTTAGTTATATGGAGTTTCTTACCGGAAGCAACGGTAGTAAGCAAAACGACAGCCAACAAGTGCAAAATGATGTTTAGAGCCACTGATTATATAGCATTTCTTGCAACTTAATGTCAATTGGCTAGAAAAGTTGGGCTTAAGAAGGACACGAATTGTGAAGTCACAGACTGAAAATTGCATCAAGTCCCACACAAAATAGGCCTCCGTAACTTAAAGAAATTGACATCTAAGATCTAACCATTTCAGTAATACCAGTGGTACCAAAAAATAACATGTCTGTTTGTAAAACATTCATTATTCTTTTGTACATGAATACCACATAAAATCTTTATTTGGCAACCAGCAATTGATTTATTTTTGGGGTAAAAGTGGATCATGTTAAGCAATAAGGATTACATTGAGGTCATGATCTAGCTCCTGAGTAACACAATTAGGTCCCGAACCATGCGACTCCATAGTGTGCTCTTCTGTCCTTGCAAAATTTGCAATACAGTGACTCACCCTATACCTAGTTTCTAATGTGAAATAAGTATATATCCTGCAATCCTCAAGACAATCAATAGGCAGTATCTTATTTTGTGGTCAACAATCTTTCAGCTTAACAATGAATTGATCCTTTATAGCAGCCAAAAACTACATGTTGTATGCCATATCCTGAAATTAATGAACTATTATGCAGCAGACATCAAATTCAAATAGCTTATTTTCCATTAAATATTTGCGGTTGTTTAGACATCAAAGATTGTGGAGATTATTTGGGTAAATATTGTATTCAAATATCCGCTATAATCACAACAGGCGTATAACCACAAGTCTGTCAAATCTTAACTTCCCAACAAACAGAATTATTTATTTTCTGGTTACTTAAGTCAGCAAACAGCTAGCTCTAATATGCAGCAGGCATCAAGAAATCCACTGATTTCACAGGTCAATAATAGAGAAATGTTTACACAAACAGAATTATTATTTTCTGGTTACTTAACTCAGCAAACAGCTAGCGTCTACTACTAAAGTAATGGTGGGTAAAGCACATGTGTCAATCACAACTGACATAGGTTCATAACAGAGAAATTTCGCAGAAACAGCATTATGAATATGAAATAGCAGCAGAGCAGGAGGTGAATGGGGTCGCATAGTATATACCAAGCTTTGTGCCGACAAGAACGATGGGCACACCAGGAGCATAGTGCCTCAACTCAGGAATCCACTGCAAGAAAAAGAATATAAACAACATAGGTGATTGATCTAACAAAATGACAACATGATATCTTGTAATGGAAGGAGAATGGAGGGAAAGCAGGCTTACCTTCTTGGAAACGTTCTCGTAGCTGGCCTTGCTGATGAGGGAGAAGGCGAGGAGGAAGACGTCGGCGCCGCGGTAGCTGAGCGGGCGTAGGCGGTTGTAGTCCTCTTGGCCTGCGGTGTCCCAGAGGCCGAGGTTGACGGTGCTGCCGTCGACGACGACGTTGGCGCTGAAGTTGTCGAAGACGGTGGGGACGTAATCCTGCACGTATTCAGTGAGAAAGTGGTGAAATTGTAGTGGCAAATTAAGAATCAGTGAAGGAGGAAGAAGAAGGTAGGAACGTACGGTGGGGAAGGTGTTGGATGTGTAGGAGATGAGGAGGCAGGTCTTCCCCACGGCGCCGTCCCCCACCGTCACGCATTTTATGAACCGCGACGCGCTCATCGCCGCCCACGCCGGCCGACCTTGATCAGAGAAGATGAGCTGCCTTAGGTTCCTACCTTCTTCTTCCTCCTCTTCTTTCGGTGTTGGGTGGGGAGGTAGGTAGGTAGATCGGCCGGCCGGCCGTCGGAGGTGAGGCGAGGTGAGTTGAGGTGGGGAAAAGAAAGAAGAAGCTTGGGGCGAGTGGGATGGTGAGTGTGACTCTTGCAAGCAGGTCCCGCATCAACACGCTTATTCTATTCTCGCCCCTGCCGCCCCTCAACTAGTCTAGAGGTGGTCAACGTATTAGGAGGTCAACGTATTAGGATGACTCCAACGGGCCGACCCAAACGGACGCGCGTTTGGTCCGCGTTTTGTCCGTTTGGGTCGGGGAACGGACGCGCGTCCGACCCATGTCCGCCCCTTTCTGGCCAGTGCCCCCAACGGGGCCGACGCATTGAATCCGCTTGCCATTTTTTTTAATACTAGGATTACATTTTTAAAACTAAAATTACATAGTAAATTTAGGACTTCCTCCTAACATAAACCCTAAAACCTAAACCTAAACTTGAAAGAAATTAATAACCGACCACCGGCCGGCAAGGGGGAAGATCAAAGAGGGGCTGCGGCCTTGAGGAACGTCACGCAACATGCCGGGCTGGTCGCCATCCGGCGCGAGAAGCTGCCGCGATAGCGCCCGCGCGCGCTCATACGCGCTCGCTCGACCTCGTCCACCAGATGCTGCGGCGGCGGCGGATCCATTCCGCGCGTGGATCTGGTGGCCGCCGTGGCTAGGGTTTGGCCGGCCGGCGCGATTGGGGAGGAGTGCCCTAGGGTTTGGTCGGCCGGCGCGATTTATACAGTGGGGCCACAGTTATTACGGGGTAGGTGGTCGTTGGGGTCGATGACACGCGGGGCCAGGGCGGACACGGGGAGGATGCAGGAACGGTCCGCTCGCGTCCGGGCCCGACGCATCGGTGACCCAAATTTGGGCCAGGAATGCGTCGCGGCGGACCAAAAAACGGACCGCGGTCCGTTTGCGTCGCCCCGTTGGGCCGTGTTTTTGGCTCCCGCGGACAGGGACGGACGCGCGCGGACTCAATGGGTCGCCCCGTTGGAGTCATCCTTATTGCCCATTTGTCTTGTGGGGCCCATTCTCCTCCTCTTCTTTCGTCTCGCATCCTCCGTTTACATTGGGTTTAGTCAAAGTCAAATTTTATTAAGTTTGACCAAATACATAGGAAAAAATATACTTATTTGCATCAAAATTTTAACATTAATAAAATCTTCATGAGATATATTTTCATATTATATGTATTTAATATATTATAAATGTTTATATTTGGTCAATTTTACATATTTTTTGTGTTACATAACTTAGATTGTGTTGACAAAATTAATTATTAAAGTTTCTTCTAAAAATGTGATATGGCCCTGTATTCAAAGACGGAGGGAGTAATGGGTGGGTAACTGATGGAGCATGGTAAAAAAAAACACACCTCAGCTTTTCCAACAGGAGGACGTTCCTGCTATTCTTGCCGACAGAGCTGCGGACGGCGACACCACCATCTCTCGGCGAGTATGCCATGTGGGCCAGCATGCGATTAGGGAGGACAATGATGGACGTAGCATTGTGTCCGCACACGACTCAAATCTCACCCAAGTTTGAGACATAAATAAGTCAAAATGAACATAAATTATATTAACGGCTAAATGGGTCTGCGTGTTGGGTGGCGGTTTTTGTCCATATAAATATAAAAGGATAAAAACGGACCAGCTGCATTGGAGTTGCGCTTAATTTAGCCGCATTGCTGTTTTAGGATAAGAAAATTAGGCGATCAATTAAGAGAGCTGTTACACCTACATGCGACATTTTTATGTCCGATGCTTGTCCGACATGCAGGCATCATATCCGAGGATGGTGTACGACCGTTGGACAAGATTTCTAAGAGCATCTCCCCTCGCGTCGCCGCCCAAAACCCTTCCAGATGGGTAATTTGTGCACCGTCCAGATTAGCTGCTGGCTTTTCGCGCCGTCGCTCCCCACTCGCGGCACCCAAACATTAATTTGTAAACTTAAAACATGACAGAATTTTATTTAAATTTTAGCAAATTTTACAAATTTGAATGAAAAATAATGAAATTTAAAGCTAAACCCTAATCTTATCTAATGGCGGTGGCCGTAGCGGTGGTAGAGCTCTTCAAAGGCGGCATAGTCGTCCTCCTCCTTCTCCTCCTTGATGCTTTCTACGTCGCCACTGGTCCCGGTGTCCTCCTCCTCCTTGACGCCGCTTGCGTCGCCGCCGACCACGCGCAGGCAGACGGCCCATCGCATGTATTCGATGGACGCGGCGACAACGGCCTTAGTGATGTCGTCGTCGTCCTTGCTCATTTGCGCCTGGATGAGCTCCATCATGACCGACGACAACTCCGGCTCCGGCTTCACCTTAATCGGCTCCGGCTTGGGCGTGAGCAGCGCGCGGCGACGAGCTGGAGCGCGAGGAGGAGGAGGACGTCGTGCGCGATGTGGAGCGCGACGCGGACGACACGGACCGCGGTGCCCAGTGGCTCGCCGGAGGAGGAAGCACCGCCGACGTCTGGAGGAGGGAGCCACCGTTGCGGATGTGCTCTATGACGGCGTCGGGCATGCGTCTGGGCACGCCCCATAACTGTCACATCCCAAATTTGGAAACTAAGAAAAACTTAGTTTCACAAGACCAAAATTCAGAACCAACAAAAACTTTTTGAAATATTTTACTGATGATTGTGTTTTCCATCCCATTGCTAGGTTGAACCTAGTGTGACTTGTTGTTTAAGTTGTTTGACTAGTAAATATAAGGCTCAACCAAGATGAAAATATTATTAACTTTGGTGATCATGTCATGACAAGAAAAATATTCCATATATCTTTTCCATTCTTATTTTGGCCAACTCCATTTCAATGATACTTGGTTTAGCAACACCAAAACTAATACCCATTACTTGAGAAAGTAAAAGTATTTCCAGAACTAAGTGTTCCCAAAAATGTGGAGATCTATATGCTATCTCCTATCTATCTTTTAAACTTGATATTTTGCATTTGTATGCAACTCCCATTTTATAAGCTTGGTTATCATTACATTTTAAAAGGAACACAAGTGGGAAATATATTACCCCACATATTTTGTCTTGCTCAAAACCCTTTTCAAAAAAATACAAAGGTGGAGTTGAGATAGTTTTAAACATCATCTTGTCATAATTAAGAGTGATCCTTTTTACAAGATAGTATTGTTAATTATGGAAATGGTGGTGTGATTAATTCATGTGGTTTGGTTTGTGTGGTCATAAGTGTGATGTTGATATTGTTGTGTTTGTGGCTTGTGAGGGTAATTCCTCAGTTGTGCTTAATACTAGAATAAGACACACTTGACAACAAATTTGGTATGTGACTTGAATAAAAACAAACCCTCTAGAATTATTCACACCTAAGTTGAAATCCTAAATTAAGGGAAATGATCTTATTTAATTTCCCTCTATCTCTATTCCTCTATTTTATGAAAACAATTATATTTCCTTATTCTAGGAATGAGATGAAATAATAATCATTTCAACCTCATCTCACTCCCTCCTCAAGTAAACATACTTTTCAATTTTAAACAAAACTCTCAAAGTATTTAACAAAAGGAAATTAAGATCATGATGAAGAAATGATCTTAAATAAATTATTTCCTCCCTATTTCTCTAATTCTTTCAAACGAATATTTTCTCCATGAAAATATAACCTAATTGAAGTTACCATATTTGTCAAGAAAGTTCCAAAAGTTCAAAACGATATTTTACCACTTGTTTTAAAATATTAAAGAAATGTTAATTTAGTTTTACCAAAAATCATTTATTTAAACTCTATGAACAAATTATGTTCAAAACATTTTATTTTCAAAAGCCAATTTTTGTGGAGCTTCTACATGTATATGGGAGGCTACATGAATTTTCTCAGATTTTTAGAAAATGATTTAGTGCCTCAATTAAATCACTGAACAGCTTCTGGTTTTAAAACAAAACAGAAAAGGACTTGAATGTAAATAGAAAATGAAGTCCAGGGGGTTTTCTGGAAGAATGTCGTCTTCTCTGTAGCAGCAGTGCCGACGAGGCCGTTGTCGTCCTCCCGTGCGTCGCCCGCCCGGACCCCCCCTCCTCTCCGTTGCCCTGCGAGGAGAAGGATAAGAGACCCCCCCCCGAAGCTGCTCTCCTCCTCCCTCGCTCACTCGCTCTCCTTTCTCTCTCTCTCCCTCTCTGTTTTTCTCTCCACCATGGCCGCGCCTCGGACGAGCTCGCCGTCGAGCATCGCCGGCGATTGGAGCATCCCCGAGTAAATCCAGGACCGCCAGAAGATGCGCCTCACCGTCCTCTTCATCTCCGTGCAAGGAATCGAGGTGGGACGCCGTCGTTCGCGAGATCGCCGCCGTCTTCTTCCTCTCCGGCCGACGCACTCCGATCAAGCTCGCCACCGCCTCCGACCACCTCAGCCCCAACGGATCGCACCCACGCATCGAGGGTGAGCAGGCGCACCTCCTGGACATCTCCGTTCACCCCAGATCGCTGTAGTTCGTCGGTTCGCCGCTAGCCGTGTCCATCCGCCGTCGTGGTTCGCCGTGGACGCCGTCTCCGGTAGCCATTTGGTCGCTGTCTCCGCCAGGGAGTGGCCCACACACGTACGCGTCCACCACGGGTAGAAAACGGGTCACGCGCGTGCGCTGTCGTCGATCCCGTGCGCGTCGTCGCCGGTGGTCGCCGCGGCCGTATACTATCACCAGCACCGAGCCAGCCCAGTGGCTAGCACACAGCACACCCGCGCGCGAGGTCTCTGGTTCGAATCCCGCGCGGCGCAACCCCTTTTTCCTATTTATCCACACGCTGACAGGTGGGCCCCACTGGTCAGTGACCGCGGTGGCCAGCGCAGCCGCACCCAGCCCAGTCAGCGCCAGCGTGGCCGCAGGCCCACACGTCAGTGACCGTGTGTAGCGCGCTGCTCGGTTCAAAACGTTTCGTTAGTTTTTTCTGGAAAATAAAATAAAAAGCCAGATTCAAATTTAAACTTCAAAAATTCATAACTAATTAAATACTTGTCCAAAAATTGCAAACAAGATACCAAAATGTTCAGATAAATAAGGCCTGTCTTTTGGTGTAATTCACCTATCCAAATAAATTAGTTTAACTGTTGTTTTATTGAAATAAAGAAAATGGCAGAATATAAAACAAATTAGGAAAATTCATATCTTTAAAAATAAGGATCCAAAAATTAAGTTTGACCACTTAAAATGTTCAGAAAATGATGACTTTCATGTTCCACCTTGTTTCCAAACATGGAAAATTATTTTGTAATGTTGTTTAAAACACATTAACAAAAGGGCAGATTTAAAAAGGATTTTATAAATTAATCAGTAATAATTTTTGGAGCAAATCCAATTTTGCTAGGTTCCTAGTGTTTCACTTTATCACACCCTAACTTGGTGTGAAGGTTCTACTCATAGAGATTAATTAGTGGCCTAACTTTTGTCTGAAGTATTTCCTGTTCAACAGGAGGTGCTTGTTGTTAACCTTCGCCTCAGATAGTTTTGTGATCGATGTACCTAGCTTGTGTATAGGTGATAGACTACTGACCAGTATAATACCCTCGTAAGTGTAGATCCTAGTTGTTACTCGAACGAATAGTTTGACGCTTACGGTTTGTTACTGGTCTGTATACCACTTGTGGTTTGGTTTGCTTAGTGATTGTTGTGTTATTCTCCTGTTTGCGACGCTAGATATAAACACTACCGGAGTGGTCTTTGGAATGGAGTTATTGAGGAAGGGAAATTTGTTGAACCTGAAGATCAAGACCAAGATCACTTTGCCTGAAGATCAAGACCGAGATCACTTTGCCGAGCAAGGCAAGCTACTCTCTGAGCTTGCATCTATACACATCTATTTTGGTTTACATGTTTTACTTATAAAGAGCATATGTTATTTATGTGGTGTTTGCCACTAAAGTTATGAATTTGAAAACCCCTTTTGTTTTCAAAATACAAGTATACTATTTTGACACCCTCTACGGAGATATTAGCTGGAATTTCCTTTTTAAACTATAGGATGGGAAAAATATTGTTTATTCAAAACTCTTTTGAAAATACTCGTGTGGTTGTGGAATACCGAGATGTCGGTATGGAAATGGAGAAATGGTGAATGGAGATGTTTATGAAAAATGCACATTGTGTCTTTGTACTATGACGACCAGCCGATAACCTGTGCGACCACATTTACCCATATATGGGAAAAGGGCGTAGTCATATAGTTTGCTCATATTAGTATGGGATGCCTCAACAACGGGATGACCTCGTTCCATGAGGGGATGGTTTGGTGACCTACCCCCTGACCTGGGTCCTCTTAAGTGAAGTCTGCCAACAGAGTTGGTATGAGTGTATTGGAGAAAGAGGATTGAAGGTTCCACCATAAATCGCCGGGCAGAACTACGAGTCCTCACACTTAGATACCGACGGGCTGGATTAAGTGTTGATGGGGTCCTATACTAGCATGAGCAAAGGACAGGCTATGGTCGGTGACTCAACTTCGCATACACCTTGTATGGCGGGACGTGGCTGACACGATGAGTTACCGGATGGGTGTGGGAAAAGCGTGCTACCTCTGCAGAGGGTAAAACTATTCGAATAGCCGAGTCCTCGGATATGGACAGTTGGGAGGCTGTCCTCTGACCATGTGCAAGTTTTGCAAAGTTTTGAGATTTGAAAATAAAATGGAGATGTGTGGTATCTGCAACTCTACCGACGGGCTGGTATGAGGTTGCTGGAGAATGATTGACCATGACGGGCTATGGTCGGGAAGTGAAGAGTTTTGTGATTTGAAAGTGGAAAATGTTTTATGCAACTATACCAAAGGCCGGTATGAAGTTGTGGGGAGTGAATGACCATGAAGGGTTATGGTCGAAAAAGGAGGAGTTTTGGGGAATAAACCAAAGGGTGATTTTCCGGGAAAATGTTTTAAAAAGAGACTTATTACAAAGACAGGTTTATGGGGAAAAGTTCTAAAAGCCTTATTTTCTTTTTCAAGAAAGATATAGAGATTTCAAAACAAAGTTTTAATAAAAAAAAGTATATCCTTCTCCTTTTAGCAAGGATATAGAGTTTTCAAAGCAAACGAGGTTTTATTTAAACAATAAAAGAGTAGTGCATGCTCATTCCGGGGGTAGTTTGCGAGTACATTCAAATGTACTCATATTGGTTTCGTCCCTGGCTATTGTCTTAGCCAGATTCTGAAGAGGAGCAGTTTGAAGAGAAAAGGGCATTCGTGAACGTCAATGCGAACTAGGGCGCTTCCCAGTCAGCTGCCTGTAGGGTTGGCAAATGGCTTGGGCTCCACGTTGTTTGGTGATATCCGCTGCAAGTACCTGATGGAGTTATGGCTTCAGTCAAGTAAGTAATTTCATTCGGTATTTATGGGTGTTCTTTTGATACCAGTTGGATTGTGCTCAGCGACAGACTGATCATGGGATCGCTAATGTTGTAGGCACAAGGGTATTTCGGACAGCTAATCCGGGGTCCCCACAGACTTGGTATCAGAGCCATCCTGACTGTAACAGACCTTAGTTAGCATGGACGTTAGTTAGGAAAGAAATATTTTTTTAAAAATATATTGTTACCAAAAACATGTTTTCATCTAAGGAAGTCCGAAAATAACTTCCACTCTTCTCATCCTCTCTAATATTTCGAGTCTCGTCCCTCTATTTTAAGATTTTCCAAGGATTTCTCTAATCCCTCTTACCCGTTCAAAATACTTGACGATGAACCCAAGTGAGACCTAATTAGCTAGCACCCACAAGAAGAAGTTTCCACCTCAAGTACTCGACATTTAACATCAAGGTGATTCATCTGCAAATACCAATATAGTCGATATCAACAAAGCAAGAGACCTTCTAAGACCTCAACTCAACAGCAACAATTCTACTCCATTTGTGACCTTGACAATCTCAAGTATTCTGGCCGAAGACTAAGACGATAAAATGAAGACTTCAACAGCCCTGTTTCACCGCGGCCCATGGGAGAAAATTATTTTGGAAAGAAATATATTACCACCTAAATTATTTGTATCTAAGGAAGCCTAAGTGTAGCTTCCACTCTTTTCTCCTTCTTGAGTTATTCAGAAACCTCACCTCTTGTCTGAAGGTTTGTCAAAAGTTTCCATCTGTTGTCTTACCTCCATTCAAACTTACATACTTGACGATATCCCAAACCAGACCCATAGGCTTGATAGGATAAGCTCGTTTACTTGAGCAAACCCCATCTTCCACGGTATTGAACGTCTGTTGGTGCTAAAAGTGCCTTGATTGATCTTTGCTTGTGTGTTGCATTTATTATGTGTTGTTTTCCTTGGGTGTTTCACAAAACACGCCTTGTCGGGAACCCAAAGTAACCACACTTTTATCTGTTGCTTTATTTTAGACTGTTTGCAAAAACCTTTTTGCCGTGTTGGCCATAGATGTACTTTTTGTACCCTCTCAAAAGTTCGACTTAGAAAAACCCTTCAGAAAATTTTCTCCTAGTAAGAGAAGCAAGGTATGGAATACTCTCTACCCCAAGACTTTGCGATCTTCTGCAAGACGGATACCTGCCTACATACGTCGTTTTGTACAACCACAGCAAGCCATCGAGAAAGATGAAGATTCAAGATCCGACGTTAGATGACACAAGTCGTGTCCCGTCGGACTAACAAAACAATATGAAAAACTAACATAACTAACATAACTTATCTAACTTTAAATCCCTCATCTAACCAAATTTTGCAAAGATACTAACTGCTTTTTCTAGACCAAGGGAATAAGTGCCGTAGGACGACTCAAAACTAGTTGGTACAAAGGAGACTTTAGGAAGATATAAGAGTGTTGGGCTATCAGATTATTAGGCCAAAGGATCCCTTAAGAATCTAGTTGTTGAGATCAGAATTTGGTGGATGATGTTGGTAATATCAAAAATTTGGGGTTTAGAATAAAAGTGAAAGCTTGGAGTGGGTCGATAAATCAATTGGGTTTGGACAGATGATATATTTAATTAATACTCAGGGGCTAACCAGTTGTGGTCCCCAACCACTGGTGGTTATCTGGAGCTAGAAGACGTGACCCTTGATTTAAGGTTTAGAAATAAGGGTGAAAGTTATTGGATTTTTAGGAAGCACTTGCTGATACAATGATGTTGGATTGGTTAGAAGCAAGTAAATTAAGAAGAATACTCCGGTGTTGGAATGTTTAGGGTGATCCCTAGCGCAAGTGACCTTGTACTAAATTCTTATGGAATTATAGGAAGTGCTCAAAGATGAGCTAGCAAATGAATAGATCGTTGTATGCAAAAAATAATTGGTGGAGGGTAAGTGAATGTTTATCGGATTCTAGGAATCAATATGACTTGGTCTAGTAGCAAGACATTCTAGGTGACAGTAGTTTTCAGAGCTTGTCATGCTCTGTTTGGATTATTCTTAGAAAGATCGTTTATATTTGATTAAGAGATCAAGGCCCGAAAGTGTCGAGATGAAATCTGAATTTGGTTAGAAAGTGGGTCAAATTCTTGATGGGATGATCGCATGATTGTTGGATGCTTTATTTAGCTTTGATGATATGATCGTGGGAAGATGGCAACCTGAAGGAGTCAGATAATTTGAGATATGCTTATCTGGGGAATAAATTAATCAAGAAATAATTGGTGGACTACTATGATTTTTGTGACAAGATGTAATGGGAAGACTGAGCCTGAAAGGTTCGATGGGTATCCGATAGATTGAACTATAATATGATAAAGAGTTTATGCCCGAAGAAGATGATGGTGGATTAATAATTTTAGCTTGGGCAAAAGTCATGATTCAGTTAACTAGTTGATATTAGTGACCTTACCAGAGATGTTGGAATGGTATTTTGAAGACTCGAGAATTAGAGGCCTATGTAAATTTGGTTGTTTTGGATCTTAGGTATAATAAGTTTGATGTTCAGAATATAGCACCCAACTCCCTTGAAAACTAACTTAAGCCCCTCAACCAGGAAGTTTTCCCGGAAACCCTAACTATTCGGTGCACTCTAACCTACTTGTGAAGACCCCTGCGAAACTTCGTGAAGACCCAGAACCACAGAAACCATTCAGGACCAGCCTTTTTCCCGCCAAGCCGAAGAAGAAAAGCGTGAAGAAGATCTACCGGAAGTCACTGAGAAGAATCAAACAACGAAAGCACCTGCTGTTGGCAACATCAACCACCAAGCAAGTCCAGACGCCCTTAGAAGTTTATAACACCCCTCTACTAACTAGAAACCGGAGAGAGTCGAGTGCTCAAACTTGACGCATCCGGAGACCGACGCGTCCCCACCTGCGACCCTCGTAAGGAGACAATACCAGGAAGTGATATCTGCACCGACCCAAACATCGAGGAATGACACCCAAGACAAAGATGTCAAGCTACCTCGGAAGAATAATGTCCCCAATTCAACTCCAGCTGCAACCTTCAGGATGAACCTTCAAAACCCCTTTTTAAGGGGGGAAGACCTGCAATAGGTATACAAGAACGTGGTAATAATTAAATCCGTGCGCTTTCAGCCTTATAGTATCTGAAAACGGCCAACCAGGACTCTTCCTCAGCATCGATCGTCAAGTCAACCCCATCATCAAGGATCTGAACTCAGCACGGAAGATCATCGACAAATAAAGCCTGGCAACATCAATTTGTCAAGATCTCACATGGTGACCATACTGAAGGAGCAACGACCTCAGAAGAGTAGTCAACCCAAAAACCCGTGCCCTCGTACTCCCCTGTTACCACCGGGCAAATCTCGAGGACGAGATTTATTTTTAAGGGGGGAAGAGCTGTCACATCCCAAATTTGGAAACTAAGAAAAACTTAGTTTCACAAGACCAAAATTCAGAACCAACAAAAACTTTTTGAAATATTTTACTGATGATTGTGTTTTCCATCCCATTGCTAGGTTGAACCTAGTGTGACTTGTTGTTTAAGTTGTTTGACTAGTAAATATAAGGCTCAACCAAGATGAAAATATTATTAACTTTGGTGATCATGTCATGACAAGAAAAATATTCCATATATCTTTTCCATTCTTATTTTGGCCAACTCCATTTCAATGATACTTGGTTTAGCAACACCCAAAACTAATACCCATTACTTGAGAAAGTAAAAGTATTTCCAGAACTAAGTGTTCCCAAAAATGTGGAGATCTATATGCTATCTCCTATCTATCTTTTAAACTTGATATTTTGCATTTGTATGCAACTCCCATTTTATAAGCTTGGTTATCATTACATTTTAAAAGGAACACAAGTGGGAAATATATTACCCCACATATTTTGTCTTGCTCAAAACCCTTTTCAAAAAAATACAAAGGTGGAGTTGAGATAGTTTTAAACATCATCTTGTCATAATTAAGAGTGATCCTTTTTACAAGATAGTATTGTTAATTATGGAAATGGTGGTGTGATTAATTCATGTGGTTTGGTTTGTGTGGTCATAAGTGTGATGTTGATATTGTTGTGTTTGTGGCTTGTGAGGGTAATTCCTCAGTTGTGCTTAATACTAGAATAAGACACACTTGACAACAAATTTGGTATGTGACTTGAATAAAAACAAACCCTCTAGAATTATTCACACCTAAGTTGAAATCCTAAATTAAGGGAAATGATCTTATTTAATTTCCCTCTATCTCTATTCCTCTATTTTATGAAAACAATTATATTTCCTTATTCTAGGAATGAGATGAAATAATAATCATTTCAACCTCATCTCACTCCCTCCTCAAGTAAACATACTTTTCAATTTTAACCAAAACTCTCAAAGTATTTAACAAAAGGAAATTAAGATCATGATGAAGAAATGATCTTAAATAAATTATTTCCTCCCTATTTCTCTAATTCTTTCAAACGAATATTTTCTCCATGAAAATATAACCTAATTGAAGTTACCATATTTGTCAAGAAAGTTCCAAAAGTTCAAAACGATATTTTACCACTTGTTTTAAAATATTAAAGAAATGTTAATTTAGTTTTACCAAAAATCATTTATTTAAACTCTATGAACAAATTATGTTCAAAACATTTTATTTTCAAAAGCCAATTTTGTGGAGCTTCTACATGTATATGGGAGGCTACATGAATTTTCTCAGATTTTTAGAAAATGATTTAGTGCCTCAATTAAATCACTGAACAGCTTCTGGTTTTAAAACAAAACAGAAAAGGACTTGAATGTAAATAGAAAATGAAGTCCAGGGGGTTTTCTGGAAGAATGTCGTCTTCTCTGTAGCAGCAGTGCCGACGAGGCCGTTGTCGTCCTCCCGTGCGTCGCCCGCCCGGACCCCCCTCCTCTCCGTTGCCCTGCGAGGAGAAGGATAAGAGACCCCCCCCGAAGCTGCTCTCCTCCTCCCTCGCTCACTCGCTCTCCTTTCTCTCTCTCTCCCTCTCTGTTTTTCTCTCCACCATGGCCGCGCCTCGGCCAAGCTCGCCGTCGAGCATCGCCGGCGATTGGAGCATCCCCGAGTAAATCCAGGACCGCCAGAAGATGCGCCTCACCGTCCTCTTCATCTCCGTGCAAGGAATCGAGGTGGGACGCCGTCGTTCGCGAGATCGCCGCCGTCTTCTTCCTCTCCGGCCGACGCACTCTGATCAAGCTCGCCACCGCCTCCGACCACCTCAGCACCAACGGATCGCACCCACGCATCGAGGGTGAGCAGGCGCACCTCCTGGACATCTCCGTTCACCCCAGATCGCTGTAGTTCGTCGGTTCGCCGCTAGCCGTGTCCATCCGCCGCCGTGGTTCGCCGTGGACGCCGTCTCCGGCGGCCATTTGGTCGCTGTCTCCGCCAGGGAGTGGCCCACACACGTACGCGTCCACCACGGGTAGAAAACGGGTCACGCGCGTGCGCTGTCGTCGATCCCGTGCGCGTCGTCGCCGGTGGTCGCCGCGGCCGTGCGCGTCATCGCCGTGCACGGTCCACACCTCAAAAGGCTGCGCACCCGTATAATATCACCAGCACCGAGCCAGCCCAGTGGCTAGCACACAGCACACCCGCGCGCGAGGTCTCCGGTTCGAATCCCGCGCGGCGCAACCCCTTTTTCCTATTTATCCACACTCTGACAGGTGGGCCCCACTGGTCAGTGACCGCGGTGGCCAGCGCAGCCGCACCCAGCCCAGTCAGCGCCAGCGTGGCCGCAGGCCCACACGTCAGTGACCGTGTGTAGCGCGCTGCTCGGTTCAAAACGTTTCGTTAGTTTTTTCTGGAAAATAAAATAAAAAGCCAGATTCAAATTTAAACTTCAAAAATTCATAACTAATTAAATACTTGTCCAAAAATTGCAAACAAGATACCAAAATGTTCAGATAAATAAGGCCTGTCTTTTGGTGTAATTCACCTATCCAAATAAATTAGTTTAACTGTTGTTTTATTGAAATAAAGAAAATGGCAGAATATAAAACAAATTAGGAAAATTCATATCTTTAAAAATAAGGATCCAAAAATTAAGTTTGACCACTTAAAATGTTCAGAAAATGATGACTTTCATGTTCCACCTTGTTTACAAACATGGAAAATTATTTTGTAATGTTGTTTAAAACACATTAACAAAAGGGCAGATTTAAAAAGGATTTTATAAATTAATCAGTAATAATTTTTGGAGCAAATCCAATTTTGCTAGGTTCCTAGTGTTTCACTTTATCACACCCTAACTTGGTGTGAAGGTTCCACTCATAGAGATTAATTAGTGGCCTAACTTTTGTCTGAAGTATTTCCTGTTCAACAGGAGGTGCTTGTTGTTAACCTTCGCCTCAGATAGTTTTGTGATCGATGTACCTAGCTTGCGTATAGGTGATAGACTACTGACCAGTATAATACCCTCGTAAGTGTAGATCCTAGTTGTTACTCGAACGAATAGTTTGACGCTTACGGTTTGTTACTGGTCTGTATACCACTTGTGGTTTGGTTTGCTTAGTGATTGTTGTGTTATTCTCCTGTTTGCGACGCTAGATATAAACACTACCGGAGTGGTCTTTGGAATGGAGTTATTGAGGAAGGGAAATTTGTTGAACCTGAAGATCAAGACCGAGATCACTTTGCCTGAAGATCAAGACCGAGATCACTTTGCCGAGCAAGGCAAGCTACTCTCTGAGCTTGCATCTATACACATCTATTTTGGTTTACATGTTTTACTTATAAAGAGCATATGTTATTTATGTGCTGTTTGCCACTAAAGTTATGAATTTGAAAACCCCTTTTGTTTTCAAAATACAAGTATACTATTTTGACACCCTCTACGGAGATATTAGCTGGAATTTCCTTTTTAAACTATAGGATGGGAAAAATATTGTTTATTCAAAACTCCTTTGAAAATACTCGTGTGGTTGTGGAATACCGAGATGTCGGTATGGAAATGGAGAAATGGTGAATGGAGATGTTTATGAAAAATGCACATTGTGTCTTTGTACTATGACGACCAGCCGATAACCTGTGCGACCACATTTACCCACATATGGGAAAAGGGCGTAGTCATATAGTTTGCTCATATTAGTATGGGATGCCTCAACAACGAGGATGACCTCGTTCCATGAGGGGATGGTTTGGTGACCTACCCCCTGACCTGGGTCCTCTTAAGTGAAGTCTGCCAACAGAGTTGGTATGAGTGTATTGGAGAAAGAGGATTGAAGGTTCCACCATAAATCGCCGGGCAGAACTACGAGTCCTCACACTTAGATACCGACGGGCTGGATTAAGTGTTGATGGAATGTTTCGTAGCGGTAGGGTCCTATACTAGCATGAGCAAAGGACAGGCTATGGTCGGTGACTCAACTTCGCATACACCTTGTATGGCGGGACGTGGCTGACACGATGAGTTACCGGATGGGTGTGGGAAAAGCGTGCTACCTCTGCAGAGGGTAAAACTATTCGAATAGCCGAGTCCTCGGATATGGACAGTTGGGAGGCTGTCCTCTGACCATGTGCAAGTTTTGCAAAGTTTTGAGATTTGAAAATAAAATGGAGATGTGTGGTATCTGCAACTCTACCGACGGGCTGGTATGAGGTTGCTGGAGAATGATTGACCATGACGGGCTATGGTCGGGAAGTGAAGAGTTTTGTGATTTGAAAGTGGAAAATGTTTTATGCAACTATACCAAAGGGCCGGTATGAAGTTGTGGGGAGTGAATGACCATGAAGGGGTTATGGTCGAAAAAGGAGGAGTTTTGGGGAATAAACCAAAGGGTGATTTTCCGGGAAAATGTTTTAAAAAGAGACTTATTACAAAGACAGGTTTATGGGGAAAAGTTCTAAAAGCCTTATTTTCTTTTTCAAGAAAGATATAGAGATTTCAAAACAAAGTTTTAATAAACAAAAGTATATCCTTCTCCTTTCAGTAAGGATATAGAGTTTTCAAAGCAAACGAGGTTTTATTTAAACAATAAAAGAGTAGTGCATGCTCATTCCGGGGGTAGTTTGCGAGTACATTCAAATGTACTCATATTGGTTTCGTCCCTGGCTATTGTCTTAGCCAGATTATGAAGAGGAGCAGTTTGAAGAGAAAAGGGCATTCGTGAACGTCAATGCGAACTAGGGCGCTTCCCAGTCAGCTGCCTGTAGGGTTGGCAAATGGCTTGGGCTCCACGTTGTTTGGTGATATCCGCTGCAAGTACCTGATGGAGTTATGGCTTCAGTCAAGTAAGTAATTTCATTCGGTATTTATGGGTGTTCTTTTGATACCAGTTGGATTGTGCTCAGCGACAGACTGATCATGGGATCGCTAATGTTGTAGGCACAAGGGTATTTCGGACAGCTAATCCGGGGTCCCCACAATAACGTGTCGCACCCGCTCGCGTTCTTGTCCCGCGGAGCCACGCCGGGGCCGCCCCAGTGGTCCATCTCTTCCTGGTAGAGGCGGCAGAACTCGACCTCATAGGGTCAAAATTCGTCGGGTTCTCTGGATCCCATCTGGGATCGTCCCGCTGTTCCGGCATCAGCTCGCGCCGGTAATGGCCGATGACGGTGGCGCAGAAGTCCCGGTTGGACCGCTGAGGGCGTGCGGCACCGGGATGCCGCCGACTGAGAGGGACCAGCGGCCCGGGGCACGCATGTCTGGCCGGTGCCGGGTACCCGTTCTCCCGCAGCTCGAGGAGGAGGGTGCGCGGCGCGAAGCGATTCCCGCCGTGCCTCTAGAGCGTGTCCAGCTTCTGGCCATGGTCTTGCTCTCGCGGCGACAGGGAGTGCGAGTGTGAGGGCTGGGAAACCGAGACGCTGCGGCCATTAATTCGGCTGGCTCATCTCGATCACTTGTCCAATCGTTGAGGGATTTGCTATGTAGAAACAGTACTCGAGTATAGTATGTGCTGGCCAGAATGACACGATGCCCCGTTCGGAACGCACGTGAGAAAAACATAGGATAGGATTGGTATACAACGTAGGAATAGGGAATCAGTGATCTTTAAACCTGAGGATTATAAAGCGCCGGAAAAAATCCAGTCAGTGGTGTTCGGAACGTAAAAAGTGAGCATTGTAACTGAATGCACTGACAACCAGATTTGGAGTATCAAGAGCAAGTAGCCCTGCATGCCGCTTGGTGCATCATTCACGGATGAACACAACCACAGGAGCCATTCTCTTTGCTTTCACGTGTTCTTTTATGGTCCATGTAAACCACGTCCACCCACCCTCGTATTAGTAGACATCAAATCAAGCGCTTCTATCTCTTTGCCTCTTTTTGAACACGATCTCTTTGCCTCGGGCTTCCGCGAAATAACAGCTCCTGGCGGATGTTTGACTTCCCGTGAAAGCGTAGGAAAGAAACATCTCAGAGAGATACCAAGCTAAAAATATTTTCCAGCGTTTTAGCGCGCTGATGGTTATTTCAGTTTAGAAAATGCGACATACTATTGCGCGCGCTCCAGCATGCGCGTTAAACTTGAGCGTGCGCGTCCAGAGCAAACAATACTTTCCACTCAAACATAGAACCAATAAGATAAGACACATACAAATAAATCAACAATAAATAGTACAATTATCATTGCAAGTCAAACGAATAGTTTCTCTTCGATACAGCAAAATTTACCTTCAAGTGTTTTGTCAAACACATTGCGGGTGTAGAGGTACAAATGTCCGTTGCGCGACTGTTCGTCAAGATCTATGCGCTCGTGGCGGCGGCAGCGAGGGCGAGGTCGAGGAAGGAGTGGTGGCGGACCGGTGAAACGGTGGATGCGGTGGCGGCGTCGGTGACAACGTCAGACACACCGCGCCGGTGACCCACGCGCGTCCAAACGAAGCGGCGGTGGCGCGCTGGGGAGATGCGACGGACGCACCGACAGAAGGTATATGACAGTGCTGTGTCGTCGGAGGTGAGGGGGAGAGGTGCGGGCGGCGGCGCGGGCGCCATGCTTGAGGTTTCAGATCTAGTTGGTCATTCGCGTGCAAGCTTTGTGTCGTCTAACGCGCGGGAGCGGGCACACGAAATATACCGCGCGAGGTGCCACAATGTCCCGCGCGCTGACGCCTGTTTACCGTGCACACGGTTTTGGCGCCACTGCTGGAAAAAGCAGTGACTAAAAAAACCACTGAAGGTACCGTATGTGTCGACCCCTCTTCGTGAAAATTGTAGAAACTTGCGAGGCCAATTGTCGGTATGCCGGAGGAATGCTGTGGGTTTGATGGAAAAAGATCAGGTGGATCCGCCCCATGAGAAGAGATCACTTCTCGTCATCTTTCTTGTATCAACAATTTGTTGAACTTTGTTTATTTCGTGTCGAATTTGGACAATTTTTTGTAATTTGGATCCACTATGTATCGAATTGAGTTTGAGGTGGGGATTTAAGGGACACGGTTGTATGAGCCCAACTTTGAGATCGTCCAGTCATTATGCGCGGGGATGAATTTGGGGTTGTGGTTGTAAACTTGTTAGGTAGTGACATTAATATGGGTGAAGTTCAATGGAGAGATCTATTTCGCATAAGGCAATTTTCACCAATCTGACCCTTTGTATGAAACTTGAGCAGTAAATGAACTTTTTTCAAAAGAAAACCTACATCTAACCCTTTTGGCTACCGCCAAAGATTTTGACGGTAGACTTGTGTGTGGTACCGCCGGCTGATCTGGCGATAGCCTTGTACAGCGTACCGCCTTGGCGGTAAGGTTAGCCGTGGTACCGTTAAAATAAAAATGGCGGTATCACACCTAACCGTACCGCCAGTATGTTGAGCGGTACTAAGAAGGGTTAGATTTTGGCTAAAAATTTGAAGTTGGTTCATTTCGTATTGAAGTTTTGCATATGGGTTAGATTTGGTCGATTTGCCTTAGCATAAAGAAAAAAAGAGTGCGTACTACATGTGTCATGGTCATGCACAGTGAGGATAGGATAGGTGCCTAGCATCGTGCATCGGTCAAGTCATGTCAAATTGACGTGAGGTTGTATTTTTATTTATTCGATTCTCTCGATCTAGGGCAGGGCTAGTCTTCGCACGTGCGAGCGCTAAGCTTCGCTCGCACGGTTTGGACAGTCCCAATTAGGAAAGTCTGTGTCGGCATCGTGTACGTGACGAATCCTATTCCCTTTTCTCGCCTACGCACGTACGTTGCGGAATTACTTTATGTCGCGCGTGGTCTTTCTCCGTGCCGTCCGTCCTCCATTCCCTTTTTCTCTCCGACGAATCGGTGCATGCGGGCGTGGGGCCGGGTGGGTCAGCATGCACATGCACATGGGATGTGAGTCGTGACCGTGCTATGGACTTCTCATTAGACTATTTGGTAATCTTGCCGTCTAATCCATGCATGCGCTTAGTTATGCCTAATCAATGCATGTAGGTAGTAGGTGTGTAGTTGTTTCACTTTCCCTTTTTTCTCCCCTTCTTCATCTCGGGCATGCAAAAAAAAAAAAACCTAGTCTGATTTTATTTTGAAAACAAAAACAAAAAGATTTGAGTTTTGTTCAAAAAATACCTTCTATAATTTTCTATTACCTTTTTACTATTCCCTTTACGCGTTAAAAATAGAAATATTCGAATTTTTGCCTGTAAAAAAAACGAAGTATAATTTTCAATTCCCTTTTTGGGACAGTGATTTTTTAGGGTAAATAAAAATGGGCGGGAATAGAAAAGGTCCACTTTCTACTAGTACAAAAAGTTAGAATAAAAAAGACAAAGAAAATATAACTACGAAATGATAACTATGATGGCTATTATGAGAACATAATTGACATGGGCATATAGTTCATGGTGTTGATAATGTAGGTACCCATGTCTCAAGCAAAAAGTTTAACATGTGGTTACCAAGGACTTAACAATGATTGCTGACAAAGTGTTGATGACGTAGTTATCAAGGTGTCAAGCAAAAAGTTATCTCCATGTTAACGATGAAAGTATCAAGGTGTTCCTAATATGGGTACCTAGGATGTGATAATGTAATTACCAAGGGTTGTGATATTATAGTTATTTAGGGTGAGATAATGTAGTTACCAATAGATGCGATGATATAATTATCTAGGGGTGTGATATTATAGTACCAAACCAAAAAGGTAAGCAAAGTTACCAATCTTAGAATTAACTGAAGTGATACCAAGCATATAACGCATGAATTACCAACCTAAAAACTAGTAGATGATGATACAAAGCACATAGCAAGCGAGTTACCGATCGTGGAACTAACTAAAGTGTTATCAAGCATCAAGAGCACGAATTACCAACCTAAAGAAAATAGTACATGATGATACGAAGTATCTAGCAAGCAAGTTACCGATCCAAGTACTAAATAAAGTGTTACCAAGCTTCTGGCGCACCAATTACCAACATAAAAACTAATAGATGATGATACCAAGCACATAGCAAGCAAGTTACCGATCCTAAAACAATACTGGAGTGTTACCAAGCATATAGCGCACGAATTACCAACTTAAAATCTAGTACATGATGATACCAACCACATAGCCAGGGAGTTAACGATACTAGGACTAACTAAAATGTTACCAAGCATCTAGTGCACGAATTACCAACCTGAAAACTAGTAGATGATGATACCAAGCACATAGCAAATGAGTTACCGATCCTACAACTAACTAAAGTGTTACCAACCATCTAGCGCATGAATTACCACCTAAAAACTAGTACATGATGATACCAAGTACCTACCAAGGAAGTTTCGAATCCTAGAACAAACTAAAGTGTTACCAAGCATCTAGAGCACGAGTTACCAATCTAAATACTAGTGCATGATGATACCAAGTATCTAGCAAGCAAGTTATCGATCCTAGGACTAACTAAAGTGTTACCAAGCATCTATACCATGAATTGCCAACCTAAAAAATAGTAGATGATGATACCAACTACCTAGCAAGCAAGTTACCGATCCTAGAACTAGCTAAAGTGTAACCAAGCATCTAGAGCACGAATTACAAACCTAAAAAAAATAGTAGATGATGATACCAGCTACCTAGCAAGCAAGTTACCGATTCTAGAACTAGCTAAAGTGTAACCACACATCGAGATCATGAATTACCAACCTAAAAAATATTAGATGATGATACCAACTACCTAGCAAGCAAGTTACCGATTCTATAACTATCTAAAGTGTTATCTAGAGCATGAATTACCAGCCTAAATTATGTTAGGTCTAAATTATGATCAAAATGGATTGTAGTCTAAATTATGTTTTCTGTTATTTTTATACTAGTAGAAACTGGTAGTTCTTTTCTATTCTAATTTTGTGTACTAGTAGAAAGTGAAATTTTCCTATTCCCCACCCTTTTCTATTTACCCTAAAAACCACTATCCCAAAAAGGGAATTGAAAATTATACTGGTATTTTTTGCAAGCAAAAATGGAATATATTTTCAGCGTGTAAAGGGAATAGTTACCAAAGGACAATGGGACAATAATTATACTGGGCACGTTTTCAGCCCCCAAAAGGGAATTCAAAATAAATTCCCTAAGAAAAATGAATTTTCATACAAAATACATGTTTCATACAAAAAAGGGAATAGAAAATTTGAATGTGAACTTTTTTTCTCTTTGGTCCTGGGTTCAAGTTTTATTGTTCAATTTTCTTGATTTGGGCAATACAAAAACTAATGAAAAATAGCGGTGTAGGGAAATGAGAGAGGAACATGCTATATATGCACTCCATACGCAAAAGAAGAAAAAAAGCAACGACGAGGATCACTGCATGTGCAAGAGAAAAGGATTGAATCAACACGCCCGGGAGGTAAAAAAAGGAATAGAAGTTGCACATTTTTTGGTTATCCATATTTAATTTTTAGAGCAAAAATAATTAACAAAAAAGAGCTTGCTTTGCAGCCAAAAAAAAGAAAAAGGAAGAAGGATGACGTTGCATCTTGCATGAGCGAGGTGAAGCCGTGAAGGTGAGAAAAATGCAAAGGTGTGACCGGGGGGACCATGCTGCATGCACCGAGGAGGTCTTCGTTAGGAAAAAGGGAACAGTAGACGGAACAGTAGACCACCACGCGTCCTATGCTCTGTACACCCAGGTGCACGTACGTGCGGGACGGAGGGAACACGCTCGCGCGAGAGAAGCGTGCGAGCGCTCGCACGAGCGATCATAAGCACTTTTACTCGATCTAGCAACACAGACTGGTATACTCTTGCCTGACCTCAACTTGGATTCGTTGGATTTTGCCACGGGTGGCAGCTGCTCTGTGCGGAGGTGGCCTTCACTGGCCAAGTGCTGCTGGTGCTGTCTTCCGGTCGCCGGTTGGTTTGGGGATCTCGCACTCCCGCGCGGTAGTCTTCTTCCGCATGTGGGTTGTAGGCCTCTCTCTGCGGGTGCACTCAAGTTCAGATGCGAGCAAGCAGTTGGAGGTAATTTACCTGCACATGTGGAAGCGGGTCAGCGATGCTGGTTCTGTTCCCCATTTTTATGCTCTGCTTGCTGAAGATTTGGGCGGTGCTCGTTATCGAGGAGATAAAGCTGATGGCCTAGACCAGGATGCGGTGTTGTTCCTTGTCCGATGCTTCGCTGCCACCATGGTGGTGGCTCGGGGCTTGGAGGCGGTGGGTTCATACAATCAGAGGAGCATGTTTGAGGCAAATTTTGCAAGCTTCCAGAGATCAGAATCTGTTTATGCCTCAAAGCAACTGATGTTTGCGGTGCTGTTTGTCATACAAAGTTATACTGTCACAGTAGAAGCCGCAACCCTGGAGATGCTCTGGTTTCTATGTTGTGCATTTGATGAAATTTCAGAAGCTGATTTCAACCGGAAGAACATCTCCAAATGTTGGGCGCTTGCGTCACTCCAATATCGCTACTGGTGGCGTCCTCGTGCTTGCCGATCGGTGAGCCCTAGTTCATCCTTTGAGCTTCATTTCTATTTGTCTAGTTGTGGCGCATTGTATCCACTGCAAGCTACTGTACATGAGTATATGTTCTTGCCATTCGGGATTCGCCGGAGGCGGGTGAGAGCGGCTCTGCTGCGGATTCTCAGATTTAATGGCCAAGACCCCCCTAGATTGAGCTCGGTGATGTTCCATTTAAATTTTCAGCTCATTCCCCTACCTCAGAGGCATCTGCCAACGCGATTGCTGGTTGAGCCGCTGGCTCTACGGTTGGCTGGATTACAAGAGGCCCTTGAAGAGTACAATTGCAGGTGTTTCGAGTCCGAGTTCTCGCCGGACCCCCTGGCAGGCTCCAATTGTACTCTTTTGTTTCGACCTGTTTCTTCAGTAGCTTATCTCGCATGTGTGCAGCTAGGCAACTTTGCTTCTCGGGGTGAAGTTTGTAATGGCTCTAATGTAATATGTCCTAGTATGTAATGATAGTTTTTCCTTGTTCAAAAAAAAACTCTCTCTCTCTAAGATAGCAGCCGGAATCGGGGGTCGACGGGGTCGAGCTGGGGAACGACGGGATTGGATGGCCGGAACGTGTCCCGTGACGGTAGGCTAGGTTCTTGACCACGATTTAGGAAAAACACCATGAATCTTGATTAATGGGGAGTTGATAACTTACCACCAATCCTGCCCTCCGAAGTGCGGCGCTCCGGCCTGCTAGCAGTAGCACGTCTATCGGTGAAGGAATTAGCGGGAATGTTTCAGTCTTTGTATCTTCATATTCTACAAAGAAAGATGCCCAATAGCTGCAAAAACAGGGCAGTGGGGTCATTCTCCATAGATTAGTCCTAAAATACTACACTTAGTGCTAATTAGTCAAGGAATTTCAGATTTTCAATGGGGTCAGCTCCGTCCCAGCCAGCCAGCCAGCCGTGTTGGTCTAGGGATTGGGTTTTTTATGTGCTGATTATTGGTTAATTCCGATGAATTGTATTGCTAATTCGCTGTTACTTTTGTGCTCAGGGCAGGGGTGTGTTATTGCTGCTTCGGATGGATCTGTGACCTTCTTCGCGTCCTGGTATTTTCCTTTCTCCTTGGGCTAGCTGGAGCTTAGCCTTGTTTTTTTTTGTTTCTTCTTTGCTTGCGTTTTATGTTTTTTATTTGGACGCGGCTAGGAGTGCCCGGGCACCGGTTTGCGCTACAGGGTGCCCCACCCCGAAATGGTAAGTTCGTATCCACCTTTCAAAAAAGGGAAAGTTCGGTCCCCAGGCCAGATTTGGCGCGGCGCAAGCACGCGGACCGCGCACCGGCCGCCGCCCGTCCTCCGGCTGGTCGCCGCCGCCGCCGCTGCTGCACACTCACGCCGTCGCCGCCGCCGGCCGCTGCTCTTCCTCCGGGCGCTGCCTCATCCGACGATTCCGGCCCTGCCCGATCCAGGTCGACGCCGTTTCCGGCGAAGGTCGGCTGATTCCGGCGAGGGCCGGCTGATTCCGGCCCATCCTCCAGCCGGATTTGGCCCCTGCCAGCTTGATTTGACCCCAGTTGGCCGCTGGCGCTCGGGATAAGCCTACCTGCTACCTCTTCCCAAACCTGCTTGCTTTTCTTCTTCCTCGAGCAGCCGCCATGGAGAGATAACTTCGGCTCGAGGGAAATCTCAGCTGAAACAGAATAGCAAGCCAAAATACATCAGGAACTGCAGTTACACCCCACGGTAGGAAAACACCCAACTCTCCAGTAGTTCCATCGGTTATCTGCACATTTACGCCCATAACTGCAGGAACTACATCAACTAAAAAGTTCCAGGAAAAATCACAAGAAATCCATCAGGTAGACCTCCAGGAAACATCCAGGTAAGAAACGTTGTAGAATTCTCAACATTTAGATGTAAGAAATATCAGGAAGCTAAACATATGAAAGAAGCATTGATGAAAATCATGGCAGAAAAAAGAAGTACCGAACCTATCATGGAGTTTTCATCTAACTTATACATTGTGGGTGGATAAACTACATACAACAAAAATCAGAAGACTTCGAACTCCTCTGATAATGCTTTGTATTTTAATTCAAAAAATACATTTAAAGGACATGTTAAAAACATGTATCGACACGGATAAATACATGTAGTATGTACACATGTACATGTGCACATAACAGACAAGAGGTAAAAGTACATCCAGCATTATATAACATTTTTGTTCATGATTATTGTCCAAACCATACAGAACACAAAACAAAATCAGGCACATGGTGATATATTGCAAGCACCAACAGAACACAAAAACCAACTTACATGCTAACACATAACACAGGTGCGACAGTCCAATCAGTTCAGTAACTACTCAAATAGGAAGCAACATCCACTACGAAATCTCTATCAGTGTTCATAAGCAAGGTTCAAGGAAATTTTGTTGATTTGGTGCAACATATGGAAGGACGCATGTGAGTATAAAAGTACATCAAGAATTTGATTACTTACATCAATTCTGAAAATGAAAACTTACATGATAGCTAAGTCTGATATATCATACATGCTACCAAAAAATACAAGTAAAAATAACAGTACTAACTAACAAAGCTACAACTACGGACCAAAAAAATTTGTGGTTAATCTCCTAAACAACCACAGACAAAAAGATCGGACACATAGTTAAGTACCCTTGAATATCTGTAGGAAACTACATGTGATACACACCCAGACCATCCAAACTAGTCATAAAAATGTAATACATAACTAGTTATGGGACTGCATAAAATTGATGTTCCTCATGCCCTAGATAACTACATCACTATAAACAACACGCCAAAATGGTGTAGAACATAAAAACAACATGTAGCTAAGTCACTAATCGGCAAAAATACATCTATCGGACTAAAATCAGGAGGGCTTGCAACTACTTAGATGAATATATAAATGTAGATCTTGACATGCAGCAGATAAAATCACAGATGGGACCTTGACATGGAGTTTTTATCTAATTCATACATTATGGGTGAGGGAACTACATTTTTAATCAAAAGATTTTGAAAATAATAATGGATTCATCAAAAATATACATGCAACAGATAAAATCACAGATGGGACCTTGACATGAAGTTTTTATCTACTTTATACATTATGTCTGAGAGAACTACATTTTTAATCAAAAGCTTCTGAACAAAATATAGTGGATTGATAAAAAATACATGCATCATATAAAATCACATATGGGACCTTGACACGGAGATTTTATCTAATTTATACATTATGTGTGAGGGAACTACATTTTTAATCAAAAGATTCTGAAGAAAATAATGGATTCATCAAAATAAATACATGTAGCATATAAAATCACAGATGGAAACTGACATGGAGTTTTAATCTAATTTAAACAATATGGGTGAGGAAACAACATTGTGCTTTACAAAATTCAGAATAAAAGAGATGGTCTCTTGCATCTTCAGTGTGGTCGCCCGAGACATGTGTTTTAATGAACATGTCCAGAGCTGACGGTCCTATGGAGAATATAATGTCATCTTATTCATGCAACATGGCTTCAACTATAACAAGAAAAAAGCGAGAAAAAAGTAAACAAAGTCAGGTATTAATTTTGAAAAGCTTGATGTTTAGCTTGACCAATACATCTATCAAGTTGTCTGATAGTGCTATGTATTTTAAACAAATACATCTACATGCCAAGTTAAAACATCTATCGATACAGAACTAAAATTCAACAAAATATCAAGTTGTAATAGGCTATATATTTTAACCAAAAACATACATCTACATGCCAAGTTAAAAAATCTAACGACACCGGAAACTACAAAACTAAAATTCAGAAAACTATCAAGTTGTCTGATAGTGCTATGTATTTTAAACAGAAAAATACATCTACATGCCAAGCTAAAACATCTAACGACACCGGAAACTACATGTAGGCTGTATACATGTACATGTGCATCATATACCAAAAATTAGCTCAGATCCAATATTCCATGAGCTACATCAATTATGGACGAGAACTTACATGCTACCCAACAAAAAAACTGAGCAACAATATAGTAACTTACATGCTACCAGAACAAAAAAACAGAGTGACAAGTAGAAACGTGAACAAAATATCTATGGTTTTTCTCCGAAAAATCAGGCACATAGTGACAATTACATGCACAAAAAATTGTGACAACTTACATGCTAACAAAAAACACAGGTGTCCTAGTTGAAGCAGGTCAGCAACTACTCAAAACAAAAAGCAACATCCAGTACGTATTATTTGTCCAGTGTTCATAAGCAAGTTTCGAGGGAGCAGGGATGATTTGGTGCTAACCGATAGATCTAGGGAGCGTGAAGTAGACCTTGCACATGATCCTCTGGATACCTAAAACATCAAATCAACGCAAGAGATCAGAAACGCAACTACAAACCCATAAGCACCATCGCCGCAGGGACGCATGAATGAGAAAACGGGACAGAGAGTATAGGGTTTACTGACCTTGCGGGAGAAGCACAGAGATAATCCTCCGTTCGCTTCCTCGGATGATCGAGATGGTGGTAGAGGTAGCCTAGCCCCCGCTCCCCGTCTCCCTTCCGCCGATACTTACTTCCCTCGATTTCCTGGTGCAAGCTGAAGCGCACCGTCAAATCAACACACACCTTGTCGACGGCGAGGACTCTGCGCGCAAAACGCGTCGCTGGATTTGTCTCCTCGCCGGAGAAATCGCCGGCGATTTGCTGGCGCTTCTCCTCCGCACGGGGGCGGACTGGATAGAGGAGAGATGTGCGGGGAAGAGAACTGAGAGGAAGCGACACACAACCAGTCGACGGCGAGGACTCTGCGCGCAAAACGTGTCACTGGATTTGTCTCCTCGCCGGAGAAATCGCCGGCGATTTGGTGGCGCTTCTCCTCCGCAAGGGGTCGGAGAGGATAGAGGAGAGAGATGCGGGAAATGAACTGAGAAGAATCATGGTGGAGTTTTGTCGGGACGTGGCAAAACGGTCCGAGCGAGTCTCCGTCCCTCGATTCCGATCGGACGGACGCGACGAGTGAGCACGGCGAAGAGACAAGGGAGTGCCCACGCACGAATTAGATTTCTCGTTTTTATTTATGCTTTCTCCGTGTGTGGTCCGTTGCAGCGAGTCATCCTTCTGCTGCAGCTGTTCCTCCCATGGCTTATTCGCTCTTAAAGGATGTTAATGAGACTTCACAGAAGTGGTGTATCCGCACGAGGATAGGGCGTTTGTGGGAGCACCGCGTCCAGAACAATAATATTATCAAGTTTCATATGGTGTTGGTCGATGAAAAGGTCTATTAATTCCCGTCCTTTGTTGTAGTTTTTTTTGTGTCCATTTACTACCTTTCTGCTTCTCAAATTGGTTTGTTTTGGTGGTGGTTTCAGGGTGAAGGTATTATACATGCTTCTGTCCACGCGCTTGAGGTATCCAAGTTTCACCCGCAGCTGAACGAAGGGCAGGTGTACTGTTTCCAACATTTTGAAACTAACCGGGTAAATCTGAGGACGGAGTACCGGCCTGCTTTTCACAGTTGTGAACTGCGTTTCACACCACGGACGACGGTCACGTGGATTAATTCACAGCCGCATGACTTCCCGCTCTACGCATACCACCTGAGGTTGTTCGAAGACATTATATACAACGTGAAGGATAAAACATATCTTGCAGGTGCACCTTGTTTATTGTCTGCTGTTTGGCCTATGTTTCTATGTTAGCTGCATTTTGTTGCTTATATATTCTCTGCTAGGTATATGAGTGAAGTTTCCATTTGCAGCTTGTTTGTCGTTGATTGTTGTAGGTGTACTAGTGCCATTGTTGGTTAAATCTAAAACTGCTTTTTTTAAGTCATCTCTATAGTATAGCGGAGATTCTGTTTGTTATTCCCTCCTGCTAATGGCGTTTTGCTCTTCTCTTGGTCACAGATGTCGTCGGGCTTGTTAAAGGGATATCAGATATTATGACATTTAAGAAACAAAAAAGGACCGTGCTTCTCAACGATGGAAGGTTAGTTATTATTCTCAAGGTCTCCTAATCTCAGCTAATGGAAGTAACAAAAAGAGAGCTAACCGGGTTATGTGTTGGCTCACATTATTAGTTAACTGTATTTATAGTATTCAAACCTAAGCTGGATGACAATCAAATCTGGCATGTTATGAGGACCCAATATGTGAAGCAGGCCGATCTGCTTCATTTAAGCTCTTCTATGTGTATATATGCCGAGAAAAGAAGCTGGGAAGCATGTAGTTGTATGTATTTGGTTCAGCAACAATAACTAAGCCTTTGATCTAGCAGTAGACGAATAATCGGAGAATTTCAGTCATAATCTATAAGTTTTTTAGAAAAATTAAGTAATACATGACAAAGACATTCTAATATGGACTTGAGTATATGAAGGGAAACAAGAAAATGTGTCATGCATATGAGACGAGAACGATTTAAATTATTTTGGTTCTATGATCAGGGATGATCCAATTATGTGAACAACTATAGAGCAGCCAGGTAGAAACATCAGTGTAGAAAATGGCAGCGGCATACTCCAGTAGTAGAATAGGTGTCATAATTTTGGTTCTTACTAATGTAGACATAACCACCTGATACAGGAGCTTAAAATAGGCCGGCTCTACATGGATATAAGGGTTTATCCATATCCCAGATTATTTATTACTTCTTAGATACTAATCACCAAAAGCATAGGCAGAGAAATAATTTATTATACACTTATTCATGAACGAAAAACTTAATGGCACATTGATCATGAGATTACAAATTAATTAGTTACCTAATATATTGTAGATCTGGATTATACCATCCAAGTAACCCAAGATAAAGTTTGATGGTCAGGGCTGGGCTAATGCTTCTTGGGTAGTTCTTCCATTTTCCGATGAAGATGCTTGGTGCTATTTTCGTAATTATGTGCAGAAAAGCATGAATGTCATGCTGATAGAATGAGAATGGATGAGGTGAATGCGTGAATAGCAATCAGCGTCTCATGTCATAGCTCACCTTTGACAATGAATTAAATTTGTGTGGCGGTGATATCATTGCAACTATAAATTATAAAAAATTGGGGTAACGTAGATGGAAAAGGATGATGAACATCCAAATCTTTCTTCTATATTTTCTAAGTGCCACATGTTGGAGGCAGGTGCCAACCTGCTGAAACTCTTATATGCAATCCATATACCTACAAACACTTGCTAGAATTTAGTTTCATCTAAGATAAAAGTAACCATGTAAGCAATACAAATTGATGACAATTTTATCTTAAGTAGCATGCCAAAGTATCTGCCCCAAATATGCATTTAGTTGGCTGAAAGCAAACTCACCAAGGAAACCTGATAAATCCATTTAAGCTTCAGCCACTTCATTCTTATCCTAAATACCATCTTCCCTGGTCTGTTCTTCAATATGCCTTTAGTTGGCTGAAAGCAAACTCAGCCACCTCATTCTTATGCGTCTATCACATCTTTTTACACTGACATTTGCATGTTCTTTGAGTGAGTATCTTTATTTTCCATGCGTCGTGAACATTGGTCCTTTCCAAAGTGGATTTATCTTTCTGTCTTTTATGTAAGAGAACTTTCTTCTTCGGCCGTACCAAATGCTGTGTTTAGGGTAATTCAAACCGCTGACGCGTGTTCGTCTTTCTTTTTCATAGGAATGATGCTATCATCAATCTGTGGGGTGAGTTTGCTGATAAGCTTGATGCAGACGACTTGATCTGCAGAAGTAAAAGTGAGCCTGTTATACTGTTGGCGATGGGCTGTAATTACGAGACAAAGGACTGTATGTCTTCTTTTCTTCCATTGTTGTTTCTTTGGTTTTTGTGTTTTTCTTATTGGTTTATTTAGTTTTCATTTTTTCGTTCATGCTATGAGCCTTTTTCTAATATGACTGATTGTTTCTGTAATGCCTAGCAATGCTTTCATTGAGTCCGGCCTATGGTTGTAGGATATGCATTAATCCTCCTTCAGATGTATCAGCCTTTCGAAACAGGTGCTTGTTTGCTGTCTAGCAATTTTCTATGCCTGTGTGTTGTTGTCATACATTCATTTAGCTTGTTATAATATTTTTTTCTTGCTTCAAGAATCATCGAACTTGATCATTTGATTGAGCGTATTGATGGTAGAGGACAGCGGCTAGGTGCGTCGGTGGTAGAAAACACATCTGTTACCAACATTGTCTCCGAGGGCTCTTCATCGGGTGCAAGTCACACAGACTTTCGTGTCGATGTAGTGTCAGCTGGTGACCCGGTGGCTGAATGTACTGTATCGGCTGCTCAGGAGCATAATGCTGGTACCGATTCCTCTTTGCTATACACATTGTGCCTATTTCAGATATCATCAACTGTAATGTGATTGTGATCTTTGTTTCAATTGTCTTTATGTAGAGCTGTTTAGCTCTGTTGATCCGCAATCTCTGGAAAAAATGAGCCTGCCAGTGGAGAGATGCCTAGAACACCTGCAGTTGGAAGAAAACGAGCGACTCTTGCTGGAGATGTATTGGTGAGTTCCTGATTTGGAGAGCACATTGTTTGGTTTGCCAATCTATGTACTATTGTACAGGTAGGGCGTACAGTAGGATTTTTATGTTCATGGAATTAGATATTTTTGTTTTAGCTAAGGGTACGCACATTGTTTGACGTGTTTGGGGCGGGATGGAGTTTTGGCCTTTGGTGGTGCAATATTTCTGTTCTACTCACTCAAGGCGTTTTGCGGATTTTGGTATTGGCACTATTTATCTAGCTTCTATATTTGGTGCAGCTAATTGTTATGCCCTGATGTCGACCGTGGACGGTCGGCATCGTCTATTTCGCCGGTTTCCACCCTCATTGTCCGGAACGACACACTTGGAGTAGTGAAATGTTACATAGACGTTCGACAACACACTCATAATTGTGTCTTGTTTCTTTCTACAAGCAAGTGAACCAATCAAGTCCATTTCTTATGCATGGACTTTTGAACATGGAAGAAAGAAAACATATCTATGTTATGCTATGTAGGTGTAGGACTCTAGACTTCCAAACAGAGCACTACCAAGCGTGCATATTGCACAACTTGGTTGAGGGTTCATTCAATATTTGTTTTGTAGTGCACATGAGACCGCTTCTATCCCTAGCTAGTTTGCAAATTTTTGGCATGGACTCTACGATTTTCTTTCTTCCTCAATTTTTTTTGTTATTGTACTCTTCCTCATAGGCTACAGCAAGTGATTTGAAAAGGAAGACGAGATCAAGCTCCATGGGCGGTGACAACCAGAGGTTAGTTTCGTAACCCAATCCCAAAAATTGCAGCGTCACAGCTCGTTTCAGTTCGACCTAGTGTTTAATTCATATATAATTCTTGTGATGAAGGGGACAGATTGAGTGTTGCAAACGATAGCAAAGAAACGACGAAGAGCGGAACGATCAAACCAAAGGGGACACGAGATTTAACGTGGAAAACCTCTCCAAACAAAGGAGAGGAAAAAACCACGGGCGCCAACCATCAATACTTCACTATATTGGGTGAGGTTACAAACGCCGTGGGTTTACAATGTGTGGCTTACCCCAAAACGGCGGCTTACAAGAGGAATATATAATGGCATAAAACCCTAGGTCGGCTGCAGTCCAACCCGAAATCGATCCCACCGCGGCGGTACTACCGTTGGGATAGGCGGTAGTACCGCTGGGGTGGGCTGGTTCGGCTCTTCCCACCTCAGCGGTACCGGCGGCGGTACCGCCAGCGGTACCAGTCGGTACCGGACAAGTGCGTCAGACGGCCATTCTGGCGGTAGCGGCGGCGGCAGCTCTCGAGCGGTAGTACCGCTTAACCCAGCGGTACTACCGCTGGAATTTGGAACACCATAAAACAACACTCCACCTTGAGACAAATTCCATCTTGTAGCATGAATGAGAACCTTCACCCTGAAAACAACAAAGAAACACCTTCGGCGCCAAATAGCCTCTTGGGCTAGACAGTGATACCAACTAAGCCCGAGCAAAGCTCGAACTTAGTAACAGGAACTGGCTTTGTCATCATATCAGCAGGATTATCATGAGTACTTATCTTGCATACCTTCAGCTTACCTTTTGCAACAACATCACGCACATAATGGTATTTGACGTCAATGTGCTTTGTTCTCTCATGGAACATCTGATCCTTGGTAAGGTAAATAGCACTCTGACTATCACAAAACAGGTTAATGCAAGTATCATCTCCACAAAGCTCAGCAAACAAACCTTTCAGCCAAACCGATTCTTTACATGCTTCAGCAATAGCCATGTACTCTGCTTCAGTGGTAGACTGGGCAACAACAGATTGTAACGTTGCCCTCCAACTCACGGCACAACCACCAAGCGTGAACACATAACCTGTGAGGGATCTCCTCTTATCCAAATCGGCAGCAAAATCTGAATCCACATAGCCTACGAGTCCCTCATCAGTCTTGCCGAACTTGAGGCAAGCATTGGATGTGCCACGAAGGTACCTGAAAATCCACTGAACAGCCTTCCAATGTTCTTTACCAGGATTAGCCATATATCTACTAACCAAACTCATAGCATATGATAAATCTGGACGTGAGCAAACCATGGCATACATTAAAGAACCAACAGCACTAGAATATGGAACTCTAGACATGTACTCAAAATCCTCATCCGTACTAGGACATTGTTCAGCTGACAATTTAAAGTGAGGAGCAATAGGAGTACTAACAGACTTTGCATCATGCATGTTAAAACGATGAAGAACTTTCTTAATGTAATTTTGCTGACTAAGAAACAACAAACCAGAATTTCTGTCACGGGTAATCTCCATACCTAGAATTTTCTTAGCAGCACCAAGATCCTTCATCTCAAACTCGCTACTCAACTGTGACTTGAGAGCAGCGATATCTTTCTTGCTCTTGGCAGCAATCAACATATCATCAACATATAATAACAGGTATATAGGTGATCCATTAACAAACTTAATGTACACACAGCTATCAAATTCAGACCTCTTAAAGCCATGTGACAACATAAAAGAATCAAACCTTTTATACCACTGACGAGGAGATTGTTTCAAACCGTATAAGGACCTTTTCAACTTACACACAAGATCCTCCTTACCAGGCACTATGAACCCTTCTGGCTGGTCCATGTATATCTCCTCCTCCAACTCTCCATGCAGAAACGCAGTCTTTACATCTAACTGCTCAAGCTCAAGATCACGCATAGCAACAATACCAAAAATGTACGAATTGAACTATGCTTAACAACGGAGAGAAAACATCATTATAATCACACCTGGAATTTGACTGAAGCCTTTTGCAACTAACCTTGCCTTAAACCTCGGAGGCTCGCTAGGAGATAAACCCTCCTTTCTCTTGAAGATCCACTTACAGCGGACTGCCTTCTTTTTCTTAGGCAAGCGCACAACTTCCCATGTGCCATTCTTATCGAGTGACTGCATTCTTCTTGCATAGCAGCAAGCCACTTCTCGCGGTCACCGGAACCAATAGCTTCAGTATAGTGGACGGCTCATGTCCGTGCTCCACCTGTTCTGCACAACTCAGAGCATAATCAACAATGTTACACTCTTCAATTAAACGTGGTCGAGGACCACAATTCCTCCTGTTCCTACGAGCAGCAATAGACTGTTGTGGCTGCAAAACAGGGGGTGAGTTCTGAACATTATTATTATCAGAATCAGAAGAATCAGAATCATCAGAACCAGCAGAATCAGGATCAGAATCATCTGAAGTAGCAGCACCATCATTGTCAACAGTGACATTTTCCTTTTCAACAGAGTGCTCCACCTCGACACGAACCTGCTCCTCAGAAAAATCTGGCAAAACATCTGAGGACAACTTATCAAAGTACATAACAGATTCATTGAAAACAACACTCCTGCTCATAAATGCCTTGCTAGTTTCGGGATTCCATAACTTGTATCCTTTTACACCCGAACCATAACCAATGAACACACACTTAATAGCTCTCGGCTCTAACTTTCCATTATCAACATGAGCATAAGCAGTGCAGCCGAAAACTTTAAGCTGTGAATAATCAGCAGGAGAATCTGACCATACCTCAATGGGAGTTTTCTTGTCGAGGGGAATAGATGGTGACCTGTTTATCAAGTAGCAGGCGGTGGCAGCCGCCTCAGCCCAAAAACGCTTACTCATGCGAGCGTTGGAGATCATGCAGCGAGCCTTGGAGATGATGGTCCTGTTCATCCGCTCCGCTACACCATTCTGCTGAGGCGTGTACGGGATGGTGAGGTGCCTGACAATGCCTTCTTTCCTGCAATAATCATTAAAGGCATTCGAACAAAATTCGCCACCATTGTCAGTACGAAGTAATTTCACCTTCCTTTCTGTTTGCCTTTCAATCATAGCTTTCCACTCTTTAAAAGCAGCAAACGTATCATCCTTATTTTTCATGAAATAAGGCCAAACTCTTCTAGAGTAATCATCAATAATGGTAAGCATATAACGAGCACCACCATAAGAGGGCTTACGAGATGGCCCCCAAACATCAGCATGTACATAATCAAGTGTACCTTTGGTGGTGTGACAGAAGCATTAAACTTAACTCTTGTGTGCTTACCGAAAATGCAGTGTTCACAGAACTGCATCTTACCCAAACTGCATCCTTGCAGCAAGTCTCTCTTGATCAATTCTGCCATACCAAGTTCACTCATATGTCCAAGACGCTTATGCCAAAGGTTAGTTTTACTAGCGTCATCATGAGAAACAGCAGCAACAGTACCAGATAACGTGCTACCTCTAAGAACATATAACTTAGCAGAATTCATATCACCAACCATAACTATGAGAGAACCTTTTGATACCTTTAGGAGTTTATTTCCTCCTTTGTACTTGTACCCGTCACAGTCAAGGGTACTGAGCGAGATCAAATTTCTTGCCATGGTTGGTATGTGTTTCACTCCCGTCAGCGTGCGTGTCATACCGTCATGTGTCTTGACCTGAACGGAACCAACGCCAACAATGTTGCATTGCTGGTCGTTCCCCACACGCACGAAATCTCCAGTCTGCACTAACTCATAAGAACTGAACCAATCTTTGTTACAGCAAATATGAAAAGAACATGCAGTATCTAGAATCCATTCATCCTGACGAGAAACACATGCAGCTAAAACAGCTAGGCATTCGCCATCAGAACTACCATCAACAACAGAAGCCTCACCGGTATCATTACCTTCATTATTTTTCGGTTGGTAAGTACCTTTTCTTTTCTCCTTGTTCTGCAACTTCCAACAATCATCAATGACATGATTAGATTTCTTACAATACCTGCAGAACTTGTCACGGCCTTTAGACTTTGAGCGACCTCTGTCACCCTTGCTCTTGTCTCTGTTGTTGTTGTGGTAGTGGTTATCTCGCTGCTCAGGCCTCCCTCGGACCTGCAAAGCATCGCCCTTGGAGGACGACGACTCCTCTTTCTGTACCATACCTTTCATCTTTTCCCTGGCAAGCAGGGCCTCATATACTTCCGCGGTGGTTAGTTCATCACGGCTTAACAGTATGGTATCACGAAAATTTGCAAAGGAATTTGGCAGCGAGCATAGAAGTAAAAGTGCTAGATCTTCATCATCGTACTTTACCTCCATCGACACTAGGTCAGAAACGATCTCCTTAAAGATCGATAAGTGATTCATTACCGAACCACCTTCTTGCAACTTGTGCGTGAACAACTTCATCTTCACATGCATCTTGCTGGTGAGATCTTTGGACATGCAGATCGACTCCAGCTTAGCCCACAGTGCCGCTGCGGTTTTCTCCTGGAGTACTTCTTGCAGAATATCATTAGATAGATGAAGTTGAATAAGCGATAAAGCCTTACGGTCTTTCCGCTTCTCATCGGCGGTCCATGCCGCCGCATCCTTGTCGCCGAATTTCTCCAGCGCCTCGTCAAGATCATTGGACTGTGCGAGGATCGCACGCATCTTGACCTGCCACAGCGAAAATCTCGTCTTGTAGTCCAGCGCCGGTAGATCGAACTTCATCGATGCCATCCAAAACCCTAATCTGAAAACAGATCTGAAACAGGGCTCTGATACCACTTGTTGTAAACGATAGCAAAGAAACGACGAAGAGCGGAACGATCAAACCAAAGGGGACACGAGATTTAACGTGGAAAACCTCTCCAAACAAAGGAGAGGAAAAAACCACGGGCGCCAGCCAGCAATACTTCACTATATCGGGTGAGGTTACAAACGCCGTGGGTTTACAATGTGTGGCTTACCCCAAAACGGCGGCTTACAAGAGGAATATATAATGGCATAAAACCCTAGGTCGGCTGCAGTCCAACCCGGAATCGATCCCACCGCGGCGGTACTACCGCTGGGATAGGCGGTAGTACCGCTGGGGTGGGCTGGTTCGGCTCTTCCCACCTCAGCGGTACCGGCGGCGGTACCGCCAGCGGTACCAGTCGGTACCGGACAAGTGCGTCAGACGGCCATTCTGGCGGTAGCGGCGGCGATAGCGGTGGCGGCAGCTCTCGAGCGGTAGTACCGCTTAACCCAGCGGTACTACCGCTGGAATTTGGAACACCATAAAACAACATTGAGGAGGTGAAGAAAAAACCTCCTAAAAGGCCCAAGAGAACTTCTAATCACTACATTTTGTTCACGTAAGGCACCACTTATTGTTAGGTATTGCGTCATTCGTTACACCAGTTAATTTTTAATCCAAATATTTACGTTTTTTATTGTAGAAAGGATTTTACGTTGAAATACAAGTTGGCTCGTCCAAACGTGAAGAACACCAACACCGCCGTGATTGTAAGCATTAGATTATTTCCAAGTCATCAAGTAGATCCATCGTATTTATGATTTCAAAGTTTAACTATGCATGGTTTTCAGAACAAGGAGGCTGCCGAGAAGTGGAATTGCATGACGGAGGATGTGAGTTTGAAGAATATTTTTTTGTATTGTTGATCACCATGTGACATGTGTGCTGGTCTGAACAAATTGCACAAATTGCAGGAAAAGTCACCTTATACCTCTCGGTACAAGGAGCATCTGAGGGTGTACAAGACGCTTATGGCTGAGTACAAGGCTGTTAAACGAGAGGCATCTGGCGGAGTACGAGAGGCATCTGGTGGAGTACGAGAGGCATTTGGCGGAGTACAACGTGGGAAATGTTCCGGGCATCGAGATTGGGAACTTTAGCGCCGATGACGCCTTCGAGCACCTCCTTGCCTCCGTTGTTGATAAGCCTGAGGAGGGGCACACCGTCGACCAGGAGGAGGTGGAGCACGGCCATGACAAGAGCACGAGCGCGGTTGTGAAGTTCATTGCGGTCATCCGCCAGCATGGCATCTTTTGGGGCTCGTGGCGCCGCAGGTTCGTGGCGGCCTCGAGGTGCAGCAGGCTCTTCATGCACTTTATACCGGCAACTAATCAACTGCAAGGGCTTTTCATGACAGTTGACTACGTTCCTGTAATGAATATGCGCATATACACACTTGGTGGCCATAACAGAGCAGTTTGCCCGTTTCTAATTCTCTAGGTGTTTTTTTGAAGCAAGGAGAACCACACTCCTTGGTGGCCATTCATGCCGAAAGTATTCTGCCGTGGAACCAAGCTGGACTACTTGAATTGATGCTGCTGTGTTTGGGGTAACTAGCTAGGAGGGTCATTTCTGTGTAACTCCTTTTCTAAAACCTTGAGAACAGCCGGCAAATTCAAATCGTGAAGGTCACAGCTTCACCTGTTAACGGCAACCTTTCTCAAATCGTGCAGGTGTCAGCTTGCCACACGAATCTGTTAACTCTGCTTTACCTGATAATGAAAAATCTCGTCAACCAGAGATAGAAATCCTGTGCAGCATCTGGCATAATACCCAACAACTTAAAAATCCAGCTTGCTGTTCCGATAGGGTCTCCGATTTGTTTGTGCGCTCATCGTCAGGTGACCGTGCGTCCACGATCTCGACGACGCATTTGAATGGATGGGCTACTAGCATCCTTGATCAATACGGGCATCTAGTCTCTCCTCGGTTGCAGGCATCAGAAATCACATCGAATATAATACATACATCGTCAGTGCACGATGATTGGATCAAGAATCACGTGGGGAATGCTGATTAGACGCCGCCGTATCTAGTGAAGAGGCGGAAAATAAGACTTAAGACGCCTTTGCTAGCTGGCCTTACTTCTTCCATCCAACTGATGCTACAATGCTCAAATCAAAATAAGCTATACACGAAAATGATGTGTGTTGATTATGTGGTTCGATTCTGACAATCGGTTTCGACTTTCGTTAACTCTTACCTTCTAATTTCGTGTTCATGCTTGAATCCTTTTATGATGAATTTCGCCAAATTAATCGCGCACACTCGACTGTTTGATGTATCCTTTTAGGAGTAGCTTCACCTCGTCATTTCACACAACTCTCGTGTTGTAAGTATAGATGAACAGCTCTTGTGCCATATGTGCACGTATTTAGACTGTGCTAACTGTATATGCCTTCTTCAACCTCCGCTCAACCGCCGCTTGCCGGCCAAACCACCCCCCCCCACGACCGGCGCCCCGCAGCTGTAGGGGCGCGCCCGGCCTTGCCGCAGCCGTCGCCGTCCTCGACCGCGACGCGCGCACACGTACGCACACCTAGTCGTACTGCAGTTGACGCCGTCCTTGTACGCGGAGGCGAGCCGGAGTTCATCGGCGGGCGCCGTGGGCTTGCTGTCCGCGAGCTCCAGGGGCGGGACGGCGGCGCTGGCAGCGAGCTCTAGGGGCGCGACGGCGAGCCGAGCTCCAGGGGCGCAGCGGCAGTGCTCGACTTCTGATTTGCCGCCGCACACTACGTCGTCGACGTCAAGCTCCACCGCCTCCATGTGTCGTCTCCATCGAGCTACCCTGTCATGCCGTGTCGTCACCGTTGACCTCCGCCGACGCCATGCTATTGGGTTGCGTGTACTTAAAATTAAAAATTCCGTATTGCTACGCAACACCTCCCAAGATCTAGATACATGCGAATACGAAAATCCAAAGATCTAGATGAAATACGTTACCAACACCAAAGTCGCGGAAGAAGTGTTGATGACGTGTGTCGATGTAGCTCGTCGCCGTCTCCCTCAACCAAGCCTGGTAGAGAGATTTCGGCGTCTCCTCCACCTCGCCTTGTCACCTTGATCCAGCCGAGTGAGGGTCAATTGTCGAGTTCGACAACTCACCCCTCCGAGAGCTTGCACGCGTACGCCGGGAAAGGTTCAGCAGGGCTTCGCCGTCCAAGCTTGAAGCTCTACTGGTGTATATGAAGGTGGAGATCTCAACGCATGAGAAGGAGAGAGAGAGATTAGATCTAGTATAATCGGATAGGTTTCCTCTAATTAGAGGTTCCTCTAATCCAACTAGAAGAAATCCAAACTTGAGATCTAATTGTGTGTCCTCCAAATAGGAGGGGGTGTGGTTTATATAGATGGCCCAAGAGGTAGAGGGACTTGGACTAGGGGAAAGCTTTCTCCTAGTCCTACTTGGATTGGACAAGGGGAAAACTCCCCTTCCCAATTCGGCTTGGATTGGACATGTTGGACTCCAACTCCCCTCCCCTTCCACCGCCTTCCTCCTTGGCCGCCGCCGGGTGGGGCCCACCCAGGCCGCACCGACCTAGGGTGGATGGGGCCCACCCCGGTGCGCCGACCTGGCGGGTGGGGCCCGCCCTAGGCCGGCCCACCTTGGCCACCACCGCCGCCGCCTCGCCCCGACGTGGGCCGGCTGGCCCACTAGGGTTCGGCCGGGGGGAAGTCCCCCCCTTCGGCGCCCTAGCCCACCACCACCATATGGTGGTGCGGCTACCTTGATGGGCCCTCGGGCCCTTCTTGGTAGCCCCATGGTGGGCTATAATATAATATTTCCCCATGGTGACCCCCAGTACACGACTCTAGCGGAATCGTCAAAACTCGTGATTTCGCGTATTTCTGGCCTCTTTCGTGGGCTAGTCCACGTTTTTGGGGTCCCGGGAGGATTTCGATGCCCCGTGACCCCCGGTACACGACTCTAGCGGCATCGTCAAAACTCGTGATTTCGAGCATTTCTGGCCGTTTTCGTGGGCTATAGTCCACAGTTTTGGGGTCCCGGGAGGATTTCGATTCCCCGTGACCCCCGGTACACGACTCTAGCGGCAACGTCAAAACTCGGGATTTCGAGCATTTCTGGCCGTTTTCGTGGGCTAGTCCACGGTTTTCGGGTCCCGGGAGGATTTCGATGCCCCGTGACCCACCGGTACACGACTCTAGCGGCATCGTCAAAACTCGTGATTTCAGTCATTTTCTGGCCGTTTTCGTGGGCTATAGTCCACGGTTTTGGGGTCCCGGGAGGATTTCGATGCCCCGTGACCCCCGGTACACGACTCTAGCGGCATCGTCAAAACTCGTGATTTCGATCATTTCTGGCCGTTTTCGTGGGCTAAACTCCACGGTTTTGGGGTCCCGGGAGGATTTCGATGCCCCGTGACCCCCCGGTACACGACTCCAGCGGCATCGTCAAAACTCGTAATTTCAGGCATTTCTGGCCGTTTTCGTGGGCTATAGTCCACGGTTTTGGCGTCCCGGGAGGATTTCGATGGCCCGTGACCCCCGGTACACGACTCTAGCAGCATCGTCAAAACTCGTGATTTCGATCATTTCTGGCCATTTTCGTGGGCTATAGTCCACGGTTTTGGGGTCCCGAGAGGATTTTGATGCCCCGTGACCCCTCGATATTCGAGCATTTCTGGCCGTTTTCGTGGGCTATAGTCCACGGTTTTGGGGTCCCGGGAGGATTTCGATGCCCCGTGGCCCCCGGTTCACGACTCTTGCTGCATCGTCAAAACTCGTGATTTCGAGCATTTCTGGCCGTTTTCGTGGGCTATAGTCCACGGTTTTCCTGTCCCGGGAGGATTTCGATGCCCCGTGACCCCTCGGTACACGACTCTAGCGGCATCGTCAAAACTCGTAATTTCTGGCCGTTTTCATGGGCTATAGTCCACGGTTTGGGGTCCCGGGAGGATTTCGATGCCCTGTGACCCCCGGTACACGACTCTAGCGGCATCGTCAATGTGGGGACCCCAGACTAGCGGTCCGAAATACTCGATTATGCTTAACACAACGATCCCATGATCAGTCTGTCGTTGCACATAATCCGAACTGAATACCAAAGTTTACATCCATTACAATACCGAATAAAAGTCTTACACAAATGGTCATTTAGACCAAGTCTTACATAGGTGCCTTCATGGGCTAATTCACATTATTCAGCGGAAGCTACTATGTGGTAGATAAGCACATCCTACGATAACCCGGCAGGCAGCTGACTTATGGAGTTCCCTAGTTCGCATAGAAGTCGCCGTACTCCTCTTCGGCGTAGTACTCCTCGAAATCTGGCTAAGACAATAGCCAGGGACGAAACCAATATGAGTACATTTGATTGTACTCGCAAACTACCCCCGAATGAACATGCACTAGTTTTATGTTTATTTTCAAACTTTTATATATTAAAACATCTCTATATCTTTATTGAAAAATAGGAGGTAAGAAGAATTTTATAACTATCCTCCAATGAATCACCATCTTATTTATTTCTCCAAAACTCCTCCTGGTTCCGACCATAGCCCGTCATGGTCCATTTGCCTCCAACAACCTCATACCGTTCCGTTGGTATGGTTGTATACAACATTCACCACTTCCTTTTCTTTTCAAAGTTTAAATCCCTTTTCAAAAACTTGCACATGGTCTTAGGACAGCCTCCCAACTGTCCATATCCGAGGACTCGGCTATTCGAATAGTTTTTACACTCTGCAGAGGTAGCACACTTTTCCCACATCCATCCGGTAACTCATCGTGTCAGACACGTCCCGCCATACAAGGTGTATGCGAAGTTGAGTCACCGACCATAGCCTGTCCTTTGCTCATGCTAGTATAGGACCCTGCCGTTATGACACTTTCCATCGACACTCATTCTAGCCCGTCGGAACTGAGTGTGAGGACTCATAGTTCTGCCCGGCGACCCAATGGTGGCGTCTTCAATCCTCTATCTCCAATTTATTCATACCAGCCCGTCGACATTCTTCTCTTTAGAGGATCCAGGTCAGGGTTAGGTCACCGAACCATCCCCTCATGGAACGGAGTTATCTCCATTGTTGAGGCATCCCATACTAATACGAGCAAATTATATGACTACGCCCTTTCCCATATGGGGGTAAATGTGGTCGCACAGGTTAAGATTGGTCGTCATAGTACTAGGACACAATGTGCATTTTTCATAAAACATCACTATTCTCCATTTCTTCACTTCAACACCGACATCTCGGTATTCCACATTCATACCATTGATCTTGAAGGAGTTTTGTATAAACATTATTTTTCCCATCCTATAATTTGATATATCTATCTTATACTTCTACTTTGGGTGGCAAAATAATTTTTCATACTCTTTTGGAAAAAGGTTTTCAAAATTCTTGCTTCTTATGAGTAAACCATTTGGACAAATTAGAGGCATGTATATTAGAGGTGCAAGCTCAGAGAGTAGCTTGCCTTGCTCAACAAAGTTCTCGGAGTCTGGCCCTGGTTGATCAAAGTAATCCCCCCACCTCGCAAGCTCCGGCAACGATCTCGTCTAAACGTTAAACAGGCAAGACAAACAATCACGATACTACTCAATCAAACATCACAACATTACAATCTTGAATGCTATAAATAGCCACTGCACACACCAAGCAACACAATTTGGTTTCAATTTAATTGAATTAACCACTATTTATTTATGTCTTAAATAAGGCAGAAACTAGTTGAATATGTTTAATTGCATAACTCGAGTTCTGTTGGTCACAAAAATACAAACTAAATTTCTACAGAAAGCTACTGATTTGTAGAAGACAACCAAATTTGATTTGGATTATTTGGAGTTACCAAACTCCCTACGCAATTGTTTTAATCCAGAAGCTTAATAATTAAGTTTTAGTTACTGCCTAAGTTCTATTGATCATAAAATTAAATCCTTTTAGGGGTAACTAACACTGATTAAATGTGATCTAACAAAATTTGTCCTAACTCATTTGGGTTAAGCATTAAACATCTATAAGTGTTTTAGTACAGAAGGGTTGGCTAATTTTAACCTAATGCCAAACAATTACTATTGCATAATTAATTCTACCAAAATTAGGGTAGCTAAGAGATCACTGTACCAAGCTAACAAAATTGGATTGGAATTATTTGGGTCAATATATCATCAGAAACTAACAAGTTTAGATTTTAAACCTTCTGTGGCATTTTTAATAATATACATTTATTATTTATCTAAATGAGATCAAACCACTTGGGTTGGTTAAACAATTTCATAAGCTAACCATAGAAGTTTGGTTTGAATTATTTTGACTTAGATTTCTCGAGATATCGAATTTCAAAGTTCAGTCTAGTACTGAAATTCTAGGAAAAATTAAATTAGAAAACTACTCTGGTTTGGATAATGTTGAAGATCCTGACGGGTGGGGTCCACTCGTCAGTGACTCAACGGAAATATCTCGCGCGCTGGATAATTTTTAAAACGCTGACAGTGGGTCCCGTTTGACAGTGACTTACTAAGCGAAGCGGTATGCTACCGTTGATCTCAGATCCAACGGCCTACGGAGGCCACGAACGACGATGACCAAATATGGGCGGCGCCGCCATGCCAGCGACGGCGAGGATGGTCGGAGAGGAACCTGGGGTGGTTTGCGACGGTGGAGAAGATGGCGTTCGACGGTGGAGAGCTTGGGGAGGCTCGGGAGGCGAGTTGAGCTTGATGGGGATGACCCGAGCGTCGACGGCGAGCTCCGCTGCTTCCACGGACGGATCCCGGCTCCGGCGAGCTCTCTGCTTCGTTCCTGTGCACGAAACAGAGGGCAAACAGAGGCGTGTGATTGCGGTGGTGAAGGCAGAGAGTGTGCAAGCCAGAGAGGAGAGAAAGGAGGTGAGGCACTGCACGGCCGTGGTCGACGTCCACCTTCTCCTCCGGCAGCACCTGGCCGTGCTTGACCAAAGCAGCAAAGGCTGCAGCGGCATGTCCACCCTCCTGGCGGTGCATGAGAGGGTGTGGGGTGAGTGCGAGAGCAGTGGATTGGGGTGAAGAGCTGAGGGATGCGGTGGGGGTTTAAATCGCTGAGCTCCGGCGTGTCATGGACAGGGTGCAGGAGGGGTCTGGGGGGTGGGAGAGCACACCATTGGTGGCGGTGCGGTGTAGCAAAGACGTGGGGAGGTGGTAGTTAGGTTTAGAGGGAGAGAGGTGCAGCGGGGTGAGCTGTGGCTTGCTCGGGCCGACGGCGTCCATGGCGCACGCCAGCGGACTTGACGGCGTGTTGCCGTCGCTGTGGGCCACCAGGGGTGACGTAGGCATGTCTGCGGGGGCATGGGGAGGCAGGTGAGTGGCTGGGCGGTGGTGTGCTGGCGAGGGGAGCAGTGGTGGCCGCGTTCACCGTCGATGGCCACGCGCGGCCATGGACGCGGCGCGCTCGTGTTCGACCGCATGGGTACGGGCGTGCAGCGCCTCTGAGTCAGTCCCCCTTGACCAAACGAGAGCAGAGGGGCAGACGGGATGGAAGGCACGGCGCAGGGCCAGCGCGACATCCTCCTTCGTCTAGCTCCTGTAGGTGGTCACTGGTGCAGTACGGCGGCGAGCGTGCTCCAATGGCTACGGTCCAAATCGGCCAATTCACACGTTTCCAACGCTCTCCGGCGAGGCAGTGAGGTGAGAGGGATGAGTGGATGTGAGAGGAGTGAGTGGTTCATCGAATTTCGCTCGAATTCGAGCGGATTGAACTCGGATTTGGGCAGAGTTCATCAGTGCTCACGAGGTGTTCGACAGAACGCCTGAACCAAATTCAAATTTGAATTTTTGTGAGATCTTTTCATATTTGGTTCACTGACTAATTATCATACATTTGTGGTGCTGTGGTGATATTTATTTAGTATTTGTACATAGTACATTTTGTGATTTAAAGAAGATAAAGAAAGATTTTGAATTTAATTTTTGGTTTTTGGAATTGTTTATTTGAGAGGGAAAAGTTGTAGGAACAAATTGAGAGTGATCACATTATCACTCTACTGAAGTTTGGGTGAAAGAAAATTAATTTCTCCCTTGGAGAAATTGGGTGACACTTGTCACATTGTTTTTGTTGTTTTTAAATTTTAATTTTGTTTTTCCAAGTTTTTATTTAGAGCAGCAATCAACACAAGCAACGATGAACAATCAACACACATAATAAATAAAAGTTTTTGTTGGCCCACATTTTTGGAATAATAATACTTATTATAATTTTGGGATGTTACAAATCCTTCCCCCCTTAGAATAAATCTCGTCCCGAGATTTGCTAGGCTTGGGTGCTAAGGAGGTTTGGGAATTCGCTCCTAAGATAGTCTTCACGTTCACAAGTTGCTTCTTCTTCGGAGTGGTTAGTCCACTGGACTTTGTAGAACTTGATCACGCGCCTCCGGGTAAGACGAACTTCTTCGTCAAGAATCTTGACAGGTCTCTCACGATAAGTCAGGTCATGGTTCAGATCGATGGAGAGGTGGTCAATGTTTATGAAAACATCGGGCTTGTCAGGAATTTCAAGGCACTTCCGGAGCAAGGAAATGTGGAAGACATCATGAAATTCCGATAACTATTGGGGCAACTCCAGTTGATAAGATACTTCTCGACGAGAAATGACCTTGAAGGGTCCAATATATCTTGGCGCCAATTTTCCCTTGACATGAAAACGCTGCATACCCTTGAGTGGTGTCACTCGGAGATAGACATAATCTCCGACGTTGAAGGTGACATCGCAACGCTTGGGGTCAGCGTAGCTCTTCTGACGGGATTGGGCAGTTTTAAGACGCTCGCGGATAAGTTGGACTTGTTCTTCAGCTTCACGGAGGGTATCTGGTCCAAACAATTTACCTTCTCCGGTGTCGGACCAATTCAGGGGCATACGACACTTCTTGCCGTAAAGTGCTTCAAACGGGGCCATTTGTAGACTGGACTGGTAGCTATTGTTGTAGGAGAATTCTGCAAATGGAAGACAATCTTCCCATTTGGAACCATAAGATAGAACACATGCACAAAGCATGTCCTCTAATATCTGATTCACTCGCTCGGTTTGGCCTCCGGTCTAGGGGTGATAAGCGGTGCTAAAAGCCAATTTGGTTCCGAGGGCTTCATGAAGAGATTTCCAAAATCTTGAGGTAAATTGCGTGCCTCTATCAGATACAATCCTTTGAGGCACACCGTGCATGCTTACTATTCTGGAAATACACAAGTCTGCTAACTGAGCTCCGGTATGAGTGGTCTTGACAGGAACGAAATGGGCAACCTTGGTTAGTTGATCAACGATGAACCAGATTGAATCATGGCCTCGGTTGGATCTTGGAAGTCCGGTAATAAAGTCCATTCCAATTTCATCCCACTTCCACTCAGGAATTTTCAAAGGTTGAAGCAATCCAGCGGGTCGCTGATGTTCAGCCTTGACTTGCTGACAGATATCACACTTGGCTACGAAAGAACCAATCTCTCGCTTCATTCCATGCCACCAAAATCTCTCACGAAGGTCTTGGTACATCTTTGTTCCGCCGGGATGAATTGAATAAGGGGTCTCATGGGCTTCTGTCAGGATTAAATCTTTAAGCCCCTTGACATTAGGCACACAAATACGACCATTGAATCTCAACACTCCTTCAGTATCTTCGGTAAAACCGGGTGCTTTGTCAAGAGAAATCTTCCTCTTAATTCCTTCAATGCTTTCATGATCCTTTTGGGCTTCCTTGATTTGATCCATCAGGGTTGGGGCTAACTCTAGATTGGCGAGATAACCATGGCTAACAAGTTCTAGTATGAAATCTTCGAACTCTTTGAACAAGGCTGGTTGTTTGGCTTGGATTAAGGCATTTAGGGTGCAAGGCTTGCGACTCAGGGCATCGGCAACTACATTAGCCTTTCCGGGGAGATAATAGATTCCAATATCATAATCCTTGATTAATTCCATCCATCTCCTTTGTCGCAGGTTCAACTCCTTATAGGTGAAGATATACTTCAAACTCTTGTGATCCGTATAAATCTCGCAGCGATGTCCCACAAGATAGGGATGCCACGTCTTAAGAGCAAGAACAACAGCAGCTAACTCCAGATCATGGGTTGGATAATTTTCTTCATGCGATCGCAACTGTCGAGACAGATACGACACAACTTTGCCTTCTTGCATCAGAACGCAACCAAGTCCGAGGCGTGATGCATCGCAATACACATCGAAACTCTTGGTGACGTCTGGCATAATCAAGACTGGGGTTGAAGTCAGTCTCTTCTTTAGTTCTTGGAAACTATCTTCACATTTCTGGGTCCATTCAAATTTCTTGTCCTTCTTCAACAGTTGAGTCATGGGCTTGGCTATGCTAGAGAATCCTTCAACGAACTTGCGGTAGTAACCCGCTAGTCCGAGAAAGCTTCAGATTTCAGTCACATTAGTGGGGGCTTTCCAGTTAAAAATATGTTGGATCTTCTCTGGGTCAACAGAAATTCCTCCAACAGATACAACATGTCCGAGAAATGCCACTTCGCTAAGCCAGAACTCACACTTGCTAAGCTTGGCATATAGTTTGTGCTCTCGGAGTGTCTCCAGAACTAGACGCAGATGTTCAGCATGCTCTTCTTCGGTCTTGGAGTAGATTAGAATATCGTCGATAAAGACTACCACGAACTTGTCGAGGTACTCCATGAAAATCTTGTTCATGAGATTCATGAAGTAGGCTGGGGCATTGGTAAGACCAAAGGACATCACGGTGTATTCAAACAAACCGTAACGGGTGGTGAAAGCGGTCTTGGGAATGTCTGACTCTCGGATTTTCAACTGATGATATCCTGTCCGAAGATCGATCTTGGAAAAGACACTACAAGAAATGTGTTGACTTATGACCTTCTGATAGTGACCATGGAAGAATTGGTCATAGATTTATGACCATTTCAAACCAATTAGTCATCGGCTGTTTGGGAGGGTCCGAACCCGGAAACATAACGACCATTTTTGTCCGAAAAGTCATAGTTTCCTTTCAGGAAATGGTCATAAGCATATAACACCGGTTTTTTTCATACTTTTATCTATTTAAATGGTCAGACTCCTATTTTTTTATTGCTTGAAATGACTGGGCGGCCACCTCAGTAGTTTCGCCCATGTGTCATGTCCAATATCAGCCACCTCAGCAGTTCCGCCGACGTGTCATATCCATGTGGCAATTTCAATCTACCACCGACGGGTGGGACCCATCTATTAGCATGTTGACCAAGAAGTCTAATTACACCTCCTATCCAATGACGTTTTAGCCCCACCACCAACATGACATGTGGGCTCTACCAAACTGGCATGCGGGTCACACACCGACCTGACACGTGGACCAACCAAACTGACATGCGGGGCCAACCAATGCTGACACGTTGGACCCACTAGCTAGCCACGCAGACCAACCAGGGCTGACGGACGGGACCCACAAGTCCACAACCCTGACTGGCCAATAATGTGGCATAAAAAGAGGATATGAGGCTCGAACCCGAGACCTCCCAATCCTACCGGTGGAGCTAACCACCAGGCCAACAACAGCTTGCTGTGTGGATACCAAAACTAAATATATTAAACATTCCGCGCCCTTGCTGGGCCTCGGTAGGACAAGCCCGAACCATTTGTTCGCTGCACCGCGTGGGCCGACGGCCCATAGGCCATATGAACGTGCATATCAGTGGAAAATGGGCTTCACACAAGTTTGAGTTCACAAAAATATAGGGAGTTCAAATAATTTTTTTTGCAAGTCTAAAATGAAATTTTACCGTCAAGTTTTCATATAACCTTAGATTGAGATGATCGAAAAATAGATTTGGTTCATCTCAAAGAGATGCATAACAGATGTGTTGGCAAACTTCTCGTTTCGCGATGATCCTACTATTTTGAATTTCGTATGTTGATTTCAAAGTGTGGTCAGAATTGTCGACATGACCGTTCTTAGGTGGGTGTTGATCTTTCAAAATTTATCGTGTATCTCTGATGAAATAGCTACTTGTGTATTTATAAATGATTTTTTTCAAAAATCATGAGCAAACTACGAAGCACCTGTAGTTCAAATTTGACCCGCTTCTAGATGAATCAACAGAAATTTGGTGATTGTACTCTGATGAAATGGCTAGTTGTGAACCTAGAAATGAAATTCTTGAAAAATAACGGGTAATATATATAGCACTTGCAGTTCAAATTTTAGTCATTTTCAGCTGAATCGGCAGGAAACCGTTTAATTGACCGAAAAATGGTAGAGAGCTCAGAAATGAATACTATTTGGTGATTGTACATAAAATGATGTCTAATATGTGAACAAATTGTATCGGTTCCATTTTGGATGACACTCTCGGTAGCCGCTTCACAAAAAGTCGGGCTATTAGCACTTAAAAATGAAAAGTCGATTTTTTTGTGAAACATGTCAAAATCGCTGGTCGGCAACATTGTTTGCCATGCCACAATGCACGCATGTTCCAAATTTGGGCACATTTCGACAAACTATGTCATGAATGTGGCCAAAACACTGGTTGTTAGTTTTGAAAGCTATGAATGTCTATTCATAATAGCAAGTTTTTGGGAACATGTTTTCAATAAAACTTCTGAATTGCAAGTTTATATTTTTTATGGTAACTAGATCACATATCATGACGCGACGCGAAGATTTTCCATTATTTTGATTTTTTTCGAATTTCGTATGCTTGTTTGAAAATCTAGTCGAAGTCGCCGCCGTGACCGTTCATGTCTAGTGTTTGAATCATGTGGATATTTTGATGTAACTCTGATGAAATGGATACTTGTGAACCTAAAAATGAAATTTAGGAAAAATAACGGGCAAGCTATGTGGCAGTTGCAGTTCAAAATCTTGCCGTTTCCTACTGAATCAGCAGGAAGCCGTTTAAATGGCCGGAAATAGGCAGAGAGCTCGGAAATGCATGCCTTTTGGTAATTATACATAAAATGATGTCTACTTTGTGTAGAATATGTATCGGTGCCTTTTTGGACGAGTTTCTCGGTAGCCGCTTCACAAAAAATCCCATTTTTACACTATGAAAATAGAAAATGACTTTTTCGTGCAAAGAAAATAAAAGCTTTCTTCGGCAACATTGTTCACCACTCCAAGGTACACGCTTGTGCAAAGTTGAGATCATTTAAACAAACGGTGTGAATCTTCATACATGATAGCTCATTTCTGTGAACACTTTTTAAAATTATTTGTTGTATTTCATGTTTGTATTTCTTTCTCGAAACTAGGTCACATACAATGACACATCGCGAAGGATTTCCAATTATTTTAATTTTTTTGAATTTCTGATACCGATTTCAAAATACGGTCAAAACGACGGACATGGCCGTTGATACGTCTCAAACGTATCTATAATTTTTGATGTTACATGCTTGTTTTATACCAATTGCTACATGTTTTGCATCTAATTTATATCACTTTTATACATTTTTTGTGGTACCTAAGTCACATATTATGATGCTACGCGAAGGTTTTCCATTATTTTGATTTTTTTTAATTTCGTGTGCTCATTTGAAAATCTAGTCGAATTTGTGGCTGTGATCGTTCGTGTCTAGTGTTTGAATCATGTGGATATTTTGATATATCTATGATGAAATAGATACTTGTGAATCTAAAAATGAAATTTAGAAAAAATATCGGGCAAGCTGTGTGGCAGCTGCAGTTCAAAATCTAGCCGTTTCCAACTGAATCGACAGGAAGCCGTTTAGGCAGAGAGCTCGGAAATGCATGCTTTTTGGTGATTGTACATGAAATGATTTCTAATTTGTGAAGACTATGTATTGGTGCCATTTTGGATGACTTTCTCGGTACCCGCTTCACAAAAAATGCTATTTTAAGCACTTGAAAAATGAAAAGTGGTTTTTTTTGTGAAACATGTCGAAATCTTTATTCGGAAACATTGCTTGCCATCCCACAATGAACACATTTGCCAATTTTGGGCTTATTTGGACAAACTATGTCATGAATGTGGCCAAAACATTGCTCCTTCGTCTTGAAAGCTATGAATGTTCATTCGTGATAGCAAGTTTCTGAGAACACTTTTCCAATAAAACTTCCGCAATGCAAGTTTATAATTTTTTGTGGTAACTAGGTCACATATGATGACGCTACGCGAAGGTTTTCCATTATTTTGATTTTTTTTGAATTTCGTGTGCTCATTTGAAAATCTTGTCGAATTCGTGGCCGTGACCGTTCGTGTCTAGTGTTTGAATCATGTGGATATTTTGATGTATCTATGATGAAATGGATACTTATGAATCTAAAAATGAAATTTAGGAAAAATAACGGGCAAGCTGTGTGGCAGCTGCAGTTCAAAATCTAGCCGTTTCCAGCTGAATCGACAGGAAGCCGTTTAAATGGCCGTAGGCAGAGAGCTCGGAAATGCATGCTTTTTGGTGATTGTACATGAAATGATGTCTAATTTGTGAAGAATATGTATTGGTGCCATTTTAGATGACTTTCTCGGTACCCGCTTCAAAAAAATGCTATTTTAAGCACTTGAAAAATGAAAAGTGGTTTTTTTTGTGAAACATGTCGAAATCTTTTTTCGGCAACATTGCTTGCCATCCCACAATGAACACATGTGACAATTTTGGGCTCATTTGGACAAACTATATCATGAATGCGGCCAAAACATTGCTCCTTCATCTTGAAAGCTATGAATGTTCGTTCGTGATAGCAAGTTTCTGAGAACACTTTTCCAGTAAAACTTCCGCAACGCAAGTTTATAATTTTTTGTGGTAACTAGGTCACATATGATGACGCTACGCGAAGGTTTTTCATTATTTTGATTTTTTTTGAATTTCGTGTACTCGTTTGAAAATCTAGTCGAATTTGCCGCCGTGACCGTTGGTGTCTAGTGGTTGAATGATGGGGAGATTTTGGCGTATCTCTGATGAAACGTATACTTGTGAACCTAAAAATGAAATTTGGAAAAAAATAACGGGCAAGGTATGTGGCGGTTGCAGTTCAAAATCTAGCAGTTTCCTGCTGAATCGACACGAAGCCGTTTAAATGGCCAAAAATAGGTAGAGAGTTCGGAAATGCATGTTTTTTGGTGATATTTCATAAAATGGTGTGTGCTTTAAGAAAAATGTGGATCGGTGCCATTTTGGACGGTATTTTCGGTAGCCGCTTCACAAAAAACCTTGTTTATTTCACTTAAAAAATGAAAAGTGGATTTTTTTGTGAAACATGTCGGAATCTTTGTTCGGCAACATTGTTTGTCATCCCAAGACGCAGACGTGTGCCAATTTGGGGCACATTTGGACAAATGAACATATAACTTATATATGGACTTCTATATTTGGACAAATGAACATATATATGCAGACGTGTGCCATCGGCAACCATTTCTTTTCTTGTACATATATATAGATTTAATGTTTAAAAAAAGCCATGTTACAACAATGCAACAAAAAATTGGTAGTTTATTCACAAAAAACCTTTTTTGCACTCAAAAAATGAACAAAGCAAAATGCACAATAACAACACACGCAGATTCAACAAAGACACTGGAATGTGGGACCCGAAACATGGGTCCGGGTTGGTTTCCACACGCGCGCGGAAAAATTGGAATTTTTAGATATCCCGCGCCGGCCAGCCCTACCCGCGCCGTAGCCAAACGAAATTTTCGTTTAAGTTTCCCCTCCCCTTCTCTAACCCTAGCCGTGCCGCACACATCCCTCCTCCTAGCCGCCGCACACATCCCTCCTCTTGTCTTCCCCATCACTGTGACACCCCTCCCTGGCACATATCACCAGAGAGGCAGTCGTCCCGTGCGCCATCCCAAGATAACTGGCCGCACGCACAACAGTGTAACATAATGGAAATCGTTACACAATCAGGCACCTCAGTGCTACAAATGGTTTACAAGGCCATCAAGGAATGACGAAATATCAATCCCGGCATGGCACGATACAGAGTTTTAACTGGCAGCGGAAGACATATGAGAGGCTACGGCTTGGAGCGGCTCCACTCCACAGGTTCTAGCTGGGCTACTGATCCTAGCACGCTCTTGCTTCAAATCCTTACTAAGGTGGAAGATGAATCCTCGACAAAACCTGGCCACAATCACAAGGCCCGTGAGTACATTAATATGCACTCAACAAGAATCGCCACTCACCACAAACAATCCAACAATCATGCAACAAGATATACATTGGAAATAAAATCCTACAACATGGCAAGAGTCTACTCGAGATAGACCAATATGATAACATAAAGGTAGCACGGCATCAATGCAAAACATGGCTTAAGCAAACAACAAGAGTATCACCAGTACAGAGTCCAAGCCAGGTGGGGTTGGATCGTATACCGGCAATCAAACAAAGAGGTTACCTGTGACGAGTAGACGAGTGTATCAGTGGGTACCAAATCTTATAATTACTCCTGTCAACACAAGCAGGCTTCCAAGCCTCTAGCCAACTCTGGCTATCAATCCAGCCAACTCTGGCTATCTCCCGGGGCATGCACGGTTGATGTTGGCTCTGGCCTAACTATAGGCTTCCAACGCATCACCCCGCCATCCCATTCACCTCACAAGTAACATTCCCTGCATCATCTTATTGTTCATTTAGTGAAATCAGGTTGTTCATCTTTCTTTCAAACAAGCCTTAGGTTTAACCTCCTGACACGACAAAGACACACAGTGTGACCGACACTGAACTGTTGTTCCATAACCGTGGAACGAGGCTAGACATCCAGATTTGACACTCTCGAGAGGTTGCAAATACCACCCACCTAAGTGCACCACACTCAGCCGGTACTTTAGGATATCATCCTTAAGGCGAACTCAGCAAGATACACTCACCTGACCGTTCACGCTACCAAGACACTCCATGTATAGCCACCGACATAACTCTATGCCTTATGCAGAAGTGAATCCGGCACATCCCCAACCCATGAGCGACGCCTAGCTCCGGAACCTTCGCAAGACTAGCCCCGACCAACTATGGTACCGACTAGACTTGCCAAAAGGGTGACATCAAAGGAGGCTCGTTAGGATTACGTAGGTCAAGGCCCGCCCATGTGAGCGACAGTGGCAGTGCGTTCGATGTTCAGATTAGTGGCACTGTGGACTGACCCTATCGTTGTTTGGAGGGGTGTTTCATTTAATCAAGTTCCATCATTCACAAGTCCAAACCAAGAGGATTAGTCCAACACAACAATCACAATATCATAATATATCATCACACAACAAAACATTAGCAACATAATAAATCAAGAAATAGTAGTATCCATGTCCAAACTTAGCAAAAATAAAAAGAACGTCAACCGGATGACTGTGGCATCGGTCTTCCGCTGGCAAGCGCCTTCTCGTTTGACAAGGAAAAAGAAACGTCAACCGGATGACGGTGGCAGCGGTCTTCCGCTGGCAAGTGCCTTCTCGTTTGACAAGGAAAAAGAAACGTCAACCGGAAGACTGTGGCAGCGGTCTTCCGCTGGCAAGCGCCTTCACAGATCAACTACAAAAGATAACACAGTGGGTCACTCGACGACTATGGCGGTTCCTCTAGCCAGCGTCCTCGCAGATTAATTACCAAGTTGGTGAGGCATGTAGCCTCCAAACAATGAACCGAAAAGCATTCATAAGAAAGAAAGCATCCATTCCACTCAAGGATTAACCTGACGTGGTGTCAGCAATCTTGGCAAAAAGAACCAAATGGAAAGTCAGCTCCCAAGCGTCGCAGTCCGGGTGGTCTACGCCAACCATATTTGATGGAGGGACAAGAAGCAAATAACTCTTTTGGCAAATGCCCCCAACTCCGAGGATCATAAGACGACATTCGTCCGCTCCTCACCTCGGCGAAGAAGAAGAAGCAAACAATCATAGGAACGCATGTTTTATAGTTGTTTATTTAGAGGGTTCGACAAAGCCACGCAAGTGCGAGGCGCACAATTAATTCACACGTCATTCTAATACATACATGATGATGAATAAAACATGGCATGAGCAATAATCGAAGCAGCATATTAAACAAGAATAACAACGGACATGCAATAATAAAACAGGGTACAGACAGGAAATATAACACTCGGTATGGCAATCAACAAATAAACAAACAACATTGCGGGACGGCTCATAGCAAGGGTTTAGCTTGCCTGAAAACACGGGCTCCAGATGGTTCGGGGAGGTCTCGTACTCGTCGGGGGTCGGGGTCTTGACGAATGCCTGAACCCCGGGGGTCAACAACACATCAATATAGGCCACAAAATAAATAATTCCAAAAATGGAAAAGGACAGCTCCAGTGGATAACTCTCCTCAAACCATGAATTTAGGAATTTGAATCGCCTCAATCGGAGCTACGGTTAAAAAGATAATGACGTGCGAAAATTAGCTATCCGCTGCTCACCCTGGAAAAAAAAACAGAACAGGCTGAATCTGACTGGGCCGGGCCGATCGCGTGTTTCTCTGAAAATACGTCTTCTCTGCGGGAAAGCGGAAAGCGTAGAACCCGCTTCCACTTAACTGACGTGGCAGCTGGGCCAGGCTGGGCCCGCCTGTCAGCGTCACTGGATCGCCACGCTGGCTGCCACGCTGGTTGTCCCCTTCCTTGTGTCGAGGAAGCTCGGGAGGGAGCGCGGTCAGGGGAGCACGGCAGCGCGGGCTCGCCGGTGCTGCGGCTGTGGGGAGGGTCTGGGGCTCCGGCGAACGGCGGCGGAGGGTCGCCGCGGTCCACCGCGCCTGGGGACGACCTCAGGCAGGAGGGGGAGGGCCAGGGTGGTGGTGCCCGTGAGTTTCCGAAGCTCGGCGGGGCATCAATGGAGGTCGATCAAGGATTCGAGCACTCCACGCATTCCTCTGCTCCGCTGCTAGAACTGGGAGACAGAGGGGATCAAGGGGAACCTCCGGGCGGGTTTAATTGGGAGGGGGAGCTCTAGGTGGTTCGTGGTGATCCGAGGATGGACGGCGACGGCTTCGGCCAAACCGACCGAGCACGAGCTCCATTCCCCGAACTAGGGTAGCAGAGAGGTCCAGTAGGGGAGAGGAGAGTGTGGTGCTTCCAGAGGAGAGCTCGGGGTGCTCTTAAATAGCCGGGGGGGGACGGAGAGGGCAGAGGTACGGGCGTGGACACCGTGGATGTGCGTCGCCGGAGTTCTACGGCCACAGAAGCGAGGGGAGGAGATAAGCTCGATGTGCTGGAGCTACAGAGGGTGCACGAGGGTTCCTGGAGCGTCGGTGCGTCGTCTAGCTCTTGGAGGGGCGCTGTAGGTGCGGCGCGGCGTGTTGCGGTTGTCGGCGCTCCGGGGAGGCGAGGTGTTGGGCAGGGGCATGGGGGGCCTGGGAAGGGCTTGGCTCGCCGGAGCCAGGTGCCGCGAGGGAGAGGGGGGGCTCGGGCACGGCTTCACTCCGCAGGGCAGCGAGGCAGCGAGCGACGGGGAGAGGACATGGGCAAGCCAGCGGGCACGTCCTGGCGCTCCAGAGCGCGCCACGGTCGGCACTGCCGCGTCCCCGACGATTGGATGCTCCAAACACAGAGAAGTTGGTACTACGGTGCTCACCAGATCAAGGCAAACACAAACAAACAAGAAACCATCAATGTTGCAACACTTTGCAGAATAAAGTTTTCAGAAAACCAAAAACTGCAGCAGGTGTTCGATGAAATGTCAGGGGCCTTGCCCATCTCAGAAAAATTCCCAAAAATTAGGCATGGGTTGTTGAGGTCAGGGGAGAGTGTCCAAGGAGTTTGAGGCAATTTGGATGATGGGAAATTGGTTTTCCATAAGATGGCCAAAAATGGTCATAATGGAATGATTTGAGAAAAATGGGGTTCCAGGCTTCATCTTGGGGTGATCTCCTGGTATTGTGTGACTTTGGGTCATGTTGTCAAGATCACCAAGTATCAAGGTCATTGGAGTTTTCTTGGTGTAGGTTTGTTTGAAGATCTTGAAATGGCATCAATTCGGGCTTACAAAGGAAGTGGTCTAAATATTGCTCAAATGGGTTTGTCTCCGAAAGATGAAATGCAGGAAATGCCAAAATGTGCATCCCCTGAATTTATCAGAATTATTGGAGGTTCCTAGCTTGGTTAAAACATTTCTGGACTAGAAATGGCAGTTTTGAAATTATGGCCTAACTTGGAAATATTGCATTGGAGTATGCAATATTTTTGTATGGGTGGTCTTTATATGGACATGGGGTCCTCTGGTATTTTTGGTGGAATTTTTAGAGCTATGGAAATGGGCTTTCCTTTTGTAGGTGGAGAAAAGGATTAAAAGGTTCCGATAATTAGGGCTAGGGTTTTTCGGAGAAAACCTGAGCACAAAAATATCAGGGGTGATGGAGTGGTTTGTGGGCTTATGGAAAATTTCGAGAAAGCAATTTCCAAGTCAATTCATCTTCAAAAGTTTTGGAGAAATATTCAGAATAAGAGGAAAAAGTTTTTCAGGTGTCGGAAAACACCACTAAAATTTGGGTTCAATTTTCGGGGTGTTACAGACCTTCCCCCCTTAAAAGGAATCTCGTCCTCGAGATTAAGGAGGTTATATAAGAAAATCTTGAACGATCCATTTATACCCCAGTTGAAAACTTTTTCTACAGAATACTAGGGTTTTCAACACTCAAGAGATTAGCATCTCACAAGATTTTTATTCAAAAACAGTGTGATATTTCTACCATACTTCATGCATTCAAAAGATGGCATGGCAGGGGCTCACTCAATCAATCAACATAGGATCTACCACCATGGTTAAAATTAAATCTATGGTTTTGCTCAACTCAACACAAACATGGCAAGATTAACCAAGATCTACAACCAAACTATCAACCAACAACCAGAGAGTAAAGAATTACCCACCATTTTATAAAACCAAATTATTGAGGGATATCCTAATCATACCCCTTGGCTAGGGTTTTGTTTTTAGAAAAGCTGCTTATACATTTTCATGTTTACACAGGTTTTTAAAAAAACCAAAGGGTTTCTTTTTAAAAAGAGAAATCTTTGTGCCACCAATAATTGGCTTACCGACACTGGGGAATAGGCCATTTCCCAAAAATTATTTTGCAAAATTTTCCCTAAAGGAAACACTGGAGAGACGAGGGGTGATTTTCTGGGAAAAGGATAGAGGCACACCGTGGCTATCGGCCTACTCGCTGACGTGTGGGACCGGGGTCCACCTGGCAGTCTCCTTCTTCCTTTCTCTCTTCTTCTTCCTCGCTCTCCCTTCCTCTGTGCACGTCGATTTCTCAGTGCGCGGAGCACTACACCGCGACACTGCTGGGCGTGCGGTCCATCGACGCCGCGGCCATCACGGCTTTGGGGAACACGTCCTCGATGGTTTCGCGCCACTGCTCGTGATTCTTTCTCTTTTCCCGCGTGCGGTGTCGAGAGGCGGCAGCTGAGCTCCGGCTACAAATCAGACATCTCCGAAATCCTTTCTTCTTGCATCGCAACCATGGGCTTTATTCGAGATTTCTTCAGAGCCTTTGTCGAGATCATGGAGGACGGGGACTTCCTCGAGCGTGTCGCTGCCTTTGTGCTCTTCGTGGTCTTGGTTCCGATGGTGGGAGCACTGCTGTTTGCGACGGTGGTCCTCCTGACCTTTGGCCTGTGCAATTGGTGGTCTGGCCCTGGTGGTGCTGCGGCGGCAGAGGGGCAGGCTGCGGCGGAGGGGCAGGCTGCGCCGCCGGTTGCTGAGGTGGTCGCTCTTCCAGCTGGAGGTGAGCCGGCCGCTCGAGCCGTCCGTCGCCGTCGCGCGGCTCGCGACTCGGCTTCGGGTGAGCCAGGCTCATCTTCTAGCAACGCCACTGAGCTTGAGAGGGAGTAGGATTTCTGGGGTGCCTTCGCATCTGTACTGAGGTAGTTGTAGTGTTCCAGGTTGGAGCAGATCTTGTATCCCTTGTTCCTGCAATTTCCCTTCTGTATTGAACTTAGCAGATGTATCCAATTCGTCTTCTTTGCTGGATTGGGCAACATCTATATCTCTGAATTTTCACAGCTGGGGCAGATCTGATCTTGCAGCACAGATAGGGTTGCAGAGATACTAGAATATCTTGCTAGATTGGGAAAAATCTATTTTTTGAAAATAACACTGCATTTATGGTTCTAACCATTTGCAGTGGTAACATAACCAATCAACCATATAGGCTAAACACAACAAATAAGACACCCTACAAGAAATCCTTCTGTGTTCCAGCGAGTATAGACACTCATCATGCATTTTAAAGCTTGAGAGGTAACCGCTTGTGGAGAGCTCGGGCCCTTTCTTTAACATGCAGATTTCACAAGGTTCATATTGGGTGAGGAACCTTGCCAATGATGCATGTACGAGTTTGTTTTTCAAACCTATACACAAGCCAACATTAAGGAAGCGGGACACCGTGGTTACCGTGTCTCATAAAATACTTCCACTTAATAGTTAAACTTGTGCAACACACACAAAATAATTCACCTACTAGAAAATAATCCCATTCAAAGTTTGCATTAACTCACAGGTGGGTATACGCGTCTGGGTTCACATATACTGTCCCTGTTTTAAGTGATCTGTCGTTTCTTCAAAAACTTTAACTGAAGAAAAGGCATGACGTTCCATCATGTGTCAACCAAGTGGTCAACCAGGGATAAGAACACCAAGTTTTATTTCGGCTGATTCGACATCAACCAAGAAACAGACAACAAACTTGCATTACAACCAACACAAGGAAAACAAACAACCAAACAAACAAGCTCACGGCTTCTCACCTACCAACATACGAGCGTCACTCCGACTAAACGAACAGGGGCTCTATTCCGCTTGACGGCCTCTGGGGGTCGGTGGAGCGGTGCCAAGACGAAGAGTGGTGTCCACATCTGCATCTTCCGGGGGGTGAGGAATTGCAGGCACGCCTTCGAGGATTACACCTTGCTCTTGGGGTTGCGGCGGAGCTCGGGCTAGGGCTTGTGCCACAGACACATTCAGACTGCGTTCCAGCAGTTCATCGGGGACTGGGGCTCCGGTACCTCGAGCTTGCCCATGGGCGGGGGTAGGTGGGTTCCTTGCTCGACACAGTTGCAGGCGAGCTTGACCAAGGTTGCGCCTTGTGGTCATGAGTTCCTCCATCAGAGAATGGCTGAGCCTTGTCATTGCACCTCCATAGGTGGCCAGGGTGATTACGGCGGGGTCGACTTCTTCTCCAATGGGAGTTTGGATAGCATCCGCACCATGCTGGGGTCTGGCTGGGAGAAGGTGGAAAGCTCGACTTTTTGCCATTGCCGGTTCCGAGTACCGCAGGCGGACGAGACCTTCCCAGGCTGCTACCTGGATGGCTTGAGCAAGAGTGGCCATGCTTCTACCTTGGATAGGTAAGACGGACTTGTGCCCAACGGACACGAGCCGACATGCACGTCTGCTCGAAAGTCACTCCCGGCAGGCGAGAGCGAGTTCTCGAACACCACATATCGAGGGCGAGCAGGCCTACCAAGAAGATCACAGACGGCCTTCCACAGCATCAGTGGAAATCCACCATGATCCTCGGCAGTGGTTTCCAGGATGACCTTGGGGTTCGCCATCGGGTTATTCCTGGATCTGGGTGTAGGATGAGATGCGAATGCGGGATTCCTTTGCGGGATCCGACTTCAAGAGAGCTGGGTTGGCTAAGGATAGCAGGCGAGGGTGGGGATAAACGGCAGCTAGGACTGGGTCTCATATACGGGGTTGTGTCGGCTCCTTCTCTTGGAAGAAACCGGCGAGCCTCACTCAGGGAATGGGACACGTCCTACTGCACCTTACTGTGGACCGACACCAGCCATGCCGGTTAGGCGGAGACGGGTTAAATCCATCGGGCTCGCTGTCGGCAAAAGTAAGGCTGGGCTTTCCATGCAAGGGTAGTCTACAGCCAGCCTGGTGCTCTGATATCATGTCTGTGACACCCCTCCCTGGCACATATCACCAGAGAGGCAGTCGTCCCGTGCGCCATCCCAAGATAACTGGCCGCACGTCACAACAGTGTAACATAATGGAAATCGTTACACAATCAGGCACCTCAGTGCTACAAATGGTTTACAAGGCCATCAAGGAATGACGAAATATCAATCCCGGCATGGCACGATACAGAGTTTTAACTGGCAGCGGAAGACATATGAGAGGCTACGGCTTGGAGCGGCTCCACTCCACAGGTTCTGGCTGGGCTACTGATCCTAGCACGCTCTTGCTTCAAATCCTTACTAAGGTGGAAGATGAATCCTCGACAAAACCTGGCCACAATCACAAGGCCCGTGAGTACATTAATATGCACTCAGCAAGAATCGCCACTCACCACAAACAATCCAACAATCATGCAACAAGATATACATTGGAAATAAAATCCTACAACATGGCAAGAGTCTACTCGAGATAGACCAATATGATAACATAAAGGTAGCACGGCATCACATGCAAAACATGGCTTAAGCAAACAACAAGAGTATCACCAGTACAGAGTCCAAGCCAGGTGGGGTTGGATCGTATACCGGCAATCAAACAAAGAGGTTACCTGTGACGAGTAGACGAGTGTATCAGTGGGTACCAAATCTTATAATTACTCCTGTCAACACAAGCAGGCTTCCAAGCCTCTAGCCAACTCTGGCTATCAATCCAGCCAACTCTGGCTATCTCCCGGGGCATGCACGGTTGATGTTGGCTCTGGCCTAACTATAGGCTTCCAACGCATCACCCCGCCATCCCATTCACCTCACAAGTAACATTCCCTGCATCATCTTATTGTTCATTTAGTGAAATCAGGTTGTTCATCTTTCTTTCAAACAAGCCTTAGGTTTAACCTCCTGACACGACAAAGACACACAGTGTGACCGACACTGAACTGTTGTTCCATAACCGTGGAACGAGGCTAGACATCCAGATTTGACACTCTCGAGAGGTTGCAAATACCACCCACCTAAGTGCACCACACTCAGCCGGTACTTTAGGATATCATCCTTAAGGCGAACTCAGCAAGATACACTCACCTGACCGTTCACGCTACCAAGACACTCCCTGTATAGCCACCGACATAACTCTATGCCTTATGCAGAAGTGAATCCGGCACGTCCCCAACCCATGAGCGACGCCTAGCTCCGGAACCTTCGCAAGACTAGCCCCGACCAACTATGGTACCGACTAGACTTGCCAAAAGGGTGACATCAAAGGAGGCTCGTTAGGATTACGTAGGTCAAGGCCCGCCCATGTGAGCGACAGTGGCAGTGCGTTCGATGTTCAGATTAGTGGCACTGTGGACTGACCCTATCGTTGTTTGGAGGGGTGTTTCATTTAATCAAGTTCCATCATTCACAAGTCCAAACCAAGAGGATTAGTCCAACACAACAATCACAATATCATAATATATCATCACACGACAAAACATTAGCAACATAATAAATCAAGCAATAGTAGTATCCATGTCCAAACTTAGCAAAAATAAAAAGAACGTCAACGGATGACTGTGGCAGCGGTCTTCCGCTGGCAAGCGCCTTCTCGTTTGACAAGGAAAAAGAAACGTCAACCGGATGACGGTGGCAGCGGTCTTCCGCTGGCAAGCGCCTTCTCGTTTGACAAGGAAAAAGAAACGTCAACCGAAGACTGTGGCAGCGGTCTTCCGCTGGCAAGCACCAAATGGAAAGTCAGCTCCCAAGCGTCGCAGTCCGGGTGGTCTACGCCAACCATATTTGATGGAGGGACAAGAAGCAAATAACTCTTTTGGCAAATGCCCCCAACTCCGAGGATCATAAGACGACATTCGTCCGCTCCTCACCTCGGCGAAGAAGAAGAAGCAAACAATCATAGGAACGCATGTTTTATAGTTGTTTATTTAGAGGGTTCGACAAAGCCACGCAAGTGCGAGGCGCACAATTAATTCACACGTCATTCTAATACATACATGAGGATGAATAAAACATGGCATGAGCAATAATCGAAGCAACATATTAAACAAGAATAACAACGGACATGCAATAATAAAACAGGGTACAGACAGGAAATATAACACTCGGTATGGCAATCAACAAATAAACAAACAACATTGCGGGACGGCTCATAGCAAGGGTTTAGCTTGCCTGAAAACACGGGCTCCAGATGGTTCGGGGAGGTCTCGTACTCGTCGGGGGTCGGGGTCTTGACGAACACCTGAACCCCGGGGGTCAAACAACACATCAATATAGGCCACAAAATAAATAATTCCAAAAATGGAAAAGGACAGCTCCACTGGATAACTCTCCTCAAACCATGAATTTAGGAATTTGAATCGCCTCAATCGGAGCTACGGTTAAAAAGATAATGACGTGCGAAAATTAGCTATCCGCTGCTCACCCTGGAAAAAAAACAGAACGGGCTGAATCTGACTGGGCCGGGCCGATCGCGTGTTTCTCTGAAAATACGTCTTCTCTGCGGGAAAGCAGAAAGCGTAGAACCCGCTTCCACTTAACTAACGTGGCAGCTGGGCCAGGCTGGGCCCGCCTGTCAGCGTCACTGGATCGCCACGCTGGCTGCCACGCTGGTTGTCCCCTTCCTTGTGTCCAGGAAGCTCGGGAGGGAGCGCGGTCAGGGGAGCACGGCAGCGCGGGCTCGCCGGTGCTGCGGCTGTGGGGAGGGTCTGGGGCTCCAGCAAACAGCGGCGGAGGGTCGCCGCGGTCCACCGCGCCTGGGGACGACCTCAGGGAGGAGGGAGAGGGCCAGGGTGGTGGTGCCCGTGAGTTTCCGAAGCTCGGCGGGGCATCAATGGAGGTCGATCAAGGATTCGAGCACTCCACGCATTCCTCTGCTCCGCTGCTGGAACTGGGAGACAGAGGGGATCAAGGGGAACCTCCGGGCGGGTTTAATTGGGAGGGGGAGCTCTAGGTGGTTCGTGGTGATCCGAGGATGGACGGCGACGGCTTCGGCCAAACCGACCGAGCACGAGCTCCATTCCCCGAACTAGGGTAGCAGAGAGGTCCAGTAGGGGAGAGGAGAGTGTGGTGCTTCCAGAGGAGAGCTCGGGGTGCTCTTAAATAGCCGGGGGGGACGGAGAGGGCAGAGGCACGGGCGTGGACGCCGTGGATGTGCGTTGCCAGAGTTCTACGGCCACAGAAGCGAGGGGAGGAGATAAGCTCGATGTGCTGGAGCTACAGAGGGTGCACGAGGGTTCCTGGAGCGTCGGTGCGTCGTCTAGCTCTTGGAGGGGCGCTGTAGGTGCGGCGCGGCGTGTTGCGGTTGTCGGCGCTCCGGGGAGGCGAGGTGTTGGGCAGGGGCATGGGGGGCCTGGGAAGGGCTTGGCTCGCCGGAGCCAGGTGCCGCGAGGGAGAGGGGGGGCTCGGGCACGGCTTCACTCCGCAGGGCAGCGAGGCAGCGAGCGACGGGGAGAGGACATGGGCAAGCCGGCGGGCACGTCCTGGCGCTCCAGAGCGCGCCACGGTCGGCACTGCCGCGTCCCCGACGATTGGATGCTCCAAACACAGAGAAGTTGGTACTACGGTGCTCACCAGATCAAGGCAAACACAAACAAACAAGAAACCATCAATGTTGCAACACTTTGCAGAATAAAGTTTTCAGAAAACCAAAAACTGCAGCAGGTGTTCGATGAAATGTCAGGGGCCTTGCCCATCTCAGAAAAATTCCCAAAAATTAGGCATGGGTTGTTGAGGTCAGGGAGAGTGTCCAAGGAGTTTGAGGCCATTTGGATGATGGGAAATTGGTTTTCCATAAGATGGCCAAAAATGGTCATAATGGAATGATTTGAGAAAAATGGGGTTCCAGGCTTCATCTTGGGGTGATCTCCTGGTATTGTGTGACTTTGGGTCATGTTGTCAAGATCACCAAGTATCAAGGTCATTGGAGTTTTCTTGGTGTAGGTTTGTTTGAAGATCTTGAAATGGCATCAATTCGGGCTTACAAAGGAAGTGGTCTAAATATTGCTCAAATGGGTTTGTCTCCGAAAGATGAAATGCAGGAAATGCCAAAATGTGCATCCCCTGAATTTATCAGAATTATTGGAGGTTCCTAGCTTGGTTAAAACATTTCTGGACTAGAAATGGCAGTTTTGAAATTATGGCCTAACTTGGAAATATTGCATTGGAGTATGCAATATTTTTGTATGGGTGGTCTTTATATGGACATGGGGTCCTCTGGTATTTTTGGTGGAATTTTTAGAGCTATGGAAATGGGCTTTCCTTTTGTAGGTGGAGAAAAGGATTAAAAGGTTCCGATAATTAGGGCTAGGGTTTTTCGGAGAAAACCTGAGCACAAAAATATCAGGGGTGATGGAGTGGTTTGTGGGCTTATGGAAAATTTCGAGAAAGCAATTTCCAAGTCAATTCATCTTCAAAAGTTTTGGAGAAATATTCAGAATAAGAGGAAAAAGTTTTTCAGGTGTCGGAAAACACCACTAAAATTTGGGTTCAATTTTCGGGGTGTTACAATCACCCCAGATCTGAAGCCAGATCCCCACCGCTTGTCCTCCCGCTCCCGCCGTCAACCCCACCCCATGGCCGCCCGGATCTCTCTCCAGCTTTCTCCCCTCTTCGCCACCCCTAGTTCCTCGCGCACACCTCACGGCGGCGGTAGCAGCTAAGACGTGAGCCGTCGGGGTCGCCGTGGAGACGGCCCCGATGGACTCGAGCCGCGGCTGGGGATGAATACGATGGCCGCGCTAGCACCTCTATCTCCTCCCAGCCATGAGAGCCTCCCCACTCCCCCATGTTCTTCCTCCTCGCGGCCAGGACGCGAGCCGCCGCCGTCAGGGAGGCTGATTTCGTGTCGCGCCTCCTGGCGCCGACCTGCTCCACCTCCGGTCACTCTCCTCCAACGTCCTCTAGGTCCTGGCTAGGCTTCGTCGGATCTTGCTGCCTTTCTCTCTCTCCCCACTCGCTCCGTCTCGATTTTTTTATCTGAATCTGTCTATTTGCAGGTGGACGCGAGGATGGAACAGACGAGAGCTAGAGGCTTGCTTGGATATGAAGTCTCCGACCTCCGCTACAGCATGAGGGTGAAGGCCCCATGAGGACGCCCACCAATGTTCTCAACATAAGCACCGGGTGCTGTTTGATTCCCATCCCCAGATCGTGCATCTAGGGTTAGACATGTTCCTATTGTTCAGAACATACAATAGATGGATGCTACCATGTGCTATTGTTCAACAGTATTGTTAATCTAGTAACTGAATAAGAATTGGTAATCTAGTAACTGAATAAGTAGAAAATAGAAAATACACGGTGCTGTACTACTCATTCATCTTAGCTCTTTTAGGCTTCAAGAAATGGCTGTCTGAATAAGTATTGATAATTCTTCTAATTCTGTCCTGAGTTATAGATATGTTATTGTAAAATATGGTGCAGCTGTCTGAAAATTTAATCCCTTGTTTCTGACATTTACTTAGTAGTATTGTTTACTGTGTCTAGCATCTTTTTGTGCATGTTCTTAAAAAGATAGTTATCTCTTCATAAAGTACCCATCTATTCAATTATTTGGCATGGTGTAGTGCTGGTTATTAAAAGGATAATTATTCATATGAAGTGATTGTGAGCATGCAGAAGTGGAACAAAATGAGAAGTTGAGCAACACTGCTGTGGAGCTGCGCCACCTATGCTGCTTCTGTCAATGCATATTAGTTGATAAGTTTATGGTCTGCTTCGGATGCAATCTCGTTTATATCCTATCTTACTATGGATACATGAGCATATGCTTGTAGATTCATGTATTTGATTATGATAGTTTTTTTTGTTCTTTTCAGGTCCTAACTTGCATGGTCTGTTAGGAGGCAGTCCAGTACCACCGCCGGTTACAACTTACAAGGCCGTTGACTGGGAGGAGAACACTCTGTATGACTACTTGCTTACAGCCCCCTCCGGTGAGCTCCTCATGCCCCCTTCGAGTACTCCTACTTTCTCCATGGAGCTGTGGCGATTCGTTTGTTGTAATTGTTCAATTTTTGTCCTAGTCTAGCACTGGATGATAATGTATCTTTCATGTTGTACATGGTTCAGGAACTATGCCAACCTACATCTTGTCCTACTAGTGATAGTATAATAATTTGACAATACATACACATTTCCTGTTTTTGTTATTAAACCTTGAATAGCTAGTGAATATTACTCTTATGGTCACCCTGACTATTTATTTGGAGTCTGATGTAAATGACCATTATGTAAGTGACAATGGTCACTGTAAATTCTAGTTAGTAAATAACATATTGCTGCCTAATTCTAGCTGGTTGCTAGTCTACTTGTTTTCTTACATGAGTTGTTATTATCCTTTGGTATCCTTTTATATTGCATTTCCTTTGGTGCAGCAATGGTGTTATTATTTGTTTTATCCTGGAACTCTGTTTTATGTTGCATACAATATATCCTTTTGTATCCTTTTTTATTCCAAATGCTGTGCACTAACTTAACTTCGGAATTCCAGTAGTAGTACAAGAAGAGCAGGAAGAGCCAGTGCTACTGCTGCTGCTCCACACGCCAGACAATTGCACCAACGATGAAGGGTTATCATCAAGCATCACAGAGATAGTCAGGAAGAAAGGAAGAACTGGAGGCAATGAAAGAACAAGATTGCACCATGTTTTTGCTGTGATGTTCCAGCTCCTTCTCCACTGGTCCAGTACTGGTGAGTTGCTTTTGTTTCCACCTCTTATGCCTGCCATTTTTAGACTGCTTGATTGTCAAGTTAGAGGAACTGGTGTACATCAGTACAGTAAGAGTAGGTTAGCTATTGTATCAAAGAATTAAATATATATAAAAAGCAGGCATTCACTGATAGCTATGCCTCCTGACGGTGTTGTATCACAGAAGTAAAATTATGTAAAATGCAAGCATTGCTGCCAATTACATGTAATGTCGTTTCTCACTAATTAATATACTACTGGTTGCATAATGTTTGCTTTCTGGTTGCTGGCAGTTACTAGTATTCACCGTCATCTATGCCTCATTTTGCTTTTATTTCTTATTTATCGTGCTCCGTCACTGGTATTTTGTCCTAGCTATGTTTTTCTCACTGTTTTGTTTTGTGGTTAGCAGGTATATACAAGTACTAAAGTGGTGTTCCCCTCTTCTACATGAGTTCCTGGCTGAAGAAATTCTAAGAAGCTTGAAGCCCTAGTTAGCATATAGTACCCAGTAGTTTTGTAGCTATTAATTTAGTGTTATTTCGGACGAATTCATGTGTTCTCTGTTTGTATGAAATATTTTGGATGAATTTCATGTGTTCTCTCTGTTCTGAATGAAATATCGAATGTGTATATGATCTGGAAAACGTGTGAAAGACTAGTGGGACCACATTTTGGAATTAATCTGAAAAATTTCGAAATTCCTGACGTGTGGGACCATTTTGAGACTTGCCTGACAGGTGGGACCAATCTCACTAGTGGGACCAGCACCCAAATAAAATGGCTGAAATAGAAAATTAATAAATTGTAAGAGGCACTGGCCCAAAAAATAAAAGGCTGAATTGTTGGGCTTGGCCCTGTAACCGACCAGAATTTACATGAAAACAAATAGTAAATAGGCTGAGTTGTTGGGCTTGGCCCATGTAAAGGATGTAACTGGACTGGGCTGAATCTGTTATATGACCTTCTTATTTGGTCACAATCATGCCACGTAGGATTGGCCACGTAGGATCTGACGTGGCTATGCCAGACAGCGCGTGACCAAAAAATTGGTCATAAGAGTTATGACCATCAAATTTGGTCATAGATGGTTATGACCAATTCAAAAAAAGGTCACATGTGACCGTTTGAGACGCTCCATATGTGACCTTCAGATTTTGGTCATAAAAAGGTCATAGATGAAAAATTATGACCTTTTAGTGACCAAATTTGTGAGTCACTAGTTGACATATTTCTTGCATCTGATCGAACGGATCCTCGATCTTGGGAAGAGGATACTTGTTTTTAATGGTCACATCATTGAGCTTGCGATAATCCACACACAGGCGTGTGGTACCGTCTCTTTTGTCCACAAAGATAATGGGTGATCCCCAAGGCGAAGCACTTGGGCGAACAAGACCTTTGCTGAGCATATCAGCCAACTGCTTCTTCAATTCAACCAGTTCTTCCGGATTCATCCGATAGGGTCTCTGGGATATAGGAGCTGTCCCCGGAATAAGTTCAATTACGAACTCAATATCCCTGTTTGGTGGCATACCAGGCAATTCTTCCGGGAAAACATCTCGAAATAGGTGAACAACATGGATCTCATCTAAAAGGGGTTGAGCTATGGTCTCATGGCAGCTTGGGTGGAACTGACTGGTTTCAGACACATACTCCACTTCTACTCCATTACCAGAAGTGAGAGAAACAGTTCTTCTGGCGCAGTCAATACGACCTTGAAACTTGGCTAACCAGTTCATACCAAGTATAACATCTATACCCTTGGTTCCTAGGATGATTAGGTCGGCTGCAAATTTCTCGCCTCCGATCTCTATAGATGTATTGGGGCGAAACCTCTTGGTTTCTATGGTAGAGCCAGGGATTTGTATACTCATAGGTTTAAGTAGGAAGCTCTCTACTAAACCTCCCTTAGTGATGAACTCATCGGTAACAAAGGAATGGGTTGCACCAGAATCAAACAGAACAATTGCAGGTACTGAGTTGACAAGAAACGTACCCAGCACAACATCTGGCGCATCCTGGGCTTCCTCAGCATTGATGTGGTGCAGACGGCCCTTGGCAACAGCAACATTCCCGTGGGGCGCGACATTCTTGCCATTTCCAGCTCGGCCTTGACCATTGTTTGGTGCCGATGCATTGGGGCGCTGAACATTCCTCTTAGGATTGGGGCATTCTCTGGAGTAGTGACCCTTAGTGCCGCATTCAACGCAGACAACATTGGCATTGCGGTTGAAGTTGTTGAAGTTTCCTCCGGGATGGTTACTGTCATTAGGGCGGTTGAAGTTGTTTGGGCGGTTAGGAAAGGTGGAGCGGGGTGCTTGCGGTGGTCGATAAGCAGGTTTTGATGCTGGCTGAAAGATACGAGGCTTCTGGTTGCTTGAACCTTCAGATGCAATCATCCTCCTCTTACGACCTTCAAACATGGACTTGCGCTTGGTCTCCAGCTGGATGGCTTTGTCCACAAGTGACTCCAAATCATAGAAGTCATGGATAACCAACGCGCATTGCAGCTCATCATGAAGTCCATTCAGAAAACGCTCCATCTTCTTCTCAGTGTCGGTGTCATCAGGAGCATACCGAGATAAGTCGGTAAACTCATCAAGATAACCAACCACATCTTTATTTCCCTGCCTCAGCTTGCGGAATTCATCCTTCTTCCTCTCAATGAGTCCGCCGAGGATATGCTTCTTGCGGAACTTCTCCTGGAACTCAGCCCAGTTGATCACATAGCCAACTTGCTGGAGAGCCTTGGTAGCTTCCCACCAAGCTCGTGCAGGTCCAGCAAGATAGTGGGTTGCATACAGAACCTCCTCATTGACTCCCACAACAGCAACTTCTAGGTTGTTCTCGATGGTACGAAGCCAATCATCAGCCTCTAGTGGGTGAAGTCCCTGGAATAGGTAGGTGGGTTGGTCTTCTGAAAGTCGCTTAAGGTGGATTGCAGATTTCCATTGCCATTGCCATTTCCACCATGGTTGTTATTGTTGTTGTTAAAATGAGCGGCAGCGATCTGCTGCAGGGCAGCAAGATGAGCTTGGCGCTCCTCCCGGGCATTTTGGCGTTCCACCATAATGAGTGCAAGAAGTTGGGCGGGGTGGGTTCTGGTGGTGGCGGCGGTGGTCCTCCATCCGGGTTGTTGGTGCGACGAGTGTCCACCATCCTGAGCATACCGGGTATAAGAGGCAAGGCAAAAAGGTTTTGACTAAGGGAAAAATGAATTCGCAAAGTGGTTGATTAATTAGGGACGATATGGAAGGTATTTTGCACAACCCAAACAAGACTAACACATTTATATATCACAAGCATCACAGCAACGAGTTCACAGCATCAAGCTTACAACATCACCCTACATCTAATGTACATAATACATGGTTTCCAAAGGAACCACTACTTCGACTCGACTAGCGATGGGGGGTCAACATAATCCTACGATGGTACTCAAGTCACTCGCCTACTGAGGTGGAACCTCTGGCTCTGCTACGTCAGCGTCGGACTGGTAGAAGGCTCCTCCGGGTACTCCTCCTCGCCCTCGAGAACTGCCTCGAGTGGCTCCTCCTCTCGTCAACTAGCTCCTCCTCGTCATCCGACTCCTCATAGTCCATCTCCTCCTGGTAATCCTCATCGTCACTGATGAAGGCACTGTTCTCCCTGCGGAGATCCTCGCCCTCCTCCTCGATCATCTCGTCCTGCTCCGCCACCCTCTTGTGGAGCTTGGCACGATCTTCTTCAGCTGGGTCCTCTCTTGAGAAGAGCAATCTTCTCCTGCTTTAGCTACGCCTCATGCTCGCGACTCATTGAGCGAGATGCGCTCAAAGCGAGCTCGAAGCTGGCGCTCATCAGATCCTCCTGGGTGCGGTAGAGTAGGACCTCCATGTCCAGGATGTACTCTCCAAACATCGGGTGTAGAGGTGACTGGATGGGGTGTCCATCATCGTGCGCCTCCCGTAGAACCGAAAGCGGGAGTTCACCAGCTCCGCCTTGTGCTCCTCACAAAGTCGGGCTAGCAACCTCTGCATGGCACGACACAGTCTGTCGTCCCAGTGGGCGTCCATAGTGGCGAAGATCAGCGTCCTGGATCTGGGAGACTTGAGGTTCCCCCAACAGACGACTCGATATGCCAACACAGGTTTCCGTTGCCGAGAACGTCAACCTGGCTCCCTTGAACTCTGGACCGGGGCACCTAACAACTTGCTCAACTCAAACAAGTCCTTCTAGAACATCATCTCGCCATCCTTCTCAAGCTGATAGAACTCAGTCCAATGGAGTGCCATCTACAATTTTAAGCAAGATTTTAAGTTAGTGCGATGACCCGTGTACAAAATTTTAAATTTAGTGAATTGACAAGTGCGCAAAATTTTAAGCTTAATGGGATGACAATGTGCAATATTTTAAGAGTGCAAGGAAAATGTAATACTTAATGAGGTAAATTTTTCATAAGTAGGAGGATTGGAAGATAAGCAATTTTCAAAATACTTCACTTCTTTGTTTTAGAAATTAACTTTTGTAACTCCTATCTAACGACCATGCTAACTAAGGTCTCTTAAAGTCAGGATGCTCTGATACCAGCTCTGTGGGGACCCCGGACTAGCTGTCTGAAATACCCGATTATGCTTAACACAACGATCTCATGATCAGTCTGTCATTGCACATAATCCGAACTAAATACCAAAGTTTACATCCATTACAATACTGAATAAAAGTCTTACACAATGGTCATTTAGACCAAGTCTAACATAGGTGCCTTCATGGGCTAATTAAATTATTCAGCAGAAGACCTGTAGGTAGATAAGCACATCCTACGATAACCCGGCAAGCAGCTGACTTATGGAGTCCCTAGTTCGCATAGAAGTCGCCATACTCCTCGAAATCTGGCTAAGACAATAGCCAGGGACGAAACCAATATGAGTACATTTGATTGTACTCGCAAACTACCCCCGAATGAACATGCACTAGTTTTATGTTTATTTTCAAACTTTTATATATTAAAACATCTCTATATCTTTATTGAAAAAAGAGGTAAGAAGAATTTTATACCTATCCTCCAATGAATCACCATCTTATTTATTTCTCCAAAACTCCTCCTTTCCGACCATAGCCCATCATGGTCCAATTGCCTTCAACAACCTCATACCGTTCCGTTGGTATGGTTGTATACAACATTGACCACTTCCTTTTCTTTTCAAAGTTTAAATCCCTTTTCAAAAACTTGCACAGGTCTTAGGACAGCCTCCCAACTGTCCATATCCGAGGACTCGGCTATTCGAATAGTTTTTACACTCTGCAGAGGTAGCACGCTTTTCCCACATCCATCTGGTAACTCATCGTGTCAGCCACGTCCCGCCATATAAGGTGTATGCGAAGTTGAGTCACCGACCATAGCCTGTCCTTTGCTCATGCTAGTATAGGACCCTACCGCTATGACACTTTCCATCGACACTCATTCCAGCCCGTCGGAACTAAGTGTGAGGACTCATAGTTCTGCCCGGCGACCCAATGGTGGCGTCTTCAATCCTCTATCTCCAATTTATTCATACCAGCCCATCGGCATTCTTCTCTTTAGAGGACCCAGGTCAGGGGTAGGTCACCGAATCATCCGCTCATGGAACAGAGTCATCTCCGTTGTTGAGCCATCCCATACTAATACGAGCAAATTATATGACTACGCCCTTTCCCATATGGGGTAAATGTGGTCGCACAGGTAAAGATTGGTCGTCATAGTACTAGGACACAATGTGCATTTTTCATAAAACATCACTATTCTCCATTTCTTCACTTCAACACCGACATCTCGGTATTCCACATTCATACCATTGATCTTGAAGGAGTTTTGTATAAACATTATTTTTCCCATCCTATAATTTGATATATCTATCTTATACTTCTACTTTGGGTGGCAAAATAATTTTTCATACTCTTTTGGAAAAAGGTTTTCAAAATTCTTGCTTCTTATGAGTAAACCATTTGGGCAAAGTAGAGGCATGTATATTAGAGGTGCAAGCTCAGAGAGTAGCTTGCCTTGCTAAACAAAGTTCTCGGAGTCTGGCCCTGGTTGAGGCACTACAACCCATTTATATATTTTTACAAAGTGGGGTTTGTGATTTCTTGTCATCCGGTTCCTTCTGTTAGGAGTAGATATCAGCTCGACCGAGCTGTAATTTATCGTCTAGCACTCCTACCCCTGATAAGGCTAGGCCATGAGCAATGCACAATTGCAATTATAAGGGAACACCAGATGTAATCATATGTAGCTACATTTCGACCCCTTCCCATGTCGTCCAATGTTATCAAATTTCCACATAAAATGTCATTTTGGGCTTATAACTACTTTTCCATAGCCCATTACCTAGATTTTGAGAAGGATCTCCCTAGTAGACTACTATGAACTCTGCTAGGACACATTTTGCCACAGAGGCACTACAACCCATTTATATATTTTTACAAAGTGGGGTTTGTGATTTCTTGTCATTCGATTCCTTCTGTTAGGAGTAGATATTAGCTCGACCGAGTTGTACTTTGTCGTCTAGCACTCCTACCCCTGATAAGGGTAGGCCATGAGCAATGCACAATTGCAATTATAGGGGAACACCAAATGTAATAAGAAGTAGCTACATTTCGACCCCTTCCCATGTCGTCCAATGTTATCAAATTTCCACATAAAATGTCATTTTGGGCTTATAACTACTTTTCCATAGCCCATTACCTAGATTTTGAGAAGGATCTCCCTAGTAGACTACTATGAACTCTGCTAGGACACATTTTGCCACCAGAGGCACTACAACCCATTTATATATTTTTACAAAGTGGGGTTTGTGATTTCTTGTCATTCGATTCCTTCGGTTAGGAGTAGATATCAGCTGGACCGAGCTGTACTTTGTTGTCTAGCACTCCTACCCCTAATAAGGGTAGGCCATGAGCAATGCACAATTGCAATTACAAGGGAACACCAGATATAGTCATATGTAGCTACATTTCTACCCCTTCCCATGTCGTCCAATGTTATCAAATTTTCATATAAAATGTCATTTTGAGCTTATAACTACTTTTCCATAGCCCATTACCTAGATTTTGATAAGGTTCTCCCTAGTAGACTACTATGAACTCTGCCAGGACACATTTTGCCACCAGAGGCACTACAACCCATTTATATATTTTTACAAAGTGGGGTTTGTGATTTCTTGTCATTCGATTCCTTCGGTTAGGAGTAGATATCAGCTCGACCGAGCTGTACTTTGTCGTCTAGCACTCCTACCCCTGATAAGGGTAGGCCATGAGCAATGCAAAATTGCAATTATAAGGGAACACCAGATATAATCATATGTAGCTACATTTCTACCCCTTCCCATGTCATCCAATATTATCAAATTTCCACATAAAATATCAGTTTGGGCTTATAACTACTGTTCCATAGCCCATTACCTAGATTTTGAGAAGGATCTCCCTAGTAGACTACTATGAACTCTACTATGACACATTTTTCCACCAGAGGCACTACAACCCATTTATATATTTTTACAAAGTGGGGTTTGTGATTTCCTTGTCATTCGATTCCTTCGGTTAGGAGTAGATATCAGCTGGACCGAGCTATACTTTGTCGTCTAGCACTCCTACCCCTAATAAGGGTAGGCCATGAGCAATGCACAATTGCAATTATAAGGGAACACCAGATATAATCATATGTAGCTACATTTCTACCCCTTCCCATGTCGTCCAATGTTATCAAATTTTCACATAAAATGTCATTTTGAGCTTATAACTACTTTTCCATAGCCCATTACCTAGATTTTGATAAGGTTCTCCCTAGTAGACTACTATGAACTCTGCAGGACACATTTTGCCACCAGAGGCACTACAACCCATTTATATATTTTTACAAAGTGGGGTTTGTGATTTCTTGTCATTCGATTCCTTCGGTTAGGAGTAGATATCAGCTCGACCGAGCTGTACTTTGTCGTCTAGCACTCCTACCCCTGATAAGGGTAGGCCATGAGCAATGCACAATTGTAATTATAGGGAACACCAAATGTAATAATATGTAGCTACATTTCTACCCGTTCCCATGTCGTCTAAAGTTATCAAATTTCCACATAAAATGTACTTTTGGTCTTATAACTACTGTTCCATAGCCCATTACCTAGATTTTGAGAAGGATCTCCCTAGTAGACTACTATGAACTCTACTATGACACATTTTGCCACCAGAGGCACTACAACCCATTTATATATTTTTACAAAGTGGGGTTTGTGATTTCTTGTCATTCGATTCCTTCGGTTAGGAGTAGATATCAGCTCGACCGAGCTGTACTTTGTCGTCTAGCACTCCTACCCCTGATAAGGGCAGGCCATGAGCAATGCACAATTGCAATTATAGGGGAACACAAATGTAATAAGAAGTAGCTACATTTCTACCCCTTCCCGTGTCGTCTAAAGTTATCAAATTACCACATAAAATGTCATTTTGGTCTTATAACTACTTTTCCATGGCCCATTACCTAGATTTTGATTAGGGTCTCCCTAGTTGCCTACAATGAACTTTGCTAGGACGCATTTGGCCTATGAAAGGCACTACAATCTATTTATATATTTTTACAAAGTGGGGTTTGTGATTTCTTGCCATTCGATTCCTTCGGTTAGGTGTAGATATCAGCTCGACTGAGCTGTACTTTGTCGTCTAGCACTCCTACCCCTGATAAGGGTAGGCCATGAGCAATGCACAATTGCAATTATAGGGGAACACCAAATGTAATAATAAGTAGCTACATTTCTACCCCTTCCCGTGTCGTCCAAAGTTATCAAATTTCCACATAAAATGTCATTTTGGACTTATAACTACTTTTCCATAGCCCATTACCTAGATTTTGATTAGGGTCTCCCTAGTTGCCTACAATGAACTTTGCTAGGACGCATTTGGCCTACCAAAGGCACTACAACCCACTTATAAATTTGTACAAAGTGTTTTGTGATTTCTTGTCATCCGGTTCCTTTTGTTAGGAGTAGATATCAGCTCGACCGAGCTGTACTTTGTCATCTAGCACTCCTACCCCTGATAAGGGTAGACCATGAGCAATGCACAATTGCATTTATAAGGGAACACCAGATATAATCATATGTAGATGCATTTCTACCCCTTCCCATGTCGTCCAATGTTATCAAATTTCCACATAAAATGTCATTTTGGGCTTATAACTACTTTTCTATAGCCCATTACCTAGATTTTGAGAAGGATCTCCCTAGTAGACTACTATGAACTCTGCTAAGACACATTTTGCCACCAGAGGTACTACAACCCATTTATATATTTTTACAAAGTGGGGTTTGTGATTTCTTGTCATTCGATTCCTTCGGTTAGGAGTAGATATCAGCTCGACCGAGCTGTACTTTGTCGTCTAGCACTCCTACCCCTGATAAGGGTAGGCCATGAGCAATGCACAATTGCAATTATAGGGGAACAACCAAATGTAATAATAAGTAGCTACATTTCTACCCTTCCCGTGTCGTCTAAAGTTATCAAATTTCCACATAAAATGTCATATTGGTCTTATAACTACTTTTCCATAGCCCATTACCTAGATTTTGATTAGGGTCTCCCTAGTTGCCTACAATGAACTTTGCTATGACGCATTTGGCCTACCAAGGCACTACAACCCACTTATAAATTTGTATAAAGTGGGGTTTGTGATTTCTTGTCATCCGGTTCCTTCGTTAGAAGTAGATATCAGCTCGACCGAGCTGTACTTTGTCGTCTAGCACTCCTACCCCTGATAAGGGTAGGCTATGAGCAATGCACAATTGCAATTATAAGGGAACACCGGTTATAATCATATGTAGCTACATTTCTACCCTTCCTATGTCGAATGTTATCAAATTTTCACATAAAATGTCATTTTGGTTATAGCAACTTTTCCATAGCCCATTACCTAGATTTTGAGAAGGATCTCCCTAGTAGACTACTATGAATTCTGCTAGGACACATTTGCCAAGAGGCACTACAACCCATTTATATATTTTTACAAAGTGGGGTTTGTGATTTCTTGTCATTCGATTCCTTCGGTTAGGAGTAGATATCAGCTCGACCGAGCTGTAATTTGTCATCTAGCACTCCTACCCTGATAAGGATAGGCCATGAGCAATGCACAATTGCAATTATAAGGGAACACCAGATGTAATATATGTAGCTACATTTCTACCCCTTCCCATGTCGTCCAATGTTATCAAATTTCCACATAAAATGTCATTTGGGGTTATAACTACTTTTCCATAGCCCATTACCTAGATTTTGAGAAGGATCTCCCTAGTAGACTACTATGAACTCTGCTAGGACACATTTTGCCACCAGAGGCACTACAACCCATTATATATTTTACAAAGTGGGGTTTGTGGTTTCTTCTCATTCGATTCCTTCGGTTAGGAGTAGATATCAGCTCCACCGAGCTGTACTTTGTCGTCTAGCACTCCTACCCCTGATAAGGGTAGTCCATGAGCAATGCACAATTGAAATTATAGGGAACACCAATGTAATAATAAGTAGCTATTTCTCTACCCCTTCCCGTGTCGTCCAAAGTTATTAAATTTTCACAAAATGTCATTTTGGTCTTATAACACTTTTCCATAGCCCATTACCTAGATTTTGATTAGGGTCTCCCTAGTTGCCTACAATGAACTTTACTAGGACGCATTTGCCTACCAAATACACTACAACCCATTTATATATTTTTACAAAGTGGGGTTTGTGATTTCTTGTCATCGGTTCCTTCTTTAGGAGTAGATATCAAATCGACCGAGTTGTACTTTGTCATCTAGCACTCCTACCCCTGATAAGGGTAGGCCATGAGCAATGCACAATTGCAATTATAAGGGAACACCAATGTAATCATATGTAGCTACATTTCTACCCCTTCCCATGTCGTCAATGTTATCAAATTTCCACATAAAATGTCATTTTAGGCTTATAACTACTTTTCCATAGCCCATTACCTAGATTTTGATAGATTTTGAGAAGGATCTCCCTAGTAGACTACTATGAACTCTGCTAGGACACATTTTGCCGCCAGAGGCACTACAACCCATTTATATATTTTTACAAAGTGGGGTTTGTGATTTCTTGTCATTTGATTCCTTCGGTTAGGAGTAGATATTAGCTCGACCGAGCTGTACTTTGTCGTCTAGCACTCCTACCCCTATAAGGGTAGGCCATGAGCAATGCACAATTGCAATTATAAGGGAACAAGAAATAATCATATGTAGCTACATTTCTACCCCATCCCTGTCGTCCAATGTTATCAAATTTTCACATAAAATGTCATTTTGGGCTTATAACTACTTTTCCATAGCCCATTACCAAGATTTTGAGAAGGATCTCCCTAGTACTACTATGAACTCTGCTAGGACACATTTGCCACCAAGAGCACTAAAACCCATTTATATATTTTTTACAAAGTGGGGTTTGTGATTCTTGTCATTCGATTCCTTCGGTTAGGAATATATCAGCTCGACGAGCTGTACTTTGTCGTCTAGCACTCCTACCCCTATAAGGGTAGGCCATGAGCAATGCACAATTGCAATTATAAGGGAACACCAGATATAATCAATGTAGCTACATTTCTACCCCTTTCCATGCCGTCCAATGTTATCAAATTTTCACATAAAATGTCATTTTGGGCTTATAACTACTTTCCATAGCCCATTACCTAGATTTTGATAACGTTCTCCCTAGTAGACTACTATGAACTCTGCCAGGACACATTTGCCACCAAGGCACTACAACCCATTTATATATTTTTACAAAGTGGGGTTTGTGATATCTTGTCATTCGATTCCTTCGTTAGGAGTAGATATCAACTCGACGAGCTGTACTTTGTCATCTAGCACTCCTACCCCTGATAAGGGTAGGCCATGAGCAATGCACAATTGCAATTATAGGGGAACACCAAATGCAATAAGAAGTAGCTACATTTCTACCCCTTCCCGTGTCGTCTAAAGTTATCAAATTTCCACATAAACGTCATTTTGGTCTTATAACTACTTTTCCATAGCCCATTACCTAGATTTTGATTAGGGTCTCCCTAGTTGCCTACAATGAACTTGCTAGGACGCATTTGGCCTACGAAAGACACTACAACCCATTTATATATTTTACAAAGTGGGGTTTGTGATTTCTTGTCTTCGATTCCTTCGGTTAGGAGTAGATATCAGCTCGACTGAGCTATACTTTGTCGCCTAGCACTCCTACCCCTGTTAAGGGTAGGCCATGAGCAATGCAAATTGCAATTATAGGGGAACACCAAATGTGATAATAAGTAGCTACATTTCTACCCCTTCCCTGTCGTCCAAAGTTATCAAATTTCCACATAAAATGACATTTTGGTCTTATAACTACTTTTCCATAGCCCATTACCTAGATTTTGATTAGGGTCTCCCTAGTTGCCTACAATGAACTTTGCTAGACGCATTTGCCTACCAAAGGCACTACAACCCACTAAATTTGTACAAAGTGGGGTTTGTGATTTCTTGTCATCAGGTTCCTTCTGTTTAGGAGTAGATATCAGCTCGACCGAGCTGAAATTTGTCGTCTAGCACTCCTACCCCTGATAAGGGTAGGCCATGAGCAATGCACAATTGCAATTATAAGGGAACACCAGATATAATCATATGTAGCTACATTTCTACCCTTCCCATGTCGTCCAATGTTATCAAATTTCCACATAAGATATCATTTTGGGCTTATAAACTACTTTTCCATAGCCCATTACCTAGATTTTGAGAAGGATCTCCCTAGTAGACTACTATGAACTCTGCTAGGACACATTTTGCCACCAGAGGCACTACAACCCATTTATATATTTTTACAAAGTGGGGTTTGTGATTTCTTGTCATTCGATTCCTTCGGTTAGGAGTAGATATCAGCTCGACCGAGCTGTACTTTGTCGTCTAGCACTCCTACCCATGATAAGGTAGGCCATGAGCAATGCACAATTGCAATTATAGGAACACCAAATGTAATAAGAATTAGCTACATTTCTACCCCTTCCCGTGTCATCTAAAGTTATCAAATTTCCACACTAAAATGTAATTTTGGTCTTATAACTAACTTTTCCATAGCCCATTACCTAGATTTAGAGAAGGATCTCCCTAGTAGACAACTATGAACTCTGCTAGGACAAATTTGCCACAAGAGGCACTACAACACATTTATATATTTTTACAAAGTGGTGTTTGTGATTTCTTGTCATTCGATTCCTTCGGTTAGGAGTAGATATCAGCTTGACCGAGCTGTACTTTCTCGTCTAGCACTCCTACCCCTGATAAGGGTAGGCCATGAGCAATGCACAATTGCAATTATTGGGGAACAACAGATGTAATAATAAGTAGCTACATTTCTACCCCTTCCCGTGTCGTCCAAAGTTATTAAATTTCCACATAAATATCATTTTGGTCTTATAACACTTTTCCATAGCCCATTACCTAGATTTTGATTAGGGTCTCCCTAGTTGCCTACAATGAACTTTGCTAGACGCATTTGGCCACCAAAGGCACTACAACCCACTTATAAATTTGTACAAAGTGGGGTTTGTGATTTCTTGTCATCCGGTTCCTTCGTTAGGAGTAGATATCAGCTCGCGACCGAGCTGTAATTTGTCATCTAGCACTCCTAGCCCTGATAAGGGTAGGCCATGAGCAATGCACAATTGCAATTATAAGGGAACACCAGATGTAATCATATGTAGCTACATTTCTACCCCTTCCCATGTCGTCCAATGTTATCAAATTTCCACATAAAATATCATTTTGGGCTTATAACTACTTTTCCATAGCCCATTACCTAGATTTTGAGAAGGATCTCCCTAGTAGACTACTATGAACTCTGCTAGGACACATTTTGCCACCACAGGCACTACAACCCATTATAAATTTTTACAAAGTGGGGTTTGTGATTTCTTGTCATTCGATTCCTTCGGTTAGGAGTAGATATCAGCTCGACCGAGCTGTACTTTGTCATCTAGCACTCCTACCCATGATAAGGGTAGGCCATGAGCAATGCACAATTGCAATTATAGGGGAACACCAAATGTAATAAGAAGTAGCTACATTCTACCCCTTCCCGTGTCATCTAAAGTTATCAAATTTCCACATAAAATGTAATTTTGGTCTTATAACTACTTTTCCATAGCCCATTACCTAGATTTAGAGAAGGATCTCCCTAGTAGACAACTATGAACTCTGCTAGGACAAATTTTGCCACAAGAGGCACTACAACACATTTATATATTTTTACAAAGTGGGTTGTGATTTCTTGTCATTTGATTCCTTCGGTTAGGAGTAATATCATCAGCTTGACCGAGCTGTACTTTGTCGTCTAGCACTCCTACCCCTGATAAGGGTAGGCCATGAGCAATGCACAATTGCAATTATAGGGGAACAACAGATGTAATAATAAGTAGCTACATTTCTACCCCTTCCCGTGTCGTCTAAAGTTATCAAATTTCCACATAAAATGTCATTTTGGTCTTATAACTACTTTTTCCATAGCCCATTACCTAGATTTTAATTAGGGTCTCCTATTGTCTACAATGAACTTTGCTAGGACGCATTTGGCCAACCAAGGCACTACAACCCACTTATAAATTTGTACAAAGTGGGGTTTGTGATTTCTGGTCATCCGGTTCCTTCTGTTAGGAGTAGATATCAGCTCGACCGAGCTGTACTTTGTCGTCTAGCATTCCTACCCTGATAAGGGTAGGCCATGAGCAATGCACAATTGCAATTATAAAGGGAACACCAGATATAATCATATGAAGCACATTTCTACCCCTTCCCATGTCGTCAATTTATCAAATTTTTCACATAAAATGTACAGTTTGGACTTATAACTACTTTTACGTAGCCCATTACCCAGATTTTTCAGAAGGATCTCCCTAGTATACTACATGAACTCTGCTAGGACACATTTGCCACCAGAGCACTACAACCCATTTATATATTTTTACTAAGTGGGGTTTGTGATTTCTTATCATCGATTCCTTCGGTTAGGAGTAGATATCAGCTCGACCGAGCTGTAACTTGTCGTCTAGCACTCCTACCCCTGATAAGGGTAGGCCATGAGCAATGCACAATTGCAATTATAGGGAACAACAGATGTAATAATAATAGCTACATTTCTACCCCTTCCCTGTCGTCTAAATTATCAAATTTCCACATAAAGTCATTTGGTCTTATAACTACTTTTCCATAGCCCATTACCTAGATTTTGATTAGGGTCTCCCTAGTTGCCTACAATGAACTTTGCTAGACGCATTTGGCCTACCAAAGGCACTACAAACCCACTTATAAATTTGTACAAAGTGGGGTTTGTGATTTATTATCCGTTCTTTCTGTTAGAGTAGATAATTAGCAGACCGAGCTGTTCTTTGTCGTCTAGCACTCCTACCCCTGATAAGGGTAGGCCATGAGCAATGCACAATAGCAATTACCCTAGTACAGAAAAGCCTACCAGTGACGCACGGAAAAGAGCTACTGCTGACGGGCTTCCCGCCCGTCAGCGCTATTTCGTCAGTGGTAACTCGTACACTGACGGGCGGCCTGCTCGTCATGGAGCGATGTTACCACTGACAGGCGGCTATTTCGCACAAGTTAGTGGTATTGTCACTACCACTGACGCACAAGCCGCCCGTCAGTGATAGCTCAGCGACGCAAGCCAGCGGTTGTCCGCCTGAATATACAGC